>CM033625.1:40015846-40400846 GCA_019453435.1 Rhinogobius similis
GAATTAACTATTTCTATCCCAGTTTGACAATTATTTAAGTTTACATTTTTACTTCCTGGTTGTAAAATCATGACATCACACTAGGAAATGATGTAACCGTTACCTAGCAACCATGTATACTGGCAACTCTGATCCATTTTTGAGTATTAAAACAAATTACGACTGTGTTATAGAGCTTATTACTATAGAGTCCACCAGTAAACCAGCATCTGTTTTTGTTCATCATCAGTGACAATCAGTGACCCATTTATTTTGGGACCGTTCTCACACTCAAGGTCAAGGTCAGATTTATTTATATATAGCGCATTTGCAAACAGATACACTGCCCCAAGGTGCTGCACAAGCCCAACGACACAAAACAGAAGATTTCATACAGAAAAAACACAACGTAGGTGTAATAAAAACGTCTATCTTAGCTTGAATTAAAAGCCAGTGCAAAAAGATGAGTTTTCAGCAACGATTTGAAACTCTGAACAGAAGTAGCGGCTCTTATGTTCAGGAAGAGAGGTCCACAGTTAAAGACAAGCAACGGAAAAAGCTCTGTCTCCTCTAGATTTGAGTCCAGACTTGGGACGGTCCAGGAGCAGCCGACCCCAGAGCTCGGCCCGGAGTGAGCAGAACAAGCATTTCAGACAAATAAGAAGGTGCTAGATTGTTTGGAGCCTTGATTTTCCACCAGCGTGCCGGGGAACACTAGTACGCCTTGAGGTTTTACCAGGTGTGCCTTGAAAAATGTCCAGTTTGAGTTAACAGATTCACAAATGCAGATTTAATGAACTAATTTACCTTTTTGGAGTGTCCTGAGCAACATTTGCACCATAAAAGAACACAAAACCATCACTATTGGCAAATTTAAAGAACCAGACAGTGCCACAGACATTATTTGCATCATTATATACAATATTTTTAACTAAATTTAACTGATTTGGTCATGTTTTACAGGTAGGTGGCGTGCCGTGGTGGCTTTTAAACCCATAACGTATGCCACAACTCAAAAAACGTTGAAAAACACTGGTTTAGAGACCTGTAGACAAACGGTAAAATCTTAAACTGGATCCTGAAGACTCCCGGTCACAGTGGAGCGAGGACAGCACGGGGGTGATGTGGTCCCTGCGCCTCGTTCCGCTGAGCAGACGCACAGCTGCATTTTTAACCAGCAACTCAAATACTTTAGCGAGACATATTTTTGTGAACAGAAAGCTTGATATTAACATAGAACTTATTACAACGCATGTCCTTTTTGGTGTTTATGATGAAAATAATGTTAAAAAAAAGTATCCTGCTGTCAAAATATCAAATCCATTGCTGTAAATGTTCTAACCAGTAACCTAAATTTGTAGTATTCCAATCCCTTTTGCACTCTTATGTAAATTCTTTAACCTAAAAGCTGTGAAGACCAAAATCCTATGTACTGAATTTGAAATGTAAACTGAATGTCATTTTTATATTATTATTTATTTAACCAATCTGAAACTGAGCATGTTTAATATTGCATTAAGCTTCTAGCAATGTTATTGTTAATACTTTTCTATATTTGATTAAATTAAAATAAAAACTAGCAATCATGTTATACACTGGGTCTAATGTCACAGAAATGATTATTTGGCAAATAAAAGTATAGAATTAATGTTTAAATGCTCAGAAAAATGTGTTTCTTGGTTGTAAATTGTAAATCTTTTGGAACTCCTGTAAATTTCAACATATTCTTTAACTTTCTTCACAAACTGACTCTTGATTGGTGCAAAACTATAATTTATATTTACAACAAGTTTTAGTTCACCAAATTAAAGTCAAACTAGAAAATCATCAAAACTTCCAAACGCACTTTAAAGTAGAACTAAGCAACTTTTTTTTTTTTTTTAATCATTAAACGTGGTTTTAAATGTATTTTCGGGCTGTTTGAACCCCTCGTTGTTGCCCCCCCTGCTGTCTCTGAGTGGAAAACCAGCTGCAACTTTCACACCGACCTGAAGACAACTCCAGAGAAACACTGGCTCTCTTATTTGATTTTTTATTAACCTTTATTTAACCAGAAGAACAAGAACCCACTGAGATCAAAACCTCTTTTTCAGAGGCCCCAGGGGGAGGAGCCTATTGTGTTTTTAAACCAGTGTTTCCTAACCAGGGGTACGGGGACTCCAAGGGGTACACGAGAAATTACCAGGGGCCACTTGGAATGGTTTCAGGTTTTAAAAGAAGATAAAATGTACTTTAATCTGAATTTTAAAAGTGTAATTAGTTAAATTTTGCATCTTTTTGGAGTATATTGGACCATAAATCAATTAAAAATGTATAGATAATAGTAATAATTGACAATATGTGACTATTAAACCCATTTATTTAGCTGACTCAAGTTAAGGGGTACTGAGTGTGAGTCAAAGATTAGAGGGTACTTGAGCCAAAAAAGGTTGGGAACCACTGTTTTAGACAAAAAACAAATATCAAATGATATCTGACGACATTAAATGTTTTTGTATGTGCTTGTACGTCCTTATTTCAACACAAAGGAAGGGGAAAAAAGAAAAAAAGAAAAAAAAAGGAGAGCATGTTCACAAGAGACCTGCAGGGGGAGCTCTGTCACTGAAGTTGCTGAGTTCTGCTTTAAAGTGCGTATGATGGGTTTTTACGATTGTCTAATTTTTACTTTTTTCAGTGTGTTAATACCTCTTGTAAATATAAATTATAGTTTTACACCAATCAGGTCACTGTTTGTGGAGAAAAACTGAAAAATATGTTGGCAGTTTCAGGAAGTAAACAAACAGATGACATCACGCTGGGGAGACAAAGGTTACGCATAATTTACACAAAATAAACTACTTTTTTGACCCTTTAAACATTAATTCAACAAAATAAAGGTGTTCACATGTATTTCTCTTTGTCAAATGAACAAAATCTGTGACATTAGATGAGTTTTGGCCCAGTGTACAGTGTGGTTGCTATGGTAATTTCCTAGTGTGATGTCATACTTTACAACCAGGAAGTAAAATTTAAAACCAAAAAAATAGCTAAATGGGGTAAAATTTGTAAAGATTTTAGTAGAAATTTGAATCTATTTATCTTTTATCTGCATGTTAGTTAAATGTGTATTTCAACCTGTCAGGGGCCCTTTAAATACATGTTTATTTTGTGTCTGACCTGTGTTTTTGCTCTGGCCCCGGCCCTCGTCCTCGGCTCCTCCCGGCGTGTTCTCTGTGTCTGCAGACGGACTCGTGCCCTCGGTCACTGAGTTACACTCGTTGTCTAAATGTGGGAACGCTCCGGACGTCTTCAGCTCCTCAAACCTCACAGCACACTGGAGGAAACGCAGAGGTTTAGAGGTAAAAGGGACACACTGTTTGAGTAAGTCTGTGTGAATCACTAAATAAAACCTGTGTCTATAGATAAAGTTAAGTTTTAAGTAGGGCTGCAATGATTAGTCGGAATAAAATGACTAAACAACTATTTTAAAAGTTGTAATCTTATTTTGATTTTAATTATTTGTAAGTATTTTTTTCTAGAAGTCCTGTCTAGAAGTCTAGAACCCTTTCTACGATTTATCTAGAAGTGTTCAGTCACCATATTTCAACCTGTATTTGGTTAAAATCTCTACAATAGAACATGTACAATAGAAATAATTGCAGACAAGTTGAATACTAAAATAATCATCCATTGCAGCCCTTGTTGTGTAAAAGTACTGACAGTTGATGCAAAAATAGATTATGAAAATTGAAGAGGAAGGGGAAGAAAATATACTATACTAATATTCTACTATCTGGAGTAAGTCCAAGATTAACAAAAACAAGTTCGAACTAGGTCTGAATTTTAAGAATAACATTTTAACTTCAACAGGACTATTCATGCATGTCTGAATGATGAAAATAGGACCATTGCCAAAGCGATTAATAATAAAAAATAAAAATAAAAAGCTGCACAAAACAGGAAGCTGAAACCCAGGAAAAGTGTGGATGATTATTTAGTAAATATTGTTCAGATATATTATGTTTGATTTGACGTTTTATGTATTTGTAAATGTAACGTAAATGATTCTTAGTGCTGTCTTGTGTGTAACGGTCGAATAATAAATAATAAAAATGCTGTTACCTCCTTTGGTGTGAAGCCAGGCACCAGTTTGGCCACGTTGTCCCAGTTGACCGGCTGAGGAACCCCCCACAGAGACCCCAGCACCATGTCCAACACCAGGACGTTATTATCGTACGGGAAGTTATTGTTGTCTGCGCTGAACCGGCTCATCTCTGCAAAACATATATTTACCGTAGTCTAATTTTGTGTGTTAAAAATCTCAACAATGTCAGAATGTCCCTCTGAAAAGGGCAGGAGCTGCATTCTTCTTATGTACGGTGGAAAATAAATCTAAAAGTTACAGATATTCTTGTTATTATTCTCGTTTTCTTGTTCTAACAGATATTCATATGACCTAAAAATATACTGATAAACAACAACAAGAAAAAAGACCATGTGGCATAATCTGAGGCAACAACAATTAATTCAACAAATCGATGACTAGTCAGCAATCTTTTTTAAAGAAAAATTATTAATCGACCTGTCAAATGATTATTTGTAATACTAAACTTTCAATTACTTTAAAAAATAATTTTTTAACCCAGAGAAATATGAAATATGTTGACTGACTGAAGGATTCTAGATAGAGAATATTTACAAGTAGTAAAGTGTATTATTGATGAAAATTTGAAAATGTGTATTTTTTTTTTGACATTTTGATTCAAGAATGCACCTGTCTTTATAATAAAAATGTCTATAGGTAGTTTTTATACTCCAGTCAGCGATAACAATTATCAAAGTAGTTGATTATTTCTAATAATTGTTGCAGCCCTATTATTAATGAGGTTTCTTTTTTTACCTTCAAATCTGTAGATCAACAATTTACTAGTCCCCAGAGATATGATGTCATCAAGAAATCCATTATTAAATTATTTTTTTAAATAATTTAATAATTATTAATAATTGAACATTTTTACTAGTGTCTATCTTCACAATTATTATCATTTCATTTTAAGTTTGGCAATAACTATACCTTTTTAAATCGAATAGTTTATTGTGCCCAAATTTCATTTTTTTCTTGTTCATTCATAAATGTTTAATGACAGGTGGACTACTGGAGGTCACCTACTGAAGCGATCAGCGTGACATTTCAAACCAGATTTACAGCTAAAGTCCAATCACAAAAGTGGAAAATGTGTCCTTGGAGATAATCTGTCCGAGTACAATCTGTGGTGCCCAAACTCCGGGCGCTGACGCAGAGGCAGGCCGAGTCATGAAGCCCCCATCCCGGGCAGAATCTGCGACATCCCCCGCTGCAGAGCCCGACTACACCTGCTGCTTTCGGATGCAATTATTTGAACCAAGTATAAATAAGTGCGTGATATTTGTAGACATACTTACTGCAAACCTGGAGTGTTGTTCTTCCAACGTCCGGAGTTTTAAGTCATTTTGTGGAGTGATGAATGAAGACGATGCGGTGTTTCTGATGCTAATGCTAACAGCAGCAGCTAACTTTGCGGGACAGGCGGTGATGCTTTTGAGGGCACAGCGGAAAACGCAGCGTTTTCGTTTCTATCACAGTTTTAGAGGGTAACAAATTATTACATTTAAGTATTTGGCCGTCAAAGGTTAACACAAATAGATAAGTATTAGATAGTAGTGTTGTTCCTTTTTTTCTTTTTTTCAATGTACGTATTCCATAGTGGGTATTGAATTTACACCTTTCGACAAAATCGTGAAGTTGCTGAATAGTACAAAATTCAAATCAAAAATATCACAGAAATCCAGCGTTGATATTAGAAAAATCTAATAAAAATAGTAAGGCAAAAAAATAAAAACATTTTCGTCGTGTTTCCTGAAGTCGTGCAGCAGAGTGCCGTTGCCAAGCAACAGTGGGCGTTAACTGCTCAAACTTTAGCCTCAACAAAAAACAGAAATAGACCATACTCATGGTAGACCGATTGATACAGTCTATGATCATACTTCAGACATAATGGAAAGAAAAAAAGTTGATAAACAATGATAATTTTAAGTATAGGTCTACAAACTAAGAATACAACTACAAATAAAATGTTAAGACTTTCAAATGTACCCCTAAGTATAAACTGTAACCATACATGTAGAAAGGAGGATGGTCTTCATAGATTTTATATTGTAAGAAAACGAATGATGGACAGAGACCAAAGGTAACATCTTCAATTTTTAAAGCTATTTATTCACAAAATATATTATTTCTATTTACAAATTTGCTTAACCGTGGATTTTACTATGCAATGATTGTTATTTATGTCCAATTGCGCTGCTAATTTTATCAAGTTATATGGATCAAATAACAAAACTATCGCATAAAATAGGATAAATCAACACTATTTCTATAGCATAAAAATAGCTGAAAACGGACGGAATTTAACAGTAATTCCTTTGCAAAGCAAATGGATATAGTACAGAAATATCCAATAAACAAATGATGTTACAGTCTTAAAATTACAAACATAATCGAATGAAAATATAAAGTTGATTTATATGACATCAATCAGGCATAACATTATAACCACTAATACGTAATCCTTTACACAACATTTTAAATCAGCAAAATGTACAACTTACAAAACCCCCTTCACATGTGCGACCTGCAGAAGCTTGTTCCTCTTTTTAGACATGTGTCCTTTTCAAAGGAGAATCCGGAGAACTTCAAACCGAGCTGTCTTTAGAATACTTACTGTTTCCTCACACCAGGTTTGAATGGGCTCTGTGCACAACAGCACCTGTCAGTGCTCGCCCATCGCTCGCCCGGCGCTCGCCCAGCGCTCGTTCAGAGCTTGTTCACTAGTTACTAGTCACTACTTCCTGTATAATTTTATCACAATATGGTTTTCTTTGAGTCCGTCTAAAATGAATAAATCCTGACAGATCAGGCAGTGAACAGTGAGTTGTAATAGACGACTTTACAAAACAGCTGAACACTTCACCAAAGGACACTTGTGACGTATTTGTGTCTAAATGGTAACGCTAATTCTACAGTTGAGGCATAAAACACGATTTAAAACAACAAATTGAAATAATCGTCACATAAAAACAATACGACAGTCTTTGCTTTGAAATGTAAATCGGTTGTTTATATTATATTTTACATTTTTAATAAAAATTAGCATTAGCTGTGAGAAACGGTTAGCTTAGCCATATTCTACAGTGCACTGAGCCCATTAACCAGATCAAACATTTTGTTCCCAAATAGATGTGACCAAACTATTAATTTACTAAGATAAAAAAAGCGTGAATGAATCTGGACCAAACTCCAGCTCAAAAAAGTACCATTTGCATAATATGTGTCATTATTATGTGTCCCGTTATAACGTTAGGCCTGATTTTGTACATTCACAGCTTCACCCTCGTCATAACTCGTCCTGGATGTTTATCACGGAGCTCGAGGGTAGATTCGAGTTGGGCGTTTCTCCGTAGACCTGCTCCATCAGCTCCTCCGTCTGCCCCGGGACTCGGACTGTGGACAGACCCGGGGTTAGGCTCGTGGAGGGAGCGGCGGAGGGAGCGGCAGTGTGCGCTGGTGGCACTGAAGCGTTCATCTGCTGCGCCTCCATCTCGGCCTGTCTGCGGCCGCGGCGTTTGCCCAGGACTTTGACGTAGTTTGCAGGAACGAGGCCCGTGGTCTGACCGTCCAAACTGGCCAACAACCAGCCGCGCACTCGGGGCTGCAGCTCTGAAAATGAGAAAACAAGACAATCTAGTTACATCATGCATCATTCATCAGCACATTAGGGCTGCAACTAGCAATTATTTTAGTAGTCGACAAATCAGAGATATATTTTTTTCAATTAGTTGAATAGTCATACGATTATTTCTATCAGGGTTGCACAATTGATCAAAATTTGAATGGGTGCAATTACCAAAGGCTGCAATTTTTTAAGTGCAATTATTTCCTCAACAAAATATCCAGTTTTATTCTGCATAAAACCAGCTAACTCTGTGCTTCGTTAAAAATGTTCAGAAACAAGCAAGAAAAACACAACTGACAGCGACAAAAACACAACTGACAGCGACAAAAACACGACTGACAGCGACAAAAACACAACTAACAGCATCAAAAACACAAGTAACAGCGACAAAAACACAAGTAACAGCAATAAAAACATGACTACCAGCACAAAAACATAACTAAAAGTGAATTAAAGCAACAAAATTGTGACTTATTGCGGCAAAATATTTGATTTAAAGCAACAAAAACAAACTTAAGTGACAAAAACGTGATTAAAAGTGACAAAAACATCAATGAAAGCACCAAAAATGCAGCTAAAAGTTACATAAAGCCGTATATTTTTCGGAAAATTGGATCCGATCACATAAAATGAATTTGAGCTTAGTGGCTTTAAGGTGCCTAATTTTCACACAGCAAAACCGGAAGTGGGTATTTAAATGTGTTTAATTAGTCCACAGCTCTCACAAACCCTCTGGCACATTGTTATCATTAGTTTTCAGGTGCAGGCTCAGTTTTAGAACAGCTTTTTTCAGACAAAGAAGTGAAACTTGTGCCATCGCCACAAGCACAGCACTAATTTCCGGACTGACAAGACTTAAAATACTTTACTATTAGTTGTAGACAGCACACAGCATTCTCATTTCTGTGTGCTGTTTATATAAGATGCTCTTTGGAGGAACACAACAAATTTCACTAATTTACAAAACAAAATAAATCCGGTACCCCTGCTTTAAAGAGGCAGTCATAGTGGATACTAGGGGTGTTCATGTTTAACCGATTAACTGTGACTAAACGCTTAATTTCCTTGTTTACTATGGTGTAATACACAATTGTACCACCAGAGGGCCCCCAAGAGAGCAGTTCATACGACTGTAACGTATCCGAGTGAAAACAATTGCTTCAAAATAGTGGATTTATCTCAGAAAGACGGAGAAAACCTGAGACACTGCAATATTTATGAACTAATATTAATATTGCATGGTTTATTTAAAAGACACTCGTAGTCCTTTGGACTTAGGTTTGAGACTGTGTGGTTTTTGTGTTTTGTTTTGTGTTTTATGTCACTACTCTGTTAAGAGCCTCTTTCAGTTAACCGCTTAACTAGCTTTGTTTTGTTTTAACCATTTAGGAGTCTTTTTGTTAAAATTTACCTTTGCATTCCTTTTAAATAAATCATAACTTTAGTTTTACAAATTTCCACCTTGGTTTTTGTTACCTCCCCTTAACCCTAGCAGAGCTGGGTCGTAACACTTGGATTTCATCGATCTTTTACCTGCACAAGATAAAGGTAAGCGGCTAACGTTTACTTTATAACCAAACTTTATAACAGAGCTCTTTATTCATTATTATTACTAAAACAGTGCCTTAGAACAGTGTTTATTGGAGCTTTTGTTTGTTGGAGTCTGTTGTGTTTTGTTTCAACCTGTTCCTGTCGCTGCTTTGCGTTTGCTCTCATGATGCACCTATGTCTAAAATAACTCATTTAGTAACAAAAAGTACAACAAAAAAACTCTTTTGAAACCATGATAATTATCTGGATTATTTGCTTTCTACCTTTTGGAGCCAGGTTGAGCATGTCTCCCGCTCTCACAGAGATCTCCTCCTCCGACGCTGCAGTGAAGTCAAACTCTGCTCTGGCCACGACATGATCGTCCTCTCCACTCGCCCAGTCTGTGTCTGGAACAGAGAACAGAACAGAGAAATCAGAGGACTCTAACTCACAACCTGCTGCTTTGAACTCTAAATAGTAACAAAAAACCCTTACTTGTCGTTTCTGCGTCCGTTGCGGAGCTCAGCAGTTTCCAGATGAGATACGGCCCTCCCAAAACCACCGCAAAAAACAAGAAAATGGGCCAGGACTTGACCGACTGCTCCTCTGCTGCTGCTCCTCCTGTTCTTGCTAAAGCATCGTTAGCGCTTTCCAGCCAAAGATCGTCCGCTTCCGAGTCCATTCTCCTTCCCAAAATCCTTTGCAACCTTCTGTACAAGTACCTCAGAGTCCTCACTAGCGCAAAAGCCGACAAAACGCGTGTCAGATGCGCTCGCAGTCGGGTGAAGTGGTTCGCCACGTCGAGAACGGCCCTGAAACTGTTATAGACGGCTGAAAACGTAGCGTCTAACATCATGCTAACCGACGCGAAGGCATGGACGATACTCTCGATGGACTGGAACGCGCCTCTGCTGCTTTCCTCCGCCTGCTGGACAAAGCGGCTCGGGGCAACGTCGTCGGAGTGAGGCATGAGTCGCCCGTGGCCGTAGCCGCCGATGCCGTAGCCCGAGCCGTAACCCGAGCCGTAGCCGTAGTGGGAGTAGCCGGGCGTGTAGAAGGAGCTGGAGCCGTAGGGGGCGCCGTAGGAGGAGGTGAAGGAGGAGTACGGCGGGCGGTAGTTCTGCTGGACGGGCCGCGGGGGCAGCGGGGGAGCCATGCGCGTCAGAACGGGAGGGCCGGGCGCCGAGGACGGGGGCAGCGAGGCGGCGAAGTCTGTGGATCTGAGAACAACAAGGAAAAGATTCATGTTGAGTTGTTATAAAGGATATTCAAGGATAAGGCTACATTTATGAATACAAAACATTTTAGCTTAGACGTAGGGCTCTGTGATATGACAAAAAATGTTACGATTTTCTTGGGGCCAGATCATGATATCGATTTTATCACGATTCATGTTCACTTTGTATTTTCTATTGCCTTAAAGAGAGCTGCACGAAATATCTAATTATGATTTTTCTGACCTGTGCCATTAAGATTACATTTGCGATTTATGTTTTAATAATAGGATTCTAGGATAGGATTTTAAACACAATTTTGTCACTTTTAGTCGCGTTTTTGCCATGTTCAGTTGTATTTGTCACATTTAAACGCGTCTAAAATCCCTTTTAATTGTGTCATTGTCGTTTTTAGTCATGTTTTTGTCACTTTTAGTCATGTTTTGGTGTGTTGAGTCATGTTTGTCGTTTGTAGGCATGTTTTTGACGCTTTTGTCGCTTGTTTCAGAACACGTTTGTACAAATCCAAACTACAGTGTTAGCAGTTTTTATTCAAATCAAAGCAAGACATTTTGTTGTTTGTGGAAGAAATGATTGCACTTTAAAAACTGCAGCCTTTGTGATTTGCTAATTGCATCCATTAAAATTGCGATTCTGTGTGGATTTGGTTTAATTGTGCAGCTCTGGTCTTTAAGAGGTAAATAAAGTCATCTGCTCAGAGGCTTCAGAGGCTAAACAACAGGAGAAAAAGTGTGTTTGAACAGACAGCTGCATTAAAGACACAAACAGTCAATCACGATACAACGATTTCTCAAAAATAGCAGATTGTCACAGGGACCAGCTTACGATTCCATTTTTATCACCGTATCGCCCAGATCTACTTAGACATTTTCAATATATTCTGGTCAATATTTGCACTTTTTATCTTTAATTCTCCAGCACAGGCCGATATCTTGTTTAGATAGACCAGCTTCTTAAAGTCTATATGACAGATTCTCACAATTTTATAATTATGACTTAGTTTGTTGGGAGGGCACCTGTAGTAAATATTTATCACAATTTTATATTTGTGAAGCTGCAGTTTGTAAAGAAAAATTTAAAATAAAAGTTTAAAATTACAGAAAGTAGAGGGGATGAGTTCTAAAACTAAATCCCTCCGTGATGTCATCAAAAAGCGACGCGCATTGAAAATACAGAGCCAATTAACAGCAACTGACACATTTTTCTGACAGTTTAAACCATCATTCAACAAAATCGGGTAATATTATATGTCAAATCATGACTATTGTGTAATTTATATGGAGTCTGGTTGCTAGGTAACAGTTGTTTAATAACTATGTCATGTTTGTGCTCATGTTCGACCAGGAAATAACATTATAAACCTTACAAAGACTGTACTGGGGAAGAATAGACACAATTTTTAGTAAAATCTTAAATATAATCATGTCATATGGACTTTAAAGAACACATACGCTTTATTTGAATATTTTAGTGGGAAGAGGGCACTACGTAAAACAAGACGACACGGCTTTATAGGTTTTTGGTCAAACAGAGCTGTGAATGAGTTTGTAGTAAATTTGAAATCTCTTCAGTCAGTCTCTAGGCTGCTGGTGATCAATCAAGAAAAGGGCCCTTACAGTAATAGAAATAATATTTTCCTGCACTGTGTGACTTTTATGGTGGACAATACTCCACCTACAATGATTGGACTAACTTTTAAAAATTAATTCATTAATTGCCGTGACTAATTGACTACTAAAATAATCATGGTAATTTTATTTATTAAATGGTTTTATTTATTAAATCACAATGGTTAACTGGATTATACAGACGCTAAAATATAGAGGTCACAAAGGCTTTTTTGTAACAAAGATAGAGGCATTATTAATTCAAAATGTCAAAAAAATAAAAGAATAAAAGAACAATTCAAGATTTTCATAAATGACACTATGATTCTGACACTATTCTCTAACTAGAAGTCTTCTATCTTAATTTGGTTTAAAATGTATTTGAACCGTAGACATAATCGTTTGATAAGTCGACTACTAAAATAATCATTAGTTGCAGCCGTATAGGGTTTTTTATTCCTTTGCCTGGAATGTCTCCAAGTAGTTTAAGGACACTTTACTGTTAACATAAATCACGTGTCCACAAAGTGAACTCTGCAGTGGTAAAAGTAGAACAAATACAGAGAAACAACATAAACATTTGTAAATCAATAGTTAAAAAAATAAGCTTCGAAGACAAACCAAGTTGTGCTACTAAAATACATGTCCTTAAATGAAGAGGCAGATTACCCTAAAACAAGTTTTTATTTGACATTTATTTATATTATATATTTATATTTGCCTTTTTAATATGAAGTTAACTCAGAACTTTACAAAACCAGGCCAAAGTTAGCTTAAGCTGTTGCTAAGCTATGTAATAATTAAAATATGAATTCAACAATGGATTCAAAACACATTCAGTTGCAAATAGCAATGTATTTCAACTAAGTAACTCCTTAAAAAAGGTAAAAAATCGAGTTAAGGGTCGATTCTAAACAGCGTGTGCATTAGATTAGCATTAGCTTTAGCATTAGCATCGCTGCAACATGTAGGACAAAATGCTGAAAAAAGTATTTACCTGTAATTTACGGGTGTAGTCATCGCCCCAGGGATTCGTCTCTCCCACGGTTTTTGTGGAGCCCGTGAATCCATGACATAAAGGAAAAAAATGTCCTAAAAGGAGAAAATTTAGGCTCCGAGTTGTGTTTGGACTCTAGCCCACGCGCTACTTCAGAGACGAATCGGAAATTTGAAAACTCATGAAATATTCGCAATAATTTAACTAAATGTATAACAAACACACACATTAACAGTAAATTAACGTATAGATTAAATAAATAAGCGTTTAAATAACGTCTATTCAAATAAACGTGACAACTATAGCATACAGCTCCAATAATAATTTTCTTTTCATTTGATATTCGGTATTTATCTGTTTACTTTGTTAAATCGAAAACATTTGAAAATAAAAAATAATTATTGTTCATGATCTCCTTTGACATTATATTAATACTTGATTCATTCACATTTATCAAGTAGACATTACAAAGGTTAGGCATATAAAATCGGCTATAGTCGTATTTTCTTGCTCTCCTGAAGTAGCACCGAAAAAACAATCGCAGTGTTTGAGATCGTCCAGCAGAGGGCGATGTAATACAGGGAAAAAAAGGTCTTTGGGCCTAATATTTCATTGAAGGGGATTTCCCGTTTGTCGGAACAACATGATTGATTTCAAGAGAAAGACTGACTTTACTGTAGTTCAGTGTTCTTACAAAACAATAAGATATTAAATTGTGAAAATTTTTAGGCCGATATCGAATACACATAAACATCACTCATATCTAAAGTATGTTCTAATACACTTATATGTTTAGATCAGGGATGGTTAAACGCTTTCTTCTGAGATTATTTTCGTCTTGGTTATTGGCATGTCTTGGAGGGCCAGGCTTATCTTTCATGTTAAATTTAATAGTGTTTAATAGTTCTATTCTCCTGCTTCTTTAACTGTGTGTTGCGAGACTGAAAATTCCCTTGTGTTATCTTACGTTATTGTCTCGATAGCACACTATAAATCAGAGCTAATACATCAATGAATACTATAATAATAAATACTACTAAGAAATAAAGTTATTTTTCATGTTTTCCATTCTATTGCAAAGTGGCTAGCACTCTATCCTCACAACAAAAAGGTGGTAGGTTCAACTCCCAGGCCGGACCGGTCCTTTTTGTGTGGAGTTTGAGTGTTTCTTCTGTGTCTGGCTGGGTTTCCTCAGGGTGCTCTGGTTTAGCCCATCAGCCAAAACAACCACCAGAAGTCTAAAAGTCCAGCTACAGGAGTAAGACCCTGACCCTGACCAAGACCAGCACAACATCTGGAGCTGGTCCCACTGCTCCTGATGCGCCACTGAAGAATGGGTCAAATGCAGGACAAATTTCCCTACAGCGACAAAAAAAGTGTACCTTAAACTTAACCTGACCGATCAGTCGACTAAACGACCCTAATCAAAAGTCAGTGTGAAGTACAGATACTTTGGTAGTTTTGCTTAACTCGAGATGCTGCAGGTGTATAGTAACATTTTTTAAATAAAGATAAAGATTTATTAAAATAAAATAAGATAATTAAAGATATCAATTTGAAACTTCCCCTGTAGTTTACTCACATAAATGTACTACAGCTTTTTCATCATGTAATGTTTTCGTACAGAAATAATGCATTTTACGTGTAAAAACGGCCAAAAATTGCACATATTTGGAAGATTTAAATCTGAAAAATGTGTGTTCTGTCAAAATCTTGTTCAGTCCCAGATTGTACAGTTTGTTCTGTGTAGGAGCTACTTTAGGCTGATCTTTATGTCCAAACAAGAAAAAAATGCATTTTTCTTTAACAGTCTTTGACGTTGCAATGTCCCAAAGAACTCAATAGATGAAGTGGATTAAATGAAGTAATAAAACATCTTTAGGAGCAGAACAGACACATTTGTTGTTTCCACATAAAAGCCAATATGTTGAGAGAGCAAACTAACCAAAAAACAAAACCTGACAAAAATGGGTTTCGCCTTTTTATCTACAATACGTTGCTCCTGTATCTGTACTTTTGGACACAGCGTTGTAGTAATATTAATGAAGTGTTACTGTTTAAACCAGCGTCCCGGGGCCTGGAGTGACTCGTGGTGAGCTGTGGTTTTGTGCTGTCGCTGTGGTCGACGCTGCAGGGTGTAAGCGTGCAGACGGTGCAGAGGTGGGAGGCTGAAACGCTGGAGAAATGTCCCGTAGCGCGTGCCACTATAATGTTAAAGAGTGGGACTGACACTCTACCAGACACAGGTCAACAGACTGGTATTTAGGATTTGAACCCGCAACCTTCGTGATCCCATTGATGTGGCTGAAATTCAGATTCAGCTCCGTAGAACCACAAAGATGGACTCAAAAGTCACTGGCACATTGACATTAAGATAAAAGTATAGCCTACTTTATTGTCCTCAATAACAATAACATCTGCAGATTACAGTAACAACCGGTTCACGCTGGGCTGCACGTTTAATTGAAATTTAATCGAAAGCGCAATTTGAATAGATGCAATTAGCAAATCGCAAAGGCTGCCATTTTTGAAGTGCAATTTCATCCACAAAATAACAAAATATCTTGTTTCCTCTGGCATACTCTGTAATTTAGATTTGTTAAAACGTGTCTGAAACAAGCTACAAAAACATCATTTAACGTAACAAAAAGTGACAAACACAATAAAGCTCGAAAAACATGACTAA
This sequence comes from Rhinogobius similis, assembly GCA_019453435.1. Taxonomy (NCBI): domain Eukaryota; kingdom Metazoa; phylum Chordata; class Actinopteri; order Gobiiformes; family Gobiidae; genus Rhinogobius; species Rhinogobius similis. The sequence continues at coordinate 40,031,632 of CM033625.1, forward strand.
TAGTGAAAAAAATGTATTTACAAGTGACAAAAATTCTACTATAAGCAATCAAAGTGTGATTAAAAGTGACAAAAACATGACTAAGTGACAAAAATGTATCTACAAATGATAAAAATTCTACTAAAAGCAACCAAAGTATGACTAAAAGTGACACAAACATGACTAAAAGCGACACAAACATGACTAAAAGTGAAAAAAACATTACTAAAAGTGACACAAAAACGATACTGAAAGCAACAGAAACATGACTGAAGATACCACAAACATGACTTAAAGTGAAAAAAACATTTACAAGCGAGAAAAGTACGACTAAAAGCAACAAAAACAAGAATAAAAGCATCAAAAACAAAAACAACACTAAAAACAACATTAAAAAATCAGAGAGACATTAAAAAACAAATGGGGTTGTGATGTAGAACAGTGTAATAAACGAACATTTTGTAATTAAACCTTTTTAGTAGGCATTGTTTGTATGGCTGTCACAAATGATTATTTTACTAATCGATTAGTCAGTAATTATTTTTTCAATTTGTTGACTAGACAAACAATTATTTCTATTGTTTATTTAGACAAATAAAGGTTGTAATATGGAACTGAAGGCTTAGATAGAGAATACTTTTAAAGAAAATGTATTTTTAATTAAAATCATCAATTGTTTTTTGTTTGTTTTTTACATTTTGATGTGATAATGTCTCTGTCTTTGTAATATAAAAGTGTTTTGACGTGTTTTAGAGTCTGTATAGTCCAGTTAACTATAAGCATTATTAATTATTACAGTAGCCCTGATTGGTTGGGTAAAGTATGAGCAATATTTTAATATTTACTTCTTTGGTTTTATGAAGAATACAGTTATGGGTGTTTTGATTCGTCACTTTCTTCCAATTGATTTGATCAAAATTATATTATAGCTACTCACATTGGTCCGTCAGAACTGATTTTTTTTTTTTTTATACTTTCCAAAGGTGTTTGTTGGTTATTAATTCATTTTCGAGAAATAAAAAAAATGTTGTATTTCCATTTTTGATAATTGAATAAAAGAAATAAAAGTATAAAGAAAAATCGGAAAAAGGGAAAAACGAAACTTCCGGGGACTTGTCCCGCCTCCTCCAGTCTCAACCAATAGGAACACGGAGATATTTCGGAATAACCAATCAGAGCAGAGAAGCTGTGGTTCTTCGACTTGCTAGGACGTGCTTCAGTTTCGGAACCCTGGATCAATAATAAACATGTTAAAAGACTAAAAGAGGATTTGTAAAAATGTCTTTGATGAAGAAGCGTCTGAATGCGGCGGAGTCTGAGGAGGAACTGTGCCGCTCCAAAGAGGAGAACGAGCGGAAACAAGAGCTCCTGGAGCCGGGGCTAAATCCTGGGCCTGGTCTGAACCTTGATCTGAAACAAGAAATCATAGAAATTGTACAGATTAAAGTGGAGCCAGAAGAACAGAGCGTCAAAGAGGAGGAAGAACCGCTGCCAGTGTACGTTCCATCACGTAAACTGCTGATTTTTACCGCTGTTTATTCAGTTCAAATGCATTAAAGTTGTAGTTCCTCTTTTTCAAACAGCAAAACCAGAAGTGGGTATTTAAATGTGACTAAACTCATTCCCAGCTCTCACAAACCCTTATCGTTAATGGAGCTCACCCCTGGGTTCCGGAAGTTAATTTTACATTAACTTTTCCTATAGGGATTCCGAAAATAAATAAATAAAATGTTTGAAAGCTCAAAGCTAATCAGCTATATGTTGAGTAATGAACATAAGACCTATAATGTTATTTAAAATATGTTTCTGAAACTTTATAAACCGCTAAGTTATTAGAGCGTTTTGCAGAATTTTCAGTTTAAGTTGGTTTTTTTACTACGTTATAGACATTAGTGACCACAGAGCTAGTTTGCCTCCGTCGTGCCTTTTAAACTCGTTATATTTGAATTTTTCTGAATCCCTATGGCAAAAATGAATGAGAAATTTACTTTTCGATGTGGGCAGGATGTACTGGTGAGCTCCATATCCACAAGTGTAAATTTTCAGGCACAAACTCGGCTTGAAAACAGCTTTTTTAAGATGGCAAAGTGGAACTCAAGACAACCGCCCCAAGCACGGCCAATCAGAGCGCTGCTTTCAGCTCTTATTTCCGAGTTGGCTAGACATAATATACTTTATTATTTGACACAGACACCGCACAGGGGTCTCATTTTTGTTGCCAAGTGCTGCTTTTGCAACGTGCTATTTGGGGGAAAACAAAAAAATAATACAAATTTACAAAAAAAAAGTCAGGTAACCCAGCTTTAATCGGTTATAGCACATTTAAAATCAAAGTGCTTCAGATACAGGGAGATTAAAAAGTATAAACCACAAATAATGTAGGAAAAGCTGTCATGATAATAACTATATCGTCCTATCGTTCAATAAATAATAGCTAAGACAATATTTTTGTACGTTTTCTTTGCACTAGCAGTAAATGTTTTGTAATTGTTTGTGTTTACGAACAGATTTGAGCTGTTTTCTACCAGTGTGCCTTAAGGTCTTGCCTGGTGTGCCTTGAAAAAATGTCACAAATGCGGATTTAATGAACCAGTTTACATTTTTGGAGTGTCCTGAGCAACGTCTGCATCAAAAAAGAACTAAAATCCATCACTACTGCCAGATTTAAAGACTCAGACAGTGGCACAAACATAACTTGGCTCATTATTTACCATATTTTTTAACTAAATGGTCTGATTTGGTCATGTTTTAGTTGGGGTTGTAGTTCACTAAAAAGGGGTGTGGCAAAAGCTATCAAGTATCTCCATGTATCAGACCTAAACTGCAAAAAGTACTTAAACAATGTATTTATAAGTTAGAGATAGACAAGTTAGATTAAACTAATGATTCATTCCGTATCTTCTCCTTTTTGCTGTTGTCCTATAGATCCTTCAAAAGTTTGTAAATAAAAACATTCTAAATTCAGAACGGAGGCAAAAGTGAAGTGCAACATAATGTGATTCACTGAAGAAACTGGGATTAACCTCAGAATATCACAAAATATGAAAAATGTAGATGATTTAGTGTCAGTAAAAGCCTCAGACGCATGTGAGTGACATCAGAGCTGCTTTAAACACATTTATTATTGTGTTTTACATCATGTTTTAGGAAATTATGATAAACTCTTTGCATTTTTGATGAAGGAACAATCCAGATTTATGGGTTTTAGTGGAAAAATACTCACAGAAATGTTGAGCCCACAATCATTTTTCATTTTATCTACAGATATATTAGATACTATTCCATAAATTAGATTCTTTTGAGGCTAAAATACAATTTTAAAGCTAGAACATTGTATTTTGTCCATCGTTGTTACAGAAAAGCAAACTAACTGACCTTTCTACTCTGGAAATTCAAATGTGTATGCTTTTTCCAACACAAACACTTAAAACCAGCAGAATTTAGATCTAATGTGAACTGATCATTGAAACATTTACAGTCAACTTAATTTTGCCTCCAGTCGCCTAAAATCAAAATCATGATCTGGCCCCCAAAAAATTGTGATGATAATGTTTTGACATATCGCCCAGACATAATTTACATGATACTGTTCAAGGCGAGACTCTACAGGCAAAACACATTCTTTTACATTTTTTGTTTTTTGGTCAGTTTTCTCTCTCACATGTCGACTTTCATGTGGAAACAACAAACGTGTCCAATCTGCTCCTAAAGATGTTTGATTCTTCCATTGAATCCACTTCATCCATAGATTTCTCTGGGACATTGTAACTTCAAAGATCGTTTTCTTAAAATGCATTTTTGTCCCTCGAGACATAAAGATCAGCCTTAAAGTAGATCCTACACCAAACTGTACAATCTGGACTCATTTTGATAAATTTTGATAAAATGTCCAGAAGGATTTTTTATATTTAATTCTAAAACTGATTTATTGAAGTTTTAAATAAAGAAAAGTAGGCAAAATTTGAATTTTTAGGTCAATTTTCAGTCCAATCTAGTTTACTTAAAAACTAAATAAGAAATCCAAAATCCACTCTGTAAATGTTTTTTTTAACTATTGTTACAAAATGAACTAAGAAATTTAAACCTGGTTCTGTCCATTTTTCAGATTTAAATGTCCCAAATATGTGTATTTTTGGTCATTTTTTACACATAAAATGCCTTATTTCCACATGAAAACATGACATGATGAAAACGTATAATTTTTTCTTACATTTATGTGAGTAAACTACAGGAGAAGTTTCAAATTCATATCTTTAAATTCAACATTTTTTCTATTCACCTGCAGCGTCTCACCTTAAATCCTTTTCAGGTCTGTCCCAGAGTCCAGTGCTGTGTGTGTGAAGACAGAAGAGTCCTCACCGCTTCAACAAACTGAGCTCAAAGAAGAGGAAGAAGAAACACAGGGAGCAGAGCCACATTTACACTCCGAGACCGAGGAAGACACGGAGCACTCTTCTGACTCCGACAATGACGACGACGATGAAGACTGGAGAGCGCCGCTAAACAGAAGCTCCACGGCCCAACCATCAGGCCTGTCTGCCCCGAACGATGGAGACAAATCAAGGAGTGTCAAAGGAGCCGAAGGGAAGACGTACGAGTGCCCTATTTGTAAAAAGATACTCACGGGGAATTTAAAAAGACACATGCAAATTCACACGGGCGAGCGACCTTACAGCTGCTCAACCTGCGACAAACGGTTTCACCAAAAGAGCGCTCTGGTCGCACACATCAAGAGACACACCGGCGAGGGACCGTTCAGCTGTTTAACATGTAAGCAGACGTTTCCCACAAAGGATGAGCTACTCGTGCACAGAAAAACGCACACGGGCGAGAAACCCTTCAGCTGCTCGACCTGCGGCAAAGCATTTTCCACGCGGGGCAATTTAAAAACGCACAGCCGAGCGCACCGAGTCAAGAAGCCGTTCAGCTGCTCCGTCTGCAAGAAAGAGTTCACGGACGCAGAGAGGATGAAGCGCCACATGAGCCGGCACCCGGGCGAAAAACCATTCAGCTGCTCCATCTGCAACAAGTCGCTGTCCACGCTGTTCAATTTGAATGCGCACATGAGAACGCACACGGGAGAGAGGCCTTACAGCTGCTCGACCTGCAACAAGACGTTTTCCCAGAAGAGTAATCTGGACACGCACATTCGAATGCACACGGGCGAGAAACCGTTCAGCTGTTCCATCTGTAACAAAGAGTTCACGCACCTCCCGGGACTGAAATGCCACATGAGACTGCACACGGGGGAGAAACCTTTCAGCTGCGCCATCTGTAACAAAGAATTTCCCCAAGCCGCTGGACTGCACTACCACATGAAGCTGCACACTGGGAAAAAAATACTGAACTGTTCGACCTGCGGCAAGACGTTTACCAATCAGTCCAATCTGCTTTCGCACGTGAGAACGCACACGGGAGAGAGACCTTACAGTTGCTCGGTGTGTAACAAAACGTTTTCGCGGAAGGGGAATCTCGACACTCACATGAGAACGCACACGGGTGAAAAGCCGTTCACCTGTTCCATCTGTAACAAAGAATTTACCCAGTTCCTCGGAATGAAACGCCACATGGGGCTGCACACGGGCGAACACCCATTCAGCTGTTCGACCTGCAATAAGACGTTCTGCACTCAGTCTAACCTAAGCGTGCATTTGAGAACACACACGGGAGAGAGACCTTACAGTTGTCCGAGCTGTGACAAAACGTTTTCCCAACTGGGTTCGCTGAACGCTCACAGGAGAACGCACACGGGCGAGCGACCATTCAGCTGTCCCATCTGCAAGAAGGAATTTGCCCAAAGCGCCGGACTGAAATGCCACATGAAACTGCACACGGGCGAAAAACCCTTCAGCTGTTCGACCTGCGGCAAGACGTTTTCCACCAACTCGTATTTGCGTTTGCACATAAGAACGCACACGGGAGAGAGGCCTTACAGCTGCTCGGTCTGTGACAAAACATTTTCGCAGATGGGCTCTCTGAACGTCCACAGAAAGACGCACGCGGTCAAAAAACCATTCAGCTGCTCCGTCTGTAAGAAAGGATTCACCAACGTCATATCGATGAGACGCCACGAGAGACGCCACGCGAGGGAACGTCATCCTTCAGACGATCAGCCGCAAAACTGTGAAAGTCCGCTCGTTTGATCAGGATGCAGAAGGTCTCAGTGGGTGCTTCGGGTAGTTTTCTCGTCTTACTTTTTGTGCAAGCTGGAAAAAAGTAAAAATTTGCGCAAAAGTTAGACCGAAACGACGAGGGGCAGCGGCTAATCGGAGGCCAAAGCAGCCCGAGTGTGTTTATAACTGTGTGCGTTTGTGACAGACAAGCGAGGAGAGTAGTGCGACTTTTGAGAATATATTATGGTTAAAAGTGCTGTAGCTGGTCATTTCGCTCAAGCCCCACAGTCTGTACAGCCCAGAATCATCTTTCACGTTGCGCAAAATGAATTAAGCAAAATTAATTAATGAATCCATACACCAAACTGTCAGATTTTATATTTTCAATACAAACATTAAGGCGAGACACAACAGGTAAAACTAATTTTTTTTTGTTTTTTGGTCAGTTTTCTCTCTCAACACATCGACTTTCATGTGGAAACAACAAACGTGTCCAATCTGCTCCTAAAGATGTTTTATTCTTCCATTGAATCCACTTCATCCATAGATTTCTCTGGGACATTGTAACTTCAAAGGACGTTTTCTTCAAATGCATTTTTGTCCCTCGAGACATAAAGATCAGCCTTAAAGTAGATCCTACACTAAACTGTACAATCTGGACTCAACAAGATTTTTCCAAAATGTACAGCAAGATTTTTTTATTTTTAATCCTAAAACTGATTTATTGAAATTTTAAGTCCAAAAAATTAGGCGAAATTTGAGTTTTTAGGACAATTTTCAGTCCAATCTAGTTTACTTAAAAACTAAATAAGAAATCCTAAATCCCCTTTGTACATTTTTATAACTAATGTGTTACAAAATGAACCAAGAAATTTAAACCTGGTTCTGTCCATTTTTCAGATTTAAATGTCCTAAATATGTGACATTTTTGGCCATTTTTACACATAAAATGCCTTATTTCTAAATGAAAACATGACATGATGAAAAACTTGTAATACATTTTTTTTCTTACATTTATGTGAGTAAACTACAGGAGAAGTTTAACATTGATATCTTTAAATTCAAGACTTTTTCCTGTTCACCTGCAGCGTCTCGTCTTAAATAGATTTTTTTTTTAATCAGATCGTATTTTTTTGTTTCTTTGTTTTCTTTTTGTATCTATTTTAAATTGAAAATCTAATGAATGGGCACCCAGTCTGTGTATAATTTCATTCAATTCTCAGTTGGACGAGGACTGCGTGTGTCGTAAAACAATCTTTACACGACTGATGTTGATAAACTAAATATTCTAAAGAGTCTTGTATATTTTTTAATGTCTGACATTTAAGGTTTTTAAAATGTGAGCCATGAACTCACTGTTTATTAATCATGTTCTTGAAATTTGCGTCTTTTCCTTGTAACGGCCCAAAGTCTTTCTCTGGACAAAGTAATGAGAGTTTAACACAGCGATTCTGGCGTATTATTTGTGCAGCAGGTGAACTGTTGAACTCACCGTGGGCTTAATATGAAGTTAATAAATTGGTTAACTTTTCTTTTCACATGGGACACTAACGTCACGCTGTGGTGTCACAATAATGACTGTTTGTGGAGAGGATTTGTCCACGAGAACGCCATTTTTGTATAATTTTTTTCAATAAATTGTGTAAAAATTGCAAACCGAGATGCATAAATTGAATATACTGTATTCCTTATTACGTCAGTGAACTCTTTACAGAAGTCATGACTCTGTGACTTAAACACTTTTTACTCTTTCTCTAAATTCCTCCAAAGCGTCGCTCAAAAAAGGAGTTGAACAAGTAACGGCCTGAGCTGTACAACAATTATAATCATTTGAATATCGTATGTTATTGGACTGAAAACGGATGGATATTACGCACTATTGTTCTGATCTCGTGTCCTTGTCTATATATATATTGTATTTAATTTTTACGCTACACATTTTGCATGCTCTTTTTATTTGACTTTAGCACAGTCTATACTTTACTTTTCTATTTTTCTATTAATTTTGAACCTTACGCCAAAGCAAGTTACTAGTGTGTGAATTGTGTTCACTGACAATGGCAATAAACCTTTCTGATTCTGATTATTTACCATAAATGGCTTATTTTTACTTAAACGCTTGATTAAAATGAGCCACAAATCAAACTGGAGCTGTTTCCTGAACCCTTACAAACAAATGAAACAAATGACTGGACTCTTGAAGCTCAGACTCTTGTCGTTTTGTGTCTGATTTACTCTGATTACAAGTGGAAACAAGCTCTGCAAAGAGGAACATCAGACTAAATTTTCTTTGTGAAATCTATGAAGAAGTGAAGCTGGTGTCTGTAGATTTTGCCTGATTGACAACTTTTGGCTTTTGTTGGTTTTGACAATTCCTCTTTCAAAGCTGAAGCTAATTTAACAAAAAAATTTGTTTTAGGGACTTGTAATAAAGTTTTAAAAAGTCCAGGTGGAATCCATATTAAAATCCTATTAATTTTTGTTTTAATTTTAGTGTAATTTTTAAATTTTTGCTTTTGGAGTAAAAACGGACTCTAATTCATCCCAGAATGTTTGATTTGACTGAAAATAATTGGGTTACAGCTTTCTTTTCATATTGTCCAGCAGCTGATAGTTTCCTTATATCAGATGGTGGATAAAAAGGAATAAAAAAAAAAAAAAAATAGCAAGCAAAGCAAAATGAGGTTCGGGGTCTTGTAATAAAGTAAAAAGTCCAGGCAGAATACATAAATAAAGTTTAAATATGTATTATTTGTTATTATTTGTTGGTTTGGAGTGCAAACTAACTCAAATACATCCCCAGAATGTTTGCTTTGACTGTAAATAAGAGGATTACAGATGTATTTTATGTTTAACATCCAGCAACTTGATAGTTTCCTTTTAGGTTTGCTTTAATAAACGACTGTAATCCAAATCCGTCACGTCCGTGCACCGGAGGCAAAACGTGAACAGATAATTATTAGCCAAAACGATTTATACGCACGTAAACAAAAGTGACACGCGACACAAGTAGGAAACGCGATCAAAACACACACTTCCGGCAACATGTCCCGCCCACTCCAGTCTCAGCCAATAGGAACACGGGTACGTTTCTGAATAACCAATCAGAGCAGAGAATCCTTGGCTCGGGCTGCAGTTCGCTCCTGTTGCGGGTCTTTGTGTTTAGCGCGGAGCAAAAGCCGAAAAGGTTTGTAAAATACCTAAAGATCAGACGCAGGAGCTTTGATGAAGGAGCGTCTGACTGCAGCGGAGTCTGAGGAGGAACTGTGCCGCTCCAAAGAGCAGAACCAGCGGGAAAAAGAGCTCCTGGAGCCGGGGCTAACTCCTGGGCCTGGTCTGAAACATGGACTTAAGCAAGAAATCACAGAGACTTCACAGGAGTCCGAGGACCAGGACATCAAAAAGGAGGAAGAACAGCTGCCTGTGTACGTCTAAACAACATCCAAACACATTTACTGATGTTTACTGACTAATGTTCAGGTTAGATTTACAGTATTGGCCCGAGGGTCTTTGTTTCCTCCGGTTTAGTATCGATCCGTCCCAGACATGTCACCTGTGCGCCGCCATCTTGGTTCTGGTCCTATGTAAACAAACGTAAACTCACAAGAAAATCTGCATTAACTGTTAAAATATCTGAACAGTCTGAATCTTTACTGTCAGCTGTGGTGGTGACATTTATAGAATAACACATTTTTGTAAAAAAAAATAAAATAAAATAAAATGCAAGTTTTGTAATAAAATGCTAATAAATGACTAGCAGGCGATTTGCATACAGGTGAAACGTCGATGTGAACCCTCATTCGTCCAGGTGTGGTTCATCGTAGAAAGGGTTTCAGGGGTTGTCATCCGGACGCTGTTTGAAGATCGAGACGTTTCGACTTTTATCCAAAAGTCATTGTCAATCTGAGAGCTGGTCTGGGAACTCAGGCTTATATGCTCCTCTAAGTAGTGAGAGTCCTGCCCCCAGGGACGTCTGTCTTTGTTTGGAAAATAGTTTGTCTAGTGTCACCTGAACCTTGATAATTGTCCTGTCTGTTAGTTTAATAGTTGGCCCTGCCCAGTTTCACCTGTGGCTCAGGTCTATTATTGTCTTAGATCTATTGCTCTATTGATAGCTGGATGTTGCTCCCTCCTCACTGCTGATGACCTCATTAGCATTTGACTGGTCTATTGATTTGGACCAGGGTGTTAGGAGGCTGACATAAATCTGAGCCAAATTAAATCTTAAGCCCCTATTCCTGTTTAGAGACGGATTCTCTCTTTTGACAAAAATAGCCTCCTTTACTCCTCTTTCAAACCAGTTCTTCTCTCTGCCCAATATCTTCACCTCACTGTCCTCAAACGAGTGGTTTGTAGCTTTTAGGTGCAGATGGACTGCACTTTGGGCTGTGAAACGTAATGACTCGAGGAAATCTTCTATCAACATAAGCATAAGTTAAGTCGGTGCCTGAAGCTTTCTGATTATTAAAGTCAAAGAGACCCATGTTCTTTTTCTTTGACTCATCTTTTCAAATCCCAAATCTCTCAGTGGAGAAGTAAAGGGCAATTACACATTAACAAGACACACTAATGATGGCGAGTGAACCAGGTTAACCATAAGTTAGCGCTCGCCTCACAGCAAGAAGGTCCTGGGTTTGATTCCCGGGCGGCGTGGGACCTTTCTATGTGGAGTTTGCATGTTCTACCTGTGGCGCTCCGGTTTCCCCTCCCAATAAAAACATGTGATCAGGCCCCTCCCTCTGGGGCCAGGACTCCCACAGAGATTTTAAATCTCAGTGGGATTTTTCTAATTTAATGAAAGTTATTTAAGGTTTTTGAAAAGTCAATCTCAGCTAACAATATTTTAAATATTCTTTACAAAATGGCTCTACAGCATGACCTTTTATGCGACCCCTAGTTTTGTTTTTTTAACCTACATTTGCTTTGTGTAATACAAATGAAGACATTGAAATTAAATACTCAGTTTTTATGGTTTTTAAGTATCATGCTGTCAAAACCTGCTTCCTTCATTTCCTGTTTCTTTGACAGCTTAAAACCACATTTAACAACCAACAGAGCTCAAACTTTAACCACAGGCTCAGAATCGAAGACTTAACAGAGTAGAGTACAGAACAAATGGCCACTGGCCACAATAGCGCTACAGTACACATAATTTTTAAAAATCCTCAAATGTCTTGTCAGGGTGGAAGGAATGCGGGTGGCAAGGGCCATCATCGCCGCTTGCAGCTTTTAATACTGTTTTTATCCTTTCCAGCTCTGTCCCAGAGTTCAGAGTTGTGTGTGTGAAGACGGAGGAGGCCTCACTGCTTCAAACTGAGCCCAAAGAAGAGGAAGCACAGGGTGAGGACATCAGCGCAGACAGAGTGAAGGTCAGACAGGTGGATAAACATGACAACGTGGAATCAACTGCTGCGATGACATCGAAGCCCAAAGGCAGCCACTACTGGAGCGACTGGGAGACGGCCTTCATGCTGACCCAGCTGAAGGAGCTGGACATTCTGCGCTGCCTGGACGGCAGGAAGAGGCGCAACGGCGAGGTATTCAGGCGCGTTGCTGTCGAGCTCGCCGGTGCCGGCTACATCAGGACAGCGGAGCAGATCCGTGTCCGGTGGAAACACCTGAAGAGGATGTACTACGCGGCCAAGAAAAACAACAGCAGCAGCGGGCAGAGTCGTGCCTGGTGTCCTCACCAGGAGATTTTAGAGGAGCTTCTGGGGGACCACAAAGTGTCCCAGGGGACGGACAACAGCGTTGACGTGAGCTTCGATACGTCTGCGATGCCACCGGAGTCAGAATCACCGTCTACGGCAACTCCCCCCGAGTCAGAGTGCACCTCTCCACGGCGGACCATCGAGCCGGACAGCGGCGATGAGGCGGGAGGCACAGACCCCCACATGAGTGTTGTGCCGCCCAGAGACACAAGCACATCAAACGTCTCTGGTAAGAAAATAATAAAATAAATTTAAAAATGGATAAAGTTAGCATACTTAATTTTCTAACAGTGAAATAAAGAGGTCTCTGTCTAACTCATCCCTCGCTCTCATGAACCCTTAGAACTCGGGAAAGAACAGCAGCATAAAACTCCGAGCAAAAAAATGTAACTATGCTATGGAATAATCCTATAAACTGATGGGCCACTACTTTACTGGTATAGATATTTATCACACTGTAGTACAGAAATTTAGCATCTGAAATGACAGTTTAACTAAATGTTCTGACACTACAGTGCGAAGCTGTTTTTATCCGTAGTGACCCAGCCGTTTATTTGTTTTTTTTATGTTATTTTTGCTAATGTATCTCTGTGGAAGTTGGGCACTCTGTCCATGGTTTGATCGTGGTGTTTTTTCCTGAGTTTATTATTTATTCTCGTGTTAATTTGCCTCTCAGTCACACTGTGGCTGTGGCTGTTGCGTGTGTTACATTGAACACACTGTGCTTGTGTCTTTTTGCAGCTGAATTACCAACTCCCCGGAAAAGACGCGGCGCCGTGGCCTTGGACGTTTTCTTTGAGCGCCTGGAGGTCATGCAGAGGGCCAACGCAGCGCGGCAGGAGGCCTTCATGGAGCGGCTGGAGAGAAGGTACCAGGAGAACAGGGAGGCGCTCATGAACATCGTCCAGACCAGCCAGCAGATGGTCCTCCTCATGACGCAGATCCTCCGACCGCTGGCTGCTCCACCTGCTCCAGCGCAGCAGAGTGTGTCTTTACAGGACGGACAGTCAGGCCCGAGACAAGACCAAACCGACTGAGGCACTATTGCATTTTTATTCTATTCCCCTTATTCCGGAAGTTGCCGTACGCGCCGCCGTCTTGTTTCCGTTGTAGTTCACACGGAGCAGATGAGCTCAACAGAAAATAAGTTCTACATGGACTAAAAAGCCGTTTTCAGGAAATCGTTGCGTTGTGACTTGTTGTTGCTCGTGTTCATTAAACATTTTACACAAATCAATCTACTTTATGTAACATTTTAGCGGCGAGACTTTTCCCTCGTTCATCATTAGCTTTAACGGAGTTCTCGTCAAACGGAAGTGCGTTTACAACAAAAGTGCGTATCTGTGGCAAAAAGAGGCAAAAGTGGGCGGGGCAGAATAAGGTGAATAGACACTTATTATTATAGCTTGCAGTAGGTCTGGGTGATACGGTGATAGAAATGGAATCATGAGCTGGTCCCTGTGACAATCTGCTGTTTTTGTGAAATCGTCGTATTGTGATTGACTGTTTGTGTCTTTAATGCAGCTGTCTGTTCAAACACACTTTTTCTCCTGTTGTTTAGCCTCTGAAGCCTCTGAGCAGATGACATTATTTACCTCTTAAAGGCCAGAGCTGCACAATTAAACCAAATCGACGCAAAATTGCAATTTTAATGGATGCAATTAGCAAATCGCAAAGGCTGCAAGTTTTGAAGTGCAATTATTTTTTTAAACAAAAAAATGTCTTGCTTTTGGATTTGTACAAGCATGTTCTAAAACAAGCGACAAAAAGGGATAAAAATGCGTTCAAAAGTGACAAAAACAGCAAAAACAATAAACAACAAACACTCACCTGCACCATAAAGCAACTAAAAGCAAAAAGAACGTGACAAAAAGCAACTAGAGTGTGTTTAAAATGATAAATGAATCCTATTCTTAAAACATAAACGCAAACCTAATCAGTCAGAAAAATCACAATTACATATTTTTCCTAAATGGTGCAGCTCTATTAAAGACAATAGAAAAATACAAAGTGAACAGGAATCGATATAAAATCAAAATCATGATCTGGCCCCAAGAAAATCGCGATAATATTTTGCCGTATCGCCCGGACCTAGTTTACAGGAGGGACATTGAAGTCAGTATGTGATAAAACGAGGAAACTGTCTCATTAAGAAAAGTGTCTATCAGTGGCCATTCTATTTTACTTTTCCGATTTTGATATTTTTAACTGTGAAGGGGATTCTGTGACATAAAGCACTTAAGACATGTCCCTTGTGTTCCCTCCATCAGCCACAGGTCAGTGCCGTAGAGCCGTCCTCTGTGTGTGAGGAACCCTGTCGTTTACGCCTCTGATAGAGCTGTGCAAGTAATAGTTCATATAATCCTGATTTCAGTTATTACTCTGTTCAATTACAGAAGTGTTGTCATCGAAAATACAATGAATTGCCTTCTGTTCAGAGTTCTGAGTGCACTGCGTCTGCCTCAAAACCTGCAGCTAATTCACTTTTCTAAAACATCACTAATAAAATATATTTGGTCTTTTACTTTATCTACAGAACAATTTTGACAATATAGAACTAGTTGTTCTAAGTGACTGTGATTTCAATTATGCGCCAAATAATCCTGATTATAATATTTGTCATAATCGAGCTGCCCTTCCTCCCGATGCACCGTCCCATCACAGACCTCTCTGCAGCAGCAGACCGCTCCGGGTTACTTTAACACCTCGTGCAAAGACAATACTCTTCTTTTAAGTGTGATTATTTTACACACCTCTGATGAGGCGCACCCCGCAGACCCGGCCTGAGGACTGGCCAGTGATGTACCAAAGATTATAATAATGGACATTGTAGACTGTGCAATGACACATTTTTCCTGAGCTTTTGTCTGTTTTTTTACCAAATGTGTGAATAAATGTGTGATGCAACTGTGAAAACAGCATCATCCTTTAATAGAAACAAAGCTTTTGTAAAGTGTCCAAGACACAAAGAGGGCAAACAGTGCTTTATATTTGGGTTTGGATGGTCCATAACAAACATCAAGAAGCTGCAATTGAAACAAAGCTTTCATTAAGAGGACATTATCTACAAAGGACATTTAACCTTTTGTATGTTCACACATGTTTACAGAAAGTCTAGTTGTAGTACTCAGGTACTACTATTACATTTACTTGAGTAACTTTTTTGAAAAATGTTACTTCTTGAAGTAACTTTCTGACACAATTTTTTTTAACTTTTACTTAAGTAACAGTTCTGACTTAAATAAAAGTGTTGGTTTCTCTTCCCACTGAGTAAATGTAAACTGACTGCTTCATGTTGACAATAAAATCATTTGTACATTAGTGTTTCTTGCAGCGCTCCTTCAGATTTTATTTAGTTTTTCTCATTTTGTGTCTAGTCTTTGAGAATACCACATTTGGTGCATTTATACATTTATTTTACATAAAGTTTAATTCATAAATCAGATGTTTCGTCCAGACACTGACATTTCTTGGACCAGGACCACTATGTGCTTTTACTCGAGTGATACTGTTTTAAAGTCTCACTTGGTGACAGTTTTGTCTACTTCCCCCAGCTCTGGTAAAACATGTGCAAAACACAGTGTCAAGTGCTCCGGGGGAAGTGGTCGCTGAGGTATTGTGTCAGAGCAGCTCTGACTTCTAGTCCTTGTGCTGAGGCGGAGGGACTGGCACGCTGTGCCGGCTGTAGCTGCGCACAGGCTTCAAAGTCAGCCAGCTCCTCCATCCAGGACGGGTTTACAGCTTCATTCTCCATTTCACAGAAGTTGTGCAGGGCACAACAGGTCGCTATCACCTTTGGGGAAAATGTGAAGTGCAGGTCCGAGCGCCTCTGCAGAACTCTCCACCGTGACTTCAGTCGACCCAGTGCGGTCTCCACTGTGGTCCGCGCTGAGCTCAGATGAGCATTAAAGGATTCCTGCTGTGGAGTGATGCCCGAGTCACTGTAGCCCTTCATCAGCCACTCTGTGAGTGGATAGGCCGGAGCCCCCAGCAGGACAAAGCCAACTGATGTACCACAGATGTCTCTAGGGTCCTACAAAGGCACAACAGGAAAGTGAAAGGAAGTGTATTGTCTTGGTGCACATTTTGTTATACCACAGTCCAAACATTACCTTGGGCAAAAGCGATGCTCCCTCATACAAAGCAGACCCTCTCAGAACACTTTCGGAGTCACACGATCCAGGCATCGTACAGTTTATGTTCCAAAACCTGTGGATATAACAGATGAGTGCCCAGGGTCACACTCGTGAGAAGTACAGGTCTTACTTGTACGTGTCGTCCACCACAGCCTGCAGCACGTATGACGGCCAACCTTTGAGGTTCACAAAGTCCTTGTATCCATCGCTAGGGGGCAGCACAGGTATATGCGTGCCGTGGATACATCCAATAATTTGGGGTATTTTGAATTTCTTCTCGAAGCGCGAGGCGATGCCACGGGCCTCGTCCAGTGTGGGCGCCTTGATGAGCTCGTGTATCACTGAGGACAACATGCCACTGCAGAACACCCGCGTGAACTTCAGAACAGTCGACTTATGGACCCCGAACTGATTAGCAACCACTCTGTATTCTGCGCAGCTCGCGAGCTTGAAGAGGACGATGGCGACCCGCATGTTGAGGGGGATCGGCGCGCGCACAGTCACGGGCTCAGGGCTCAGCACGCGCTCCATCAAAGCGCACAGCTTCACGAACGAGCCGCGGGTCATACGGAAACTCTCCACCCACTCGGAGTCTGTGAACTCCTTCAGAACCACCCTCTCCCACCAGTCCCTGCTCCGGACCCGCATCCACAGCGCGCGGGGAGTGCGCGGTGACGCAAACAGCACCTGCGGCGCAAACGTCAGCACCACGTCCTCCTGGTGCTGGTTCTGTCTTGTCACCTCCTCCAGCGCCTGCAGCAGCTCGTGCTCCTCCTGTAGAAGTTGCTGGATCACCATGGCTGAAGTTCTAAGTTGTTGCACGATCGCAAACAGCACCGCGTTCCTCACGTTGTCGGAGTCCATTCTGTAAAAAATAATTTATCCACAGCAATGAACCGAAACGCCATGAGAGTCCGCTCCACACGAGAAAACGCTCAAGTGGGCTTTTCTTCTTCTTTGTGTTTATTAGCCGACAACTACACACCAGCAAGAAAGGCGTATGGCGCCACCTACTGTATCGGAGTATAACACTTTATGCCTTTCAGCTTTCAGAATCAGCTAAAAGAAACAGTGGTGGAAAGTAACAAAGCACAAAAGTACTGTACTTACGTAAAATTTTTTTAGGTATCTGTACTTTACTTTACTACAGTAGACATTTTTTACTTTAACTTTACTTCAGCAACATTTCAGAGCATGTATCTGTACTTTCTGTTCCAAATGTTTTAACTGCAGCTGAAAAGTAAAAGTATATTTTTATTTTATTTTATTTTTTTCCTAGTTACATTTGGGCAAACAAAATAGCCTCTATAGAGAAAAGTAACCAAGAACGTTATCTTTAATGACCAAAACTAAACACAATAAATCAGTCAAAATTACAATTTGATGCTTTAATAATTCTCCAAACCAAAAAGAGTTACTCCTATTTTTTACTCTTAAAGTATAGTTTTAAAGGAGTACTAACATTTTTACCTGAGTAGATTTTAAAATGTGATACTTTTACTTTTACGTAAGTATTTTTGTTCAATGCTAATCAGTTTGTGATGATTAATAAACATAATACTAATAATATTATTTAAAATCGGTTTCTGAAACTTGAAGATTGTCCCCTGTGGGTTTTTTAAAAATATATTTTTTACAGTTTTCTTTTTGTCCGCTATGTCACAGAAATAAAATGTCTGTTAAAACCATGTAAAATATGTACATCACGCAATAAAAAAAGGTAAAAAATCCGAAACTTCCGGAAACTTGTCCCGCCCAATCCAGTCTCAGCCAATAATAACCCGGAGAAGAGTCTGAATGACCAATCAGAGCAGAGAAGCCGTAGCTCAGCGCTCTTCTCTTTCTGGAGGTTGTTAGCGTTAGCTCGGAGCCGACGCTAAAAAGGTTTGTACAAATGTCTAAAAAACAAGTGCAAAGAGCTTTAATAAACCACGATCTGAAGCAGGAAATCCCAGATACGTCACAGATTAAAGAGGAGCCAGAACAACGGAGCGTCAAAGAGGAGGAAGAGCAGCTGCCTGTGTAAGACTCCATCATTTAAACACATCTACTGCTGTTTATTGACTTAAATTCAGAGTTTAGAAGAACACTTAAAATACTGAATACTTTGTTACATGCTCCAATTAGAGTGGTGTGTTTTTCTGAAAAATTACAACACTTACAATTAAAAATTCATTTATATTATTCAAAAAAACAAACAAACTAATGATTAAAAAAACAAAAAAACACTGTTATGTTATTAGCTTTGCCCCGAGAAGAAAAGACCACTCATGGACTCGATTAGTCTAGAGATTATTCTTAGATTAATCGATTAGTTGTTTAGACCACAAAAGTCCAGTGAATACGAGATTTATTTATTTATTTATTTTCTACAATATCTTCTTCTCTTGTCTTTTTTTCCCTTTAAAAACATGTGTCATTTTATTAGAATTCCTGCTTTGTCTGAATGATAAAAGTTTCTCTCGGCACATGACACACTTTTGAGGTTGTGTAAAGTTAAATAAAGATTATTCAATAACGATAGCAAATTGTTTAACATTTAAGTAATAGATAAGTTAATCGGTTAACTTGTTTCAGCCGCACTGAATACATAATTGTAAATGTACATTCTTTTTGTTACGCTCGAAAGAAACTAAATAAACTAAACTAAAAACTAAATGATGCGTAAGGCTAGATTTACCCATTGATTACGTTGAATCTAATTTATGGAATAGTATCTAATATATCTCTAGATAGAATGAAAAATTATTGTGGTCTTAATATTTCTGTGATTATTTTTCCAGTAAAACCCATAAATCTGGATTTTTCCTTTATCAAAAATGCAAAGAGTTTATCATAATTTCCTCAAACATGATGTAAAATACAATAATAAATGTGTTTGGCAGTAGCTCAGTTGGCAGAGACATTGTCTTCTGATCTGAAGGTCGGCGGTTCAAATCCCGCTCCTGACATGAAAAACATCCTTGGTTGAGCGGTCAGATCCACTGACCCACAGGTTGGCGGTGCAATTGCTCCCACAGGTGAATACTGCCGTTGTGTCCTTGGGCAAGACACTTAACCTGCCTTGTCCCCAGTGTCTGCGTACACTGGTGTGTGAATGTGTGAGTGAATGGGTGAATGGTTCCCTGATGTAAAGCGCTTTGAGTGCCTTGAAGGTGGAAAAGCGCTGTATAAATATGTGACCATTTACCATTTACCATTTAATGATGTCACTCACATGTGTCTGAGGCTTTTACTGACACTAAATCATCTACATTTTTCATATTTTGTGATATTCTGAGGTCAATCCCAGTCTCTCCAGTGAAATCACATTATGTTTCACTTCACTTTTTCCTCCGTTCTGAATTTACAATGTTTTTCTTTACAAACTTTTAAAGGGTCTATACAATGTTGTGATGTCACCTGAAACCTAGCTATTTCAGAATACGTATTTTCAGTGCATGTATTTAGTTACTTCCAAACACTTCTGATAATATAACATTTCCGCGATTCTGTTTTAATCCTTTTCAGGTCTGTCCCAGAGTCCAGTGCTGTGTGTGTGAAGACCGAAGAGTCCTCACCGCTTCAACAAACTGAGCCCAAAGAAGAGGAAACGCAGGGAGCAGAGACCGACGAAGACACGGCGCACTCTTCTGACTCTGACGATGATGAAGACGACGACTGGAGAGCGCCGCTAAACTGTTCAAAAGATGGAGACGAGTCAGAAACCACCAAAGGAGCAGAAGGGAAGACGCACCAGTGCCCTGTTTGTAAAAAAAGAATAAAAGGGAATCGACACAATTTACGACGACACATGAGAACTCACACGGGAGAGAGACCTTACAGCTGTCCAACCTGTCACAAAACATTTTCCCAGAAGGGTAATCTAGATACTCACCGGAGAACGCACGCTGATGATCATCTCCACTGTCTTCTGGGTGTTGAGCTCCAGGTCCTGGTGCAGCACCAACAACCTGGAGCTCAACGCCCAGAAGACAGTGGAGATGATCGTGGACTTCAGGAAAGTCTCAGCCCCCCTGCCCCCCTCTCGCCCTGACAGACTCTCCCATCACCACCGTGGACTCTTTCCGCTTCCTCGGCACCACCATCACTCAGGACCTCAAGTGGGAGCCGACCATCAGCTCCATCATCAAGAAGACCCAGCAGAGGATGGACTTCTGCAGCAGCGGAGGAAAGCCAAGCTGCCGGGCGCAGATGATGGTGCAGTTCTACACGGCCATCATCGAGTCCATCCTCACCTCCTCCATCACCGTGGTATGCGCTGGAGCCACAGCCAGGGACAAACACAGACTACAGCGCATTGTGCGCTCTGCTGAGAAGGTGATCGGCTGCAGCCTTCCATCTGTCCAGGACCTGTACGTCTCCAGGACTCGGGGACGAGCAGGTCGGATCACAGCTGACCCTTCTCACCCTGGACATGGACTATTTGAGCCCCTCCCCTCGGGCAGGAGGCTACGGTCCATCCGGACCAGAACCTCCCGCCACAAGAACAGTTTCTTTCCCTCTGCCGTTGGACTCATGAACACTTTGTAACACCTGTCACTTCAACAATAATACTATTTAAGAACAATCTATTTGCACTACTCATTTGCACATGGCACTGTCTGCCAACTGTACATTCTGTATATAGTCTATCTTAGTCTATTTTATTCTTAATTTTATGCATGCCTTTTTATATATTTTTTATATTTTATCCTTTGCTTTATGTTGCACCTACGCCGAAGCAAGTTCCTACGTTTGTGAATTTCACTGACAATGGCAATAAACAATTTCTGATTCTGATTCTGATTCTGATTCTGATTCTGATGAAAAACCCTTCAGCTGTTCTTTCTGTAAGAGAGGATTTACCGACGCGGTTGGACTGAAACGCCACACGAGAGTCCACACGGGGGGAAAAACCTTCAGCTGTTCAACCTGCAGCAAGACGTTTTCCACCAAGTCTTATTTGCGCTTACATACAAGAACGCACACGGGCGAGAGACCTTACAGCTGTTCAACCTGTGACAAAACGTTTTCCCAGAAGAGCGCGCTAAATAGCCACAGGAGAACGCACACGGGCGAGAAACCATTCAGCTGTTCCATCTGTAGTAAAGAGTTTACGCACCTCCCTGGACTGAAATGCCACGAGAGACTGCACACGGGCGAGAAACCATTCAGCTGCTCCATGTGTGAGAAAAAATTCACCAACCTCACTGGACTAAAGCGCCATATGATCATGCACACAGGGGAGAAACCATTCAGCTGTTCCATCTGCAAGAAAACGTATTCCCGAAAGAGCGATTTAAACCATCACAGAAGAATCCACGCAAATGTAATCTCAGAAGACACTTGAACTCTCTTTTCTGCTGTGCCCAAACCTAATGTTGTGTTGTGTTTAATGTTTGTTTGTAAAGATATGATGATTGAATTGTCTTTAATTAACGTGTTTGAGGAGAATTTACTTGATTTGACCTCTTTTGCCGCTGCTTGTCTTCTGATCGACGGTTCAAATCCCGCTCCAGACATAAACATCCTTGGTTGTGGGTCAGACCCACTGATGTTGTGTGCTTGGGCAAGACACTTAACCCGCCTTGCCCCCAGTGTCTGCACTCTGGTGTGTGAATGTGTGAGTGAATGGGTGAACGGTTCCTTGATGTAAAGCGCTTTTAGTGCCTCAAAGGTGGAAAAGCCTTCGAAAATTAGACCATTTACCATCTTTAGCACATCATTTAATCAAACAGACACTCCTGACAAATCTCAGCACCCATTTGTGGGCCAAATTAGACCCCCTGGAGGGCTGGGCTTGGCCTGCGGGCCCCATTTTGGGCACCCCTGCAGTAGAACATTCTCAAGAACCTATAAAGCTTGGCTTGGTGCTTCTCTGACTTTTATATGCAAACTGTAAGTTTGTTATTTTATTCTGTTATTGGCCTTCAAACCTGCTCTTGAGTATCTTTACTTTGATATCACATGTTTTAGAAATAAATATACAATGTTTTTACAAAGAACAATATAACTTCATCACTGCCTTGGGAGATGCCAGAGTAACTTAGCTGTGGCTCCATCTACTGGCTGCAGAGGCCATTACACATTTGTATAAACACATGACTAATTTTAGCAGTCTGAGCTGTGAGGCAGTTGTAATGATTGTGTTTAGAGGCAGAAATGCTCAGAGCGAGTCTGGTGATGATTTAAGGACTTAAAACAGCAGAAGAGTCTGGGCGTCAGTTATCGCAAAATGTCAAACGTGAAAAAAAAAAGTGTTTTGACGGTCGGAGGGAGAGGATTTTCAGGTCAGGATTTATCAAGCGTGAATAAAGGTAAATGCTGCTCCAGGTGTGTTTTTGACGTCGGAACAATTTTAGACCATGGTTAAAGTCAATTTAGCATATTTGTCCTTTTAATATATAATATAATAATATATATTATATATATAATATATGCAGACCTCCTAACATTCTGCGCCATATTTGTTCTTTCTCGATGATAAGACACCATGCATTTGTGAGCAGGACTGCCTTGTGTCAATGGAGATATTTAAGTTTACAGTCGTACGATGTAATTATTATGAAAGAAATAAGACACAGTTCAACACATGTATGTATGTTCTCATGATTACATATTTCATACATCAGCAAAAATGCCCTCTGCTGAATTTTAAGGAAACCTTTTAAGGAAACATTTGTAAAATCAACCATATTATAATTGTTTGCCTTCAGCTTCTCAGTGTTGTATTTAAAGAGATTTGTGCACCTTTAAGTTTTTGTATTAGATCAACAGCATGATTTAAATCGTCAAAAATAAAACAATATTGTTAGAGTTTACCTGTTTAGAAACTCATAAATATGTGATTTTTTAATTGTCTGTAAATGCATTTTGTACAATTTATGTTCTTCAAATAAAGAGTAGATTTTTGAATTGATGTCTTCTTCACTGTCATACTGTGGGATATTCCAGGCAAATCAATAACATCACGAGCAGGTGGCGGACCCTCCACCAGAAAAGTTGAGTTAACCTACACTTGAGTCCTTGCACTTCACATTAATAATAATCATTAACAGTTGTTTGTCTACATTCTTTACACTCGTGTTGTTGTCACAGACGCACAGATCTGAACGAACAGAAGGGGGCGGAGTCACAGCAGAAAGGGGCGTGTTTTTACCGTAAGAGTCTGAACTGGTTTGTCCTGTCGCTTCCAGTTCAGTGACGACACAGACTTGGACAGTAGTGTGTTGAGTTTAAACTTCAGACTCAGGACAAGTCAGCGGGGCAGACCGGGATTACACCAGACATTTATGACGTCAGAGGACAGTTTGTCCAGAGATCTGTTTAGATTTGGTAATACTTTTGAAGAGTCCTCTGTTGTAGGTTATTAAAGGCCTTTTCAAGCACACTAATGCCTCTGGTGTTATGTTTCAAAACGACTTTTTATTTATTTTGAAATTATTATTAATTTTGTCTGATGTTTGTGAGTGAAATATTTGTTAGAGCCATTCATTTTCTACCGATTATTCCCGTTCCCAGTGACTACACTGCAAAAAGGGATTATCTAACTTAGTTAAATTTACTTGAATTAAGCAAATTAATCTTAAAAGTCCAATTTTAAGATTTTTTCACTTGACAGGACTACATCAAAATGACATTATTTGACTGGTTTTAAGTAAACTTGATAAGTAAAATAATCTTATTCCACTGGCAGATAATTTCACTTAAATTAGGGTAAAAAGGTCTTATTTTGAGTTTATTTTTCTTATTTTTTGATAGGCCTTTTTTGCAGTGTGGAGCCTGTCCCAGTAACTTTGGGCCTTAGGCGGGGTACACCCTGGACAGTGGACAACTCGTCGGATTAACGCAAAGACACGGACAAGGACAGACAACCATTCACTCTCACATTCACACACTACGGGCAATTTAGAGTTACCAATTAACCTACACAGTCATGTCTTTGGACGGTGGGAGGAGCCAGAGAACCCACAGTAACACGGGGAGAACATGCAGACTCCACCCAGAAAGGTCATGTGATGTTGGGGTGGTCCGGGATTCAAACCCACAATGAAGAATAATAATTTTTATTTATAGAGCGCTTTTCCACCTAATAGGCACCCAAAGCGCAATCTCCTTATTGGGAGGCAGACGCTCTAGCCGCTCTGCCACCGTGCACCCCATTTGTTAGATTTAGTCAAAATTAATTAATTATAAATTTCACACGGCCATAAGTTAGGTCAATGCAAAGGAACATTGGCTCAGAGAACAGTGCGATTATCTCAGTGTGAACCTAAAACATGATCTGTGAGCGGTCTGACCTGTGACTTGGCACTTTCTGTTTTTCTCTTAACATTAAAGTGCGTATGACAGGTTTTAACGATTTTCTAATTTAGATTTTATTTGGTTTATTAATACCTATTGTACATTAAAATGATTGTTTTACACCAATCAAGTCATGGTGTGTGGAGAAAAGTTGAAAAATCTGTTTAAAATTACAGGAAGTAAAAAACTGATGACATCACACTGGGGAGACTCTTTCCATCCAAAGGTTATGCATAATTTACACAAAATGAACTTATTTTACCCTTAAAACATTAATTCAACAAAATAAAGGTGTTCACATGTATTTTGATTTGTCGGACAAAAAAACCTCTGACATTAGCTGAGTTTTAGCCAAGTGTGCAAAGTAATTTCCCAGTGTGATGTCATCATTTATAACCAGGAAGTGATATTTCAAACTAAAAAAAATAGCTAAAAATGATTGCATTTATAATTACTTTTAGCAAAACTTTAAATATATTTATCTTAACTGTATTTTAGTTACATGAGTAGTATAACCTGTCATAGGCACTTTAATGCCATACTGTGGAACATTCCTCCACAACAAATGTTACACAGTGTACCTTTAAAAGAGAAAATATCAGAGAAAAGGCGTTACTGTAATCTTACAAGAAAAATACATTAAATGTGTTGAGAAGTATTTATTAACAAATGAACCAGAATGAAATCCAAAATATAGAAATGACATATTACATTATCAAAACCATGAATCCATTAATATTGTAATAAAAAGTAATGACAGCAGGTGAACAGCTGAGCTCTTCTCCTCAGCCTCCAGAGAAATAAATGTACAAAATGTTTCACTCAAAAAATGAAATTATGCTCTTAAAAAATTAAAAACATTATGCCACTATTTTGATTTTAAATGTTTATGTCGATCCAAAGCAATTACGTTGGATTTTAAGTTATTTCAGGCGAATTTATTGATTCCACCTGGAGCAATTTGTTTGAGCAATAAAAAGAAAATAAATACAATGACACATGGCCTAGACTTTGCATTTAAAAAGTCAAAGAATGAAAGATTTTAAGTACCTACAGTATGTTATCAACTTAAAATGTAAACGTTCATTCAACATAAAAACATTTAAATTGAAAAAAGTGACATAATTTAGTTAAAGATGCACTAAGTAACTTTTCTGACAGGGCCGAGAATGTCTCCACCACAAAAAACACTAATGTAACTCTGGGCACAGCAGCGGTTGGCTAAGCTAACCGCTTCTCACAGCTAACGCTAACTTTTATTAAAATGTTAAATGTAAAATAAATAAACCCATTCAATTTTAAAGTAAACACTGCTTAGAATACACAGAATATTTAATTTCAGTTTGTTATTTTAATTTGTTTAATTTTTTATGCCTCAAAGGTAGAATTAGCGTTAGCATTGTGACACAAACATATCATAACATAAATATTTAACTGTTTTGTGAAGTCTTTAACATGTTTCAGAGACATCCAGCACAATTCACTGTAGGATCTTATATTATTTATTCATTTTACACTGACTTAACGAAAACTCCACAGAGATAGAATTAGACAGGAAGTACTGACGCTAACACTGAGCTAACACTGAGCTAACTCTGTGTTCCAAGCAACTGGGAAGTCGGTTATTTCCCGTTTGAAAGATACGAGTTCCAGTTGAATTGACTCGTATGTAAACATTTGACGTTTAACTTAAAGTCTACGTGACAGGTTCGTCGACACATTTCACACAAACGTAGTGTTCTTGGTTACATTTAAGATTTTACTAAACATTTTGCCCATTCGTCCCCATTTTGACAGTTTTTGCAACGTTTATAATGTTACTTCCTGGTTGGACATGCGCACAAATGTGGTAGAGGTAATTCCACAACGGTTACCATAGCAACCAGACTGTGAACAAGGGCCAAAATCCACATATATTACACAATCGCTATGATTTGGCAATAAACAATACAATACCACCTTTATTTTGTTAAATGTGTGTTTAAACTGTCAGAAAAATGAGTCAGTTACATTTAAATTGTCCCTGTATTTTCAGTGGTGCGTCACATATTGATGACATCACAGAGGGATTCCGCTTTAGAACTGAGCTCTACTTTCTGTAAATTGAAATGTTTATATTTAAAAAATTCTTCACAAACTGCAACTAAATGAAAAATGTAAAATTATGATAAATATTTACCACAGGTGCCCTTCCACCAAACTATGTTATAATAAGAAAAAACGCAGAACCTG
The DNA here is from genome assembly GCA_019453435.1 of Rhinogobius similis. Classification (NCBI taxonomy): domain Eukaryota; kingdom Metazoa; phylum Chordata; class Actinopteri; order Gobiiformes; family Gobiidae; genus Rhinogobius; species Rhinogobius similis. The sequence continues at coordinate 40,058,089 of CM033625.1, forward strand.
TCATTTAGACTTTAACTGTGAGCTAAACAAATGAACGAATGTCTCAAACATGCCAAATAACAGATCATTTTTAAATTTATCCTTTAACCAATGTTTATAGTAGTTAACAATAGTTTATCTGGAGGTAATCACTCCACTTTTTGTGGTGATTGTTGTTGTTGTAACACGTCAGAGTTGATCTCGTTGGTGAAGTGGGAGTCCCTCGACCAGTTCCAGTTCCAGTGAACGTTAAATCAAAAACAAATGAACGGAGAAGCTGCTCCCCATATTAAAGTATGCATACATGCCATTTCATGATATTTATGCCATTTCTCTGCTCTCCTCACAGTAACATGTAAAAGAGGATGTTCTGTGATCTGAGATGCTCATCAGAAGCACAAGTTCAGAAATCTCAACTTTAAGTCAGTTAGCCTTTAGCGCAGATGAAAGTTTTATGCTAATTATTATCTGAAATAAAATACCAGAAGGTTTACACACTGAACAGTGACTTTTATCGAGGCTCATAAATGTGCTCGATGGGTTCGTACCAGCTGACGTTCTCTGAATTATTTAGAATTTGCGTTTTTTTTGTGGGCTAATGCTAACGGCTATAGGGAAAATATATGAGACTTCCGCCGGAGTCCTTCAAATCATACCGGACTAGCCACGTTGCTAAGTGGTTGCTAGCATGAACGCATCGAACGCAGCGTCAACTTATTTATAAGTCTGTGGAAACACACACTAACACTGAACTAACACTGAGCTAACACTGAGCTAGCACTGAGCTAACAGTGAGCTAACACTGAGGTAGCACTGAGGTAGCACTGAGCTAACACAGAGCTAACAGTGAGCTAGGTGCTATTGTACACAGAGCCAAATGAGTAAATGTAAAAATGCAATATGGCGAAGTTTAATTCTTTACTGTGGAACATTCAAGGCAAAGCAATAACATGTTCATGGCAGCAAGCAGGTGGCGGACCCTCAGTTACACGGTGCACCTTTAATTTATTATTTTCAATTCATATTTTTGAGTGTTATAAATGGAACAGTGATGTAGATATGACACAGTCACTACACAGAGACAAAGCCTCCTCCACTTTATCAATGGAAATCAGAACCTCGCCGTTTCAAAACGTCCACTTTTCAACTCAAATTAGAGGTGGGCGATAGTGACCGACATCTCAATATATCTGGGATTTTCTCAATAAACCAGATCACATTTTTGCAGTCCATTAGGTATGTCCAAAAAAAAAAAGTGTCTGGGCCATTTAAGATTAAGCAAAGTAAACAAACTGCAAAATGAAAAACAAAAGTGCAAGAAATCCACTTATGCTTTTGTTTTAAATATTACATTGCAAGTTTATTTTATTTTCGCAGCCTTTTTAGTTTTCTCAATATTCAAAAAGCAATTACAGCATTCATCTAGAAACATATCACCCACCTCTAACATACGGCTTAAGAGTGCATCACAAAATAATAAAAAACTATTCAAATGTGTATGAATCTTTACAAAACCCCCCTAAAACAAATCAATCAGTAAAACATGTCATTAAAATTCATTATATTACAACAAAACCAGCGCCCCCTATTGTACAAAACAGTCCACAGTCAGACCTGAGCATCAGTAGTACATTCACTTGTTCAGGGCGGAAAAAAACACATTTTCTCCAGTGATTTATGATAAAACAAAACAATAAATGTCTTGTATTAAATATGATAAATGCATGTAATACCACAAGTGTCCATTGGGGGAAAGCAGTACCAACTTATCGCACAGACTGAAAGAGTGTTTTGGTCGTCAGCACTTCAACTACAGTCTACAGCTCTATCAATCTCACACTGATTTCTCTGCAGTTCATATTTTTTGTTGAGTCCTTTAGTTAGACCGGTTTAGTTCTAATTTAGCGCTGGTATAGTCCTGGTTTAGACCTGGTTTAGATCTGGTGCTACAAGGAAAGACAAATATTCCATAACTACTTGTAAAAAAAATTCTAGCTACATTTTCAGTTCAACATCTGTTGGTCCTAGAGATGCAGTTGGCACAAATGGACCTTTGCAGGGAAAACAATCAATTCATTTTAATGTAGAACAGCTGCTGTTTCACCCACTGTTAAAACAACAAGAGTAAGCGCCGAGTTTAGGAGTTAAACTGTGCCAAACACAGACACAAAGACAAGGAGAAGAATACAGTGGTCCAACGGCCAAAAGTAGTATGAATATCCAAAAATGCTAACGTTAGCTGCACTGTTGGGTGTAACTAAGTTTTACTTAGTTACTGTAAATAAACTGCAATTTTAGTAACTGACTAGTGTAAGGCATTACTTCGAAAATACTTGTACTAATAAAATACTCATTTACTTTCAACACCAACAACAATGTTGAGGAATAGAATGCATCCTTCTTCTGCAGGAAACAGCCTCCTGACCCTCACAGGTGAGGTGACCCCAAAGAGCAGATGAAGTGACCCCAAAGAGCAGGTGAGGTGACCCCAAAGAGCAGGTGAAGTGACCCCAAAGAGCAGGTGAAGTGACCCCAAAGAGCAGGTGAGGTGACCCCAAAGAGCAGGTGAAGTGACCCCAAAGAGCAGGTGAAGTGACCCCAAAGAGCAGATGAAGTGACCCCAAAGAGCAGGTGAGGTGACCCCAAAGAGCAGGTGAAGTGACCCCAAAGAGCAGGTGAAGTGACCCCAAAGAGCAGGTGAGGTGACCCCAAAGAGCAGGTGAAGTGACCCCAAAGAGCAGGTGAAGTGACCCCAAAGAGCAGGTGAAGTGACCCCAAAGAGCAGGTGAAGTGACCCCAAAGAGCAGGTGAAGTGAAACCTCAGACATGAGTTGAGCTGTCAGACGCCTCAGAGTCAGAGTCAGCCGCTCGCTGCACTGGAGCTTTGTTATGTATTTATATTGTTGTTGTTACGTCTTTTGTCACAATTAACTTACTCTGTTTAACTGTCATTATTAAAACACAAAGGCACATATTTGATTATTTCATACAGGATTACAAACAAAGTAACCCCAAAGTAATGTAACTTAGGTACTTTCCTGAGACAGTAACTAAGTAATGTAACGAATTACATTTTTAAAAGTAATTAGTAATGAGTAACTAATTACTTTTTCAAACTAACTTACCCAAGACTGTTTAGCTAAATGCTACCGCGATGCTAGCGCTGCCTGCTGTTATCTACGTCTTTTGTTTTGTTTTGTTGATAGGATAAAGCACAACCAAATAAAACATGACCAAATCACACCTTTTAGTAAAAAATGTGGCAAATAATGTCTCTGTCTGGTTCAAAGTTGGCAATGGTGATTGTTTTGCCGTTTTTGGTATAGAAGTATGTTCATGTTCATGTTCAGTTTCATCAAATCCAACAGGAATAAGTGAATTTTGGAAACGAGAAGTCGAAGTTGGATATTGGTAGTTATCACTCGTTGACAAATGTGATAAACATAAAAAACAACAACCAGGTCTGCGCCGTCTACAAACAATAAAATTATCTTTCCCAATCAAATTAATGTGACAGAATCTAAGCACAAGAACCTGGCTGATCCTGGTTCTCGTGTGACTCCAGGGAGGGTCTATAAGTACCATTTTCAGACTGAAATACTTGACTTTAAACCCGTCTGTTATTGAGGATGCTGACTGGACTTTAACCAATCCTCCAGCGTGGCGTAGTGTGTGCCCGGCTGCGCACCACTGCTGTTTGAATATTGATTCGTCAGATGTTTCAGCGGCTGACTGCTGCTCATATCCATCCCCATCGCTCCGTTGCTGCCAGACCGCGGCGGCTGCAAAGTTGTATACGTGCTGCTCTCCCGCGGCGAGTGCATGGCCGAATCCTGCCCCATCGTCATCTGCGGCTCTTGCTTCATCGCGAACCCGCCCGGCGTCCCTCCGACCAAATTATGCAACAGCTGATCCCCTTCGAACTGGTCCAAGAAGTTGAACCCGAACCCGGTCGTGCCGCCTCCGTCGTTCACCGCGCCTCCTCCTCCTCCACCTCCTGGCACGCCGCCGTTAAACCCGCTCTGGATGTCACCAAACGTCGGCCATTGCATCTGCACGGCTTGGTTTTGACCGACGGCTTGGTTCTGCGCGCGGTTGTCGGCCATGTGCGCGTCCCGTTGCGGCGGCAGGTGGTACAGGGGCTGGGATTCGCCCGGGTTAAGCTGCGTCGCCGACTCTAAACACTTCAGATCTTGCATGGACAGCTGCGGCAGACCGGGGTTCTGGTTCGGGCGGTGCGCTCGTTGCTGCAGAGCGGTTTTGACTGAACCCTGGTTGACGGTGACGGAGTCCATGGGGATGTTGGAGGAGCCGGAGCTGGGCCACGGAGAAGGAGGGAGGTTCTGGAGCACAGAGGAGGGCTGGAAGTTGGAGTTGAAGACGGAAGCGTGAGGAAGAAGCTGCTGCTGCTGCTGCATTGAAGCCATCTGCTGACGGACGTGCATGTTACCCAAATCTGGAAAGCAAAACATGATGTTAGAACTTGGTAAAATATATAATAATAATACAGGTGCCATCCCCCTCCTACGTAATTATTTGCTAACTTTTTCTTACTAATAATTTTAGTGTAAACTTTGGGCCGTTATGAGTTTAAGTCTTTTATTTCAACTTATTATTTCATCTGCCAACTGTACATTTCTGTATATAGTCTTAGTCTAGTCTAGGGGCGTCCAAACTTTTTCCATCGAGGGCCACATATTGAAATATAGACCAAGCGGAGGGCCACAAATCAGTCATGAAACGTTAAAAAAAGCTGCATTTATCTGATGTTTTAAGCTCCACCACATCTACATTCAGTCTCAGTGTCTTAATATCAGGTCTGTGTCGCACCAAAATGTTAGTTATTTAGGTTAGAATTGTAGAAAATCTGAAATGTGCTGTAAATAGTACTTATCAGGACAATGTGGGCCAGTTCAGCAGGAAGACTAAGGGCCAAGAAAAATTGGTCTGAGGGCCGCATTTGGTCCCCGGGCCTGAGTTTGGACATGCCTGGTCTATTCTATCTATCTTAGTCTATTTTATTCTTAATTTTATGCATGCCTCTTTTCTATATTTCTATTATATTTTATTCATTGTTTTATGTTGCACCTCACGCCGAAGCAAGTTCCTATGTTTGTGAATTTTTGATCACTGACAACGGCAATAAACCGATTCTGATTTCAGTCCTGAAACTCTTCTTTTTTTAGCCTTGGACAGAAAAATATTGTAAGTAAAATTTGACTAAAAATTGGTGTTATGTAAGTAGGGTTATAATCCTTTAATCGTTTAATTGATGGTATCTTAGTCGACCAAGATTTTTATTAGTCGACTAATCCTTTTATCTAAACTAAATCATTATAAAATGACTTAAATGGCAAAAACGAGTAGATATGAAGTGAGTTCGCTGAAGATTTTGGAGTCTTAACGTATAAATACACTGTCTCCTTGTACTTTTCAGTGTAAATAATTGTTTTTGCACGAACTCCTCTGCAGTTGTGTTGTTTTGAGTGCAGTTTAGTTTAGATACATGAAAATACTTTACAGTTTTGACATATTTTGGCCACACCCCCTTTTAGTCGGCTAATCAATCAACAGGGCAATTATTACCATTATATTTTTTATTTTAATTACATGTATGATTCAAGATACTCCAAAAGATGCTAAATTTACAACTAATGACACATTTTTATTCAGATAAAAGTACATTTCATCTTCATTTAAAACCATTCCAAGTGCCCCCTGCTAATTCCTCTCGTACCCCTAGTGGTCCCCGTACCCCTGGTTGGGAAACACTGGACTACAGCCCTATAAATTGGGATTTCGCTAATGATTCGTTTAGCAGTTAACCAGACAGCAATTATTTTTTCGTTTAGTCGACTGGTCCAGTGGATGGCAACCTTTTTGTCTCGAGTACCCCCTAAGCTTTGTTTCACACTCAGAATACCCCTTAAAGGGCATATGACAGGATTTAACGATTTTCTAATTTTGATTTAATTTGGTGTGTTAATACGTATTGTACATAAAAATTATTGTTTTACACCAATCAAGTCACAGTTTGTGGAGAAAAGTTGAAAAATCTGCTTAAAATTACAGGAAGTAATAAAATGATGACATCACACTGGGGAGACTCATTCTATCCAAAGGTTTTGCATAATTTACCCAAAATGAACAACTTATTTTACCCTTAAAACATTAATTCAACAAAATAAACGTGTCCACATGTATTTTGATTTGTCGGACAAAAAAATCTGTGACATTAGCCAAGTTTTAGCCCAGTGTGCAGATTCATTTCCTAGTGTGATGTCATCATTTACAACCAGGAAGTGATAGTACAAAACTAAAAAAAATTGCTAAAAATGATTAAATTTGTAATTATTTTTGCCAAACTTTAAATAGATTTATCTGAACTGTATTTTAGTTACATGAGTAGTCCAACCTGTCATAGGCCCTTTAAAGTCCATATGAAGGTTCTCATGTTTCTCAAATACTGACGTTCTTTGGTGGGAGGGCACCTGTGTTAAATATTTATCACAGTGAAGTAGCAGTTTGTGAAGAAAATTTGAAAAATAAAAGTTTAAAATGACAGGAAGTAGTGCTGAGTTCTAAAATGGAATCCCTCTGTGATGTCATCAAAAAGCGACGTACAGTTGAAAATAAATAAACAGCTACTGATCCAACTTTCTGACAGTTTAAACATTCAACAAAATAAATGTGTTACCTGGTATTATAATTGGTCAAATCATAACTATTGTGTAATTTATATGGATTTTGGCCCTTGTTTACAGTGTGGTTGCTATGGTAACAGGAAGTGACATTATAAACTTTACGAAAATAGTCAAACTGGGGGCAAACGGGAAAAATGTTTAGTAAAATCTTAAATATAATCATGTTCACTACAGTTTAGTGAATTGTGACGTCTAATCTGTCATATAGACTTTTGATTTAAAAATGGACAAATTTGACAGCCTTTGGCCTAAATGGGTGCCTTAATTTTACTTGCCGTTATTCATTTTTATTTTATTTATTTTTTGTTTTTCTCTGCTGTCTTTGATCCCGTTCTGTTCTTTGTGTTTTATGTGCTCTGCCATGTTAATAATATTTTAAAACTTTAAAAAACAAAACAAAACACCAACTCTTGCACTGATTCAACAGATAATAATAACTACCATGTGATGAATGTTGCACAACACAAAATATTATCAAAAATATCCTTGAAACGGGAAATACAGTGTGGCAAAATATGTGACCTTCAGATGTACAGATAGATCATAGGACTGTGAGGGATAATGGGCTGGGACGGACAATAATTAATGTCTCGTTTATGATATTCAGACTATATTATATCAATCCAACAGAAATGTGTCAAAACATGTCTTTAAAATGTATTAGTTGAGGTTTAATTATCAGACAAATGTGAAATTTCTGTCAAATGAATCACAAAAGTGCAGAAATATCACCTTTTAGACCCTTTAAAAGTTTGTAAACAAAAACATTTTAAATTCAGAACAGAGGCAAAAGTGAAGTGCAACATGATGTGATTTCACTGAGAAACTGGGATTAACCTCAGAATATCACAAAATATGAAAAATGTAGATGATTTTGTGTCAATAAAAGCCTCAGACACATGTGAGTGACGTCAGAGCTGCTTTAAACACATTTATTATTGTATTTTACATCATGTTTGAGGAAATTATGATAAATTCTTTGTGTTTTTGATGAAGGAACAATCCAGATTTATGGGTTTTACTGGAAAAATACTCACAGAAATGTTGAGCCTACAATCATTTTTCATTTTATTTACAGATATATTAGATACTATTCCATAAATTAGATTCTTTTGAAGCTAAAATACAGTTTTAAGGCTAGAAAAATGTATTTTGTCCATTGTTTGTTATAGAAAAGCAAACTAACTGACCTTTCTACTCCGGAAATTCAAATGTGTTGCTTTTTTCCAACACAAACACTTCAAACCAGTAGAATTTATCTCTAATGTGAGATAACTAAAAAAAATTTAACAGTAAAATAAAGTAATTTTGCCACCAGTCACTCCATTTCAGAATTTTGATGACTCTTTACGACATATTTTTAAATAATTTTTATTGTCAATCAGCTCTTTTTCTAGCATTTTTAAAACTCTAAACGCAGTACTCGATCTTTAAATTTTACGTATCTTCAATACAACATGCACAATATTATTTAAAATTCAATATATTGTAGATAAGGTATAAAAAAATGTGAGATGACGATAAAATTCCCCACAATAGTGCATAAATATCACTTAATAAACTGAATAATTATAAAACAACAGGTGGATTCTTACCTTTCCGTAGATTTTTTGAAGCCGTTGCCATCGGTCTGTTGGCGCTCAAACCAAAGGAATTCACTGCAAAAGAGAAATATGAGGTAAATGTTCTGTTCTGGCGGGAAATGGACTCGTGCTCAGTCACTTTTCAAACCCACCTTGTGACTGAAGTGTGGCCAACTTCATCAGGTTTTCCCGTTTGCGTTTCTTCTCGTTGTAGCCGTACGGATCTGGACAAAAACACATGGAGACTTTGAGTCATGTCCTTCACAGTGACAAAAAAGCAGATGGTTTATGTAAAAGCAGATCAGCGTGTGGATGCAAAACAATTTTCTTCAGCTAAACTCAGACAAAACTGAAATCATCGTCTTTGGGCCACAGAAACAGAGAGAAAGTGTCAGCTTCACCTCCAGTGTCTCGCTCTAAAACCGACAAATCAAGTTAGAAATCTGGGGTTAATAATGGACTCAGACCTGAACTTTGACAGCCACATCAAATCAATAACATCAACAGCCTTTTACCACCTAAAAAACATTGCCAAAATTAAAGGTATAGTGTCTAAACCAGACCTGGAGAGACTTATCCATGCATTTGTCTCCAGTAGGTTAGACCAGTGGTTCCCAAAGTGGGGGTCAGGACCCCCCGGGGGGTCGCGAGATGATTTCAAGATCACACTTTAATTAATATGACATTGTATTTGCTCTTTTTTATTAATCAAAAACAGTATCTTTTAGAGAAATAGGGTCCACTAAGACAATAAACTATTCTAATAACCAATATTAAACCTGATTTCACACTTAAAATTATTGCTGCAGTCATTTTCATTTCGCTTTGGGGGTCCCGAGTGGGTTGCATGGCTATTTTGGGGGTCCCGGCCAGAAAAGTTTGGGAACCCCTGGGTTAGACTACTGTAACGGCCTGTTCACTGGCCTCTCCAAACGAGCTGTAAAACAGCTGCAGTACATCCAGAACGCTGCTGCTCGGGTCCTGACTAGAACCAGGAAGTACGATCACATTAGTCCTGTGCTCAGGTCTCTTCACTGCCCCCTGTGGCTCAGAGAATAGACTTTAAAGCAGCTCTGCTTGTGTTCAAGTCTCTCCACGGCCAAGCACCCAAGTTTTGTGATTTTAATGCAACTTTTTCTGTTGTGTAAAGCACTTTGAATTGCCCTCTGTACGAATTGTGCTCTACAAATAAACTTGCCTTGCCTTTTTTGCTTTATTGTTTGCTCAAAGCTGGGATTTTAATTCATAAACTTTAGGCAGGATGCAGGCGATCTGAAACTATAAGGAAAATTACTTTGTACTTTTCAATCCAGTTAAAAATGTAGTGCAATAGAAAGTACAGATACCTGCTCTCGAATGTAATGAAGTAAAAGTAAAATATATCCTCTGTAAATTTACTGGAGCAAAGTACAGATTTCTAAACATTGCACTTAAATACAGATGTGTTAGTCGACCAAAATTTCTATTAATCGACAAATTGTTTTACTGCAATTGAAAGGATTTGGGGGTAAATTGTGAGTTTATTTGTCTCTTTCGTAGATAATCTTTGAGAAGTTTCAGTCGAGTTTCTCTGACCAATTCCGCAGATTGATTTTCGGATGGAAGTCGAAACATCTTCAGTTTTAAAATTGTGTCCAGATGAAATTTCTCGAGCCTATTGCTCACTTCAAGAATTTCTTTCGTCGACTACAGCCCTGAAAATGACCTTGTACTGTATGCTTTAGTCTAGTTGGAAATGTAGAGGAGTAGAACGTTACCGTAGTACAGTACTTTTACTATTCCACCCTCGTTTAGCGGAGAGTATCGAGGCGTTTTTCTCACCTTTGTCGTCGGGCAGGTATCTGAAGTCGATGGGCTCGCTCACTTCCTGATCCGACGGCCTCCTCAGCTGCATCTGCACCCCCACCGACTCCGTGATGGACGGGTTGTAGTACGCCGGCGTCTTGAACACGATCGCCACCTGCCTGTGGACGTCCGCCTGCGAGAACGAGCCCTTGGCCTCCCAGCCGTCCGCCGAGAAGAAGCGCACCTCGATGTCGTCTGCGAAAGAGCGAGAACGAGACGAGGAACTGTTGAATGCTTCACCCAAGGACGTGTTTGTGTGTCAGTGCTAACGCTAAATCTACTGTTGAGGCAAATAAACAAATGAAATCTTTACATAAAACAATAAGACAGGGATACTTTTACGTGCGTATTTACTTTAAAATGCAATTGTTTTTTTCTAATAAACGTTCTATATTCTAAATTCAGACAAAAGTGAAGTGCAACATAATGTGATTTCACAGAGAAACTGGGATATAACCTCAGAATATCACAAAATGGAGATGTTTTTGGAAAATGAAAACCACTCAGACACATGTGAGTGACACCAGAGCTGCTTTAAACACATTTATTATTGTATTTTACATCATTTTTTAGGAAATTATGATCAATCCCAATCCAGATTTATGGGTTTTACTGGTTTAATACTCACAGAAATGTTGAGCCCACAATCATTTTTCATTTTATCTTGAGATATATTAGATACTGTACTATAAATTAGATTCTTTTGAAGCTAAAATACAATTTTAAGTCTAGAAAATTGTATTTTGTCCATCGTTCGTTACAGAAAAGCAAACTAACAGACATTTCTACTCTGGAAATTCAAATGTGTTGCTTTTTTCCAACACAAACACTTAAAACCAGTAGAATTTAGATCTAATGTGAGAGAATCATTGAAACATTTACAGTCAACCAGGGTAAAGTTTGTGTTTTAGAGTCTGTTTAGTCCAGACGACGACATCATCAAAACACAACTGACATTATTGTTTATTGTCGACTTCATGATTATTCTACTTATTGTTATTTTTGATGCAAGAATGTCTGTTATATTAAAATAAAAAACAACAAATACAAAACAGAGGTTCATTTAGTTTGAAAAAGCTAGATTTTATTCATGAATTCCCTTTTCAATTTCCCAGTTTTCATTTTAAAAACAGAACATTTCCATCAGATGAAGACTTTGGCGTTACTGCGATATGTTTTGTCTGTTTTGATATCGTTTTTGCGTCAGACAATATTGCGATATCGATACTTTTGCGATATATTGTGCAGCCCTAGTTTAAATATTATTGCTCATCGTGATATTTTTCTTTCACGTCGACATTTGGCCAAACTGCAGCCCGAGGACGCTGTACCTTTCTGCACTTTGTCGCAGAGGAGGAAGATCTCGTCTTGTCCTTTGACACTTCCACTGTTTCTGTTCACTCTGCAGATCCTCAGCTCCGCCGTGTTTGGAGACCCTGAACACAAAAAGTCACATAAACTGTCAGCAAAGTATCACCTTAGACGTCCGCATCAGTGTCTCCCATAGATTCTGCTGAGACTTTGGTGGCACATGCGATCTAATTTCTATTTTATACAAATGTCGAAGTATAAATGTCACTTATTGCCTCTATTTAATCTTTAAACAGTTTCTTTTTTGAATGGTGTACTTTCTTTTTTATGTTTTTACGATTATATAACAGAAGAAAAGTACTATTTGTCATACCAGTTTATTGTTTCGCTTGTTTTTAGTCTATGGGGGATGAAATTAGACTATGAGGGGCCACCATAGTCTCATCTATTAAAGGGAAACATCGCCATGTGGTTTAAGGCCTTGATTTTCAAAAAATGTGCCGGGGAACAGTAGTGTGCCTTGAGGTATTGCCAGGTGTACCTTGCAAAAATCTAAAATCTTTTTTTACAGATGCACACATGGTTTTAATTTAATAATTGACCATTTTAGGGCATATTGGACAGAAGTTTACACAAAAAAAAAAAGAAATATGAAGAACCAGACAGTGACACAGACACAGAGGTGGAAAGTAGCGAAGTTCAAAAGTATTTAATTTAAGTAAAATTTTTAGGTATCAAGGGGGGGCTGCAACAAGTTAATCGATTCATTGCAACTAATCGATTATATAAAGAGTGGTCAACTCATTAAATAATTGTTAATTGATCTATACACAGACTCTGAAACATGCCACGAGCTGAGAAAAGAGGTTTTGTGGAGCAGGAACAGAGCAGGAATCACTCAAAAATGTGGTGCTTTTGAGGGAAATATAATTTTGTCTCTGACGTTTCTCCGACAGGACGTTATCGATAGCTTCACTTCAGCTTTATCTGGGTCAAAATGAGCAAAAATAGTATTTCACATTGTACACAACTAATCGATTAATTGCTAGTTCATATAATTGAGTTCAAATCCTGGCCTGGAGGAGACAAAAAACACAAAAGCGCTTCAGAAATTGACTGACTAAAAAATCTGGACAATTCTTTATCAACATCATCACATATCGCTGTTTATTAATTATCAAAAATCTGCGTGAAATACTTTTACTTGAGTATATTTTTGTATGTGAGACTTTTACTTGCTCCTGTATCTTGGCCTGTCACGATAAATACTATATTATATTATATTATTGTCTGTACTTTTTCTTTGCATTATTAATGGACTTTTTGTAAATTTTCTGTGCTACAATAAGATTTGAGTTGAATAAAGAACTTGTTTGACTCATTATAGGTCCACAATAACTACTAAAGTGTTTCATTCTGCTATTTATCTATTGCTGCTGGTGTTTTTGAACAATATTGTGTGTGTAAAATAGTTTTTTGGGGTTAAATTGGTTTGTGTCCATTGCATAAAGTGGCTTCTATAATATCACTTATCATCTATATTTTCTTCAGCAATATATCGCACTTTAAAATTTGTCATCGCGACAGGACTACCTGTATCTGTACTTTTACTGAAGTAACAAAATGCAGTACATGTAGTATTTCCACATTATATATCAAATTTTAAACTAAAAGGTCTGTTTTTTTTGTAGGTGATGGTAGCCGTGGTATCTTTTCAACCAAAAAAGTGTGCCTCGACTGAAAAAGGGTTGAAAAACACTGGTTTAATGAACATATTTGTTTATATTTTTATTTGTAGACATATTTTCCTTTAACTAACGCCACTAAACCATCTAAAGCCAAACCATGTCCAGATAGATTTGGTTAGGATTCTCTGGAGGACGCACTAATTAACTGAGCATGTTTTGGGCCGGTGTGGCACTTGGCGCCGAAAACATTTCCTTTTTTGTTGATTTGCGCTCATTATTAAAGCTGGTGTACCAAGCTTTCAAACTCAGAAAAGAGGAAGTATGTATTTAAACTTTTCTAACTCATTTCTCTAAAAGTAACAAAAGCATAACTGAGAGTGACATAACGTGACAAAAAGTGAGAAAACATAACTGAGAGTGACATAACATCAGAATCAGAATCAGAATCAGAAATTGTTTATTGCCATTGTCAGTGAAATTCACAAACGTAGGAACTTGCTTCGGCGTAGGTGCAACATAAAGCAAAGGATAAAATATAAAAAATATATAAAAAGGCATGCATAAAATTAAGAATAAAATAGACTAAGATAGACTATATACAGAATGTACAGTTGGCAGACAGTGCCATGTGCAAATGAGTAGTGCATGACAAAACATGACTAAAATAGGTAAAAACACAACTCTAAGTAACATAAATGCAACTAAAAGTGACAAAACATAACTAAAAATGACCAAAACCTAACTAAAAGTGGCATAAATGTGGCTAAATGTGGCTGAACCTGCCTAACAATGACAAAACCATGGCTAAAAGTGACAAACACCCAACTACAAGAGATAAAAGCGTGACTATAACCCGACTAAGAGATAAAAGCATAAGTAAAAATGACAAAAACATACATTTAAAAAGTGACAATAACGCGATAGAACCTGACTAAAAGAGACACAAACCTGACTAAAAGTGATAAAAACGTGACTCAAAGTAACAATAACGCTATAGAACCTGACTAAAAGAGACACAAACCTGACTAAAAGTGATAAAAACGCGACTCAAAGTAACAATAACGCGATAGAACCTGACTAAAAGAGACACAAACCTGACTAAAAGTGATAAAAACGCGACTCAAATTGACAAAAACAACTAAAAGTGACATGAACACGACTAATGGTGACAAACTAAAATTGACAAAAAAAGCGATCAATGGTGACATCAACGGAACTAAAAATGACAAAACCGTGGCTAAAAGTGAAACTCAACTCTAAGAGACTTAAAGTTTATACTTTCCCCCACTCCTTTTCGAACATGCAGTTATTTATATAGAGTGTACAAAAGTGTTTATGAATTAATAATGTGAATAATTTTATGTTATTGGCTCTTTGGCTGCGGAAAAGACCACCTGAATCGGAATGTAATTGTCTTCATTGGTTCTGTCTTGATATCTTTTTTCTTTTTTTGCATGTTCGAACTAAAGACAAACAAACAAACAAAAAAATAAACAAAATCGCGACTAAAAGTGGCAAACACTCAACTATAAGAGACTAAATCACGACTGTAAGTGACAAAAAGCGAAAAAAAACCCACAATTCTTTCATTAGTTTCCCCTGATTCTCCTGGTTGTGTTTAAAACGTGAACTTGTGAAACTGCAATTAGATATTTTTCCCAAACCGCGCATCTCTAGCGTCCATTAAATTGTGATTTTGAATGCGATAGGCACACATTTTACACATCCAAAACAACAATGGAGAGATGATTAACTGTTTTATATTACAGCTTCTCCACTATTTTGAAAAGATAAAATAACAAAACTTGTCTCAAACTCCAAATATTTCTGCACCAAACTGTAATTAAGCTTTAAACTTCAGCAAACATCCTTAAAACAAACATTTAACTTCTCAAAAGGCCAAGAGCACTGACTGTACCCTCACCAGTTCAGTTTTTATTTTACAGTTGCAGCTGAGTTGAGACACAGGTCACATGATCCGTCCGAAGAGGAAGTGCGCCATGGCAACGCTGCTTTTTTGGGGTCAGAGTTTGTAAAGTACTTCCTGTTTCGGTCTCTGGGAGGAACACGCCTGCAGTTTGACACACGTCCACACGACTCTCGCAACTTTAGGCCCCGAGAACGGACTGAATGTGCCGCGGCGACGGTTTGGGCAACTTCCAGCTGTTGCGTGCCGTCTCTGTGTCCACATCGCAGCGATATTTTATAAGAACTTTCCTCACAAGTTAAAGTCTACGTGACAGGTTTGACAATTTCACTAAAACGCAGAGAACATGATTATATTTAAGATTTTACTAAACATTTCGCCTGATTGTCCCCAGTTTGACAGTTTTTGTAAAGTTTATAATGTCACTTCCTGGTTTAACACAAATGTGACACAGTTAGAGGTAATTCTACAACTGTTACCGTAGCAACCATTTTGTAAACAAGAGCCAAAATCCATATAAATTACACAATAGTTATGATTTGACAAATTATAATACACGACAACACCTTTATTTTGTTGATTGACCCTTTAAACCAGGCATGTCCAAACTAAGGCCCGGGGGCCAAATGCGGCCCTCAGACCAATTTTTCTTGGCCCTTAGGTTTCCTGGTGAATTGGCCCACATTGTGCCGAGAAGTACCTTTTACTTTTTTAGCAAATTTAAGATTTCCTACAATTCTAACCTAAATAACTAACATTTTGGTGCGACACAGACCTGATGTTAAGGCATTGAGTCCAAATATAGATGTGGTGGTGCTTAAAACTTCAGATAAATGCAGCTTTTTTTAACGTTTCACGATTGATTTGTGGCCCTCCGCTTGGTCTATATTTCAATATGTGGCCCTCGATGGAAAAAATGTGGACACCCCTGGTTTAAACTGTCAGAAAAAGTGTCTGTTGCTGTAAATTGTCTGTATTTTCAATGGGCTTTTGTTTCTCTACATGCTCTAAACAGCTTAACGGTTTAAAGCTGATCTAAACAGCTTTAAACAGGGGGTATTGGGGGTCCTTCCCCAGAAGAATATTCAAGAAATCAGATCATATTTCCTGTTTGTTGGTGCATTTTGACACATGTTCAGCTGATTTAAATACATGACATTAATTTGTAATTTTATAAAGTTCTATTTTATTTACTATTTAGCACAGGGGGATGAATACTTTTGACAATCCCAGACTATTTTGTCGGTCTATTTCTTGTTTAAAAGTACACTGCACCACTTTACTGTGATATTGAAAGAAAAGGAACTGTTCAGTCAATCAACTGTGGCCTGTTGCCTAATGATAAGTCGCTACTGCTACTAAATGGTGTGATTTGGTAATATTTAAGTATTTTAATTTTAATTCATGGGTTTATTTGGTCAGTACAGTACATATTAATGAGTTTGCAACTTCACACACCTACTGTACATGTTTTTATTAAATAAAAAACGTGTGCCATGATTCAAAAAAGCTTGAAAAATACTGGATTTATCGGCTGAACGACTAAAAGATTCCAGCTTTTGTGGATTGTACACGTTCTCTGCAACACGAACACCGCGATATCTAAACATTTATCTGTTACGCATCTTCCTTTACATAAAAAGCAGCCGTCCTTTTTGCGTGTGGCATTTGCGAGGACGCCCGAGTGTCACATCTGTCAACATAAGCATGCAAATTCTAATATTAACTCTCAGGAAATCCCCAAACTGATGATGCAGGTAAATATTGCTGTGATATTTAGCCCCGCCCCTTTCACTTGACATCACCTTTATGGACTCACCGCTTACATCAGTGACATTTAAACTTGTCATATCAGCTGTTGTAGTTCCAGTAAATGACACAAGAGTCTAATCATATGCCGAAATATGCATTGACAAGAACAGTTTGGCTGTGTTATTGTTTTAATCATAAGGTGATAATTGTATTGAGTCATAATTAACTGAGGACAAACTGAAGTTGACGACAGATTTATGCCACGTCCAACTCTGTTTTCCAGGAATCTGCTGCATCATCAGAGAGTAATTGCTGGATAATTTTGATAAACAGGAACAAATGAGACGTTTTTGTCACGAAATTAAGCTAAACAACAATAACCTATGTAAAGAAAATCATTCTAAATTACAGAACGGAGGCAAAAGTGAAGTGGAACATAGTGAGATTTTGCTGGACAAAGAGGGATTAAGCTCAGAATATCACAAAAAATAACAAATACAGGTGGCTTTGTCAAAATTAAAGCACTCAGATACACGTGAGTGACATCAGAGCTGCTTTAAACACATTTAACATAGTTGAGAAGTTGACAGATTATTAATTCTAATGTACATTAAGCTTTTTAAAATACATTTTCACCTCATAAAGAAGATACTGTATGGTGACTGGTAATTATAAGATGTAGAAAGTCCTGTTTTAGTTTTTGTAAATCCTGTATAAGTCCTGTTTTCATTATGTTTTAGCTGTGTTTTTGTCCTTTTCTCATCCTGTTTTTATCCTATTTGAGTCCTGTCTTAGCACTGGATCAGCCCTGGTTTAGTCTTGTTTAAGTTTTCTTGTTTTACTCCTGTATTAGTCCTGTATTAGTCCTGTATTAGTCCGCTATAGTCCTGTTTTTGACCTGTTTTTGTTTTATTTGCGTCGTGTTTGAGTCCTGTTTTAGCCCTGTTTTAGTCCAGTTTCAGTCCTGTTTCAGTCCTGTTTTAGTACAATTTTAGTCCAGCTTTAGTCCTGCTTTCGTCCTTCTTTAGCCCTGTTTTAGTCCAGTTTTCGTCCTGCTATAGTCTTGCATTAGACTTGTTTTAGTCCTGGTTTAGTCCTGCTTTAGTCCAGTTCTAGCCCTGTTTTTGTACAGTTTTAGTCCTTTTTCAGTCCTGTTTTAGTCCAGTTTCAGTCCTGTTTTAGTCCTGTTTTAGCCCTGTTTTAGTCCTGTTTTAGCCCTGTTTTAGCCCTGTTTTAGTCCTGTTTTAGCCCTGTTTTAGCCCTATTTTAGTCCTGCTTTAGCCCTGTTTTAGTCCAGTTTTAGTCCTGTTTTAGCCCTGTTTTAGCCCTGTTTTAGTCCTGTTTTAGCCCTGTTTTAGCCCTGTTTTAGTACAGTTTTAGCCCTGTATCAGTCTTGTTTCAGTTGCACTTGTAGTACTCACTGTTGTCATAAATGGGATTGGTGACGATGGGATTCAGAGCCCGGGTGTACTGGCCGCTCTCGTCCTGCAGATAAACCTGGATACACAGACGCACCACGTTCAGGTCGTACTCCTCCGTCTGCAGCAGCTGCTCTCGAGAGACTGAGGACAAAAAAAAAAAGAACAAAATGAATCTACTTAAACAGTAAACACAAATCTCCAGGTCTCACAATCCAGAAAGTAGTAGTAGTAAATGACAAAAACTCGACAAAAATGCAATCCAAGTGACAGAAACACGGCGTAAAGGGACAAAAACACACCTAAAAATGACAAAAACTCGACTGAAAGTGACAAAAACGTACACTGTGTAATTTTTGAGCAGATTTTGACTCAAATTTTAGTCGCAAAACAATTTCAAAAGTTCTGTTTTAACCCTGCTTTAGTCCAGTTTTAATTCGGCTTCAATCCAGATTCAGTTCTGTTTTTCTTCCTTTTTAGCTCTGTTTGATTCTATTTTTGTCCTTTTTTAGATCTACAGCTGTTACCCAGCAACCATTTTGACACAATAGTTATGATTTTACAAATAATAATACCCAATAACAACTTTATTTTGTTGAATGACACTTTAAAATATCAAAAAGTTGTGTCAGTTGTCTGTAAATTGTATTTGTATTTTTCACGGCACGTCGCTTTTTGATGACATCACAGAGGGATTCCGTTTAGAACTCAATCACTTTCTGTCATTTTAAACATTTTCTTCACAAACTGCAACTTCACAGATGCAAAACTATAGTACATAATTGCCACAGGTGCCCTCCCACTGAACTAAGTTATAATTGGAACATTGTGAGAACTTGTCATACAGACTTTAAAGTTAGTTCTGTCCATTTTTTAGGTTTATATGTCACAAATATGGGTATTTTTAAGGAACAAAATGCCTTATCTCTACATTTTCTTACATTTAAGTGAGTAAACTACAGGAGAAGTTTCAAATTCATCTTTAAATTTAATATTTTTCCTATTCCCCCATAATGTCTGACTTTAATAAACACATATATTGCACGTAGTCTCGGTGACGTTGCATCTTTCTTCACCTTTCATCTGCCGTCGTCGCCGTGTGAAGTCAAAGTGTGGGCGGCTGTGTCTAAAACCTGGCTGTGGCTGAACCTGAACGCGTCACACCTCGACCCACGGTTCACGACCTCCACGTTTACACATTCACCACGTCACAGAGAGGGCCCCGAACGCACCACGACGCACATGGAGCTGCACAGACACTCCTACACGCTGTGGCTGCAGCGACGCGCTCAGTGTGCGCTCGGGTCTCGTCATCCCTCACTCTTCTCTTTCTAACGCGGGAAAAAATACAATCTGTCAATCTGAAATAAGGTAATAAAGAGAATTAGTGCTTGAATTTACTCTTCATCTTCATTTCAGTATGTTTTGATGGTGTTAAAATACAATTTGCTGAGCCAAGTATAACATTTTTTGCTTTACTTTTAGTACTCTTTCAGTCACTGTTTGAGTCCTGTTTTACATCTGTTTTAGCCTTGATTTAGTTCTGTTTAAGTCCAGTTTGAGTCTTATTTTAGTCCTGATTTAGTTCTGTTTTAGTCCTGTTATAGTCCTGATTTTGTTCTGTTCTAGTCCAGTTTGAGTCATGTTTTAGTCCAGATTTAGTAATTTTATTAGCTCAGTTTTAGTCCTGATTTAGTTTTGTTTTAGTCCTGTTATAGTCCTGATTTTGTTCTGTTCTAGTCCAGTTTGAGTCGTGTTTTGGTCCAGATTTAGTTCTGTTTCAGCGCCTTTTTTTTTTTTTTTTTTAGGTTAGTTTTTGTTCTGTTTGAGTCCTGTTTTAGTCCAGATTTAGCTCCTTTATTAACTTCGTTTTAGTCTTGATTTAGTTCTGTTTAAGTCCAGTTTGAGTCTTATTTTAGTCCTGATTTAGTTCTGTTTTAGTCCTGTTATAGTCCTGATTTTGTTCTGTTCTAGTCCAGTTTGAGTCATGTTTTAGTCCAGATTTAGTTATTTTATTAGCTCAGTTTTAGTCCTGATTTAGTTTTGTTTTAGTCCTGTTATAGTCCTGATTTTGTTCTGTTCTAGTCCAGTTTGAGTCGTGTTTTGGTCCAGATTTAGTTCTGTTTTAGCCCCCTTTTTTTTTTTAGGTCAGTTTTTGTTCTGTTTGAGTCCTGTTTTAGTCCAGATTTAGTTCCTTTATTAACTTCGTTTTAGTCTTGATTTAGTTCTGTTTAAGTCCAGTTTGAGTCTTATTTTAGTCCAGATTTAGTTCTGTTCTAGTTCAGTTTGAGTCCTGTTTTAGTCCAGATTTAGTTCCTTTATTAGCTCCATTTTAGTCCTGATTTAGTTCTGTTTAGTCCAGTTTTAGTCCTGATTTAGTTCTGTTTTAGTCCAGTTTGAGTCTTGTTTCAGTCCAGCTTTAGTTCATTTTTTAGCTCAGTTTTAGTCCGGTTTTACGTTCTGTTTTAGTTCCCTACTTTAGTTCTGTTTTAGCCCCTTTTAGTTGTATTTTAGTTTTGTTTTCAGTCCAGTTTGAGTTGTGTTTTAGTTCTGTTTAAGTCCTTTTTCAGTCCAGATTTAATTCTGTTTTAGTACCTTTTCTTTCTTTCTTTTTAGCTCGGTTGTAGTCCTGTTTTAATCCTGTTTTATCCCTTTTTTAATTCTGTTTAAATACGCTCCAAAAGCTTAAACACATGATTAAAAAAAAAGGATATCTAGGAAAGTCATTACACATGTTACTTAAATAACTGCAGGCTTTACTATCTTTTGTTTGTCATTAAAACATCTCAGCTGCAACAATAATACGGTTCTTTTGTCTCAGTTTGAATCTCAAAGTCAGTGAAAAATGTGCAGAATGTGACGACAAACAGCTGTAACTGAGACTCAGGGGAAGTCCGGCCCAGGTTCACACACGGGCCTTTGTGCCACAACACCAGGCTTCAACAGGCTTTTTATGATTCTCTCATTTTGACTTCAGTGTATTAATACTTCTTGTAAATATAAATGATAGTTTTACACCGATCAGGTCGCTGTTTGTGGAGAAAAGTTGAAAAATCTGTTGAAAACTACAGGAAGTAAACAAACTGATGACATCACACTGGGGAGACAAAGGTTATGCATAATTTACACACAAAATAAACAACTTTTTTGACCCTCTAAACATTTATTCAACAAAATAAAGGTTCACATCTATTTATATAGAAAATAATTTTTATAGAATATCATTTTTTTAGAGCTTTTAGTGTACAGAACGGTTTCCTGGTAATTTCCCAGTGTGATGTCATCATTTTCAACCAGGAAGTTAAAGTAAAAACCTAAAAAATTAGCTAAACTGGAGTAAGATTTGTTAAGATTTAAGCAGTATTTGAAATATTATCTTAACTGCATTTTAGTGAAATGAGAAGTTCAACATGTCAGAGGCACTTTAAAGTCCTGTGGTAAATATTTATCTTAGTTTTACATTTGTGAAGCGGCAGTTTGTGAAGACATTTTGAAAAATAAAAGTTACAGGAAGTAGGGCTGAGTTCTGAAAGGGAATCCCTCTGTGATGTCATCAAAAAGAGACGTCCCATTGAAAATAAAGAGACAATTTTACAGTAGGGCTGCAACAAGTTGATCGATTAATCGCAACTAATCAAGTAATTGAGTTGTTAACTGGTCTAAACACAGACTCCAAAACATTGTATGTGCTGAACGAAGAGGTTTTATGACTCAGACGGAGCAGGAATGACACCAAAAACACACAGGAAACATAAACTCTGTGTTTTTTGATTAAAATCCTTGTTCATCTATAAATATTCTCCACCAAGACGTCATCAAACGGCTTCACTTCAGCTTTGTCTGGGTCAAATTTTGTACAATTCTCATATTCTTTCGCACTCTTAACAACTCAAATCGATTAATCAAAGGAATAATCGCTAGACTAATCGAATATAATCATTAGTTGCAGCTCTAATTCACACACAAACAACAAATGTTAGTGACAGTTTAAACGCTCGTTCAACAAAATAAAGTTGTAATCGGATATTATTAATTGTCAAATCATAACTATTGCGTAATTTATATGGATTTTGGCCCTTGTTTACAGTCAGGTTACTAGGTAACAGTTGTGGACTTACCACGTCCTTTTTTCTCCAACCCAGTTCTGCCGAGACCCGGTGAGCTTACCTGCTCCAAAACCCTAAACTTAACCAAATTATCTGTTCTGAAACTTAACCCTAACCTTACCCTAATTGTGAAAAAATATATTAAAAAACAATAACATTTGCTAGCATAGCCACAAATGCAAAATGACGGTCTGTGGCACAAGTGGGTTGGGAAAAACAATTAAGCAGAATTACCTTTAACTATGTCCAACCAGGAAATACCGTTATAAACTTAAAAAAAACTGGGGACAAATAGGCAAAATGTTTAGTAAAATCTTAAATATAATCATTTTCACTTGTTTTTTGTAAAACCTAGTGGTTCCCAATCTTTTTTGTCTCGAGTAACCCTAAAGTTTTGTTTCACACTATCCTTTAACTTGAGTTTCGCGCAAATAAATGGGTTTACTAGTCAAATATAGTCAATTATTACTATTATAGTATTTGTTTTAATTATTTATGGTTCAAGATACTCCAAAAAGATGCTATATTTACAACTAATGACACTTTTTTATTCCGATAAAAGTACATTTCATCTTATTTTAAAAGCTGAAACCATTCTAAGTGCCCCCCGTTTATTCCCCTTGGGGTCCCCGTACCCCTGGTTGGGAAACACTGGTCTATGTAGACTTTAAATGTCGTGCAAAGTCTCTAGCTGGCTGGCACACTGAGCAGATTTGAAACATTTTTGACTTTTGCGCTCAGTTTTTGACATGACATCTTGGGATTTTCACCAACTACGACGTGAGCAGCTCAAATGACAGAAGTTAAGGACGGTTAGAGTGTGTGAAATGACCTGTTTTTGTTTTCCTTGTAACCACGGAGACGGTGCAAGTGGACGTCTGAAATGCTACAGACCATTGCGTTATAACGTCGCCGTGGTAACCAATAGTAACCAATGTCCAGTGCCGGCTCTTTTTCGTGTTGGAAAATTCTTCTAAAGAACACGTACAAACTAATAGGAAGTTGGACTTTTTAATCGTAATCTTGTAATGAATACTTTGATAATTGGACTTTTTTGTGTTTGTACTGTATCTGACGCTCGTGTTCTACCACTACTCTGTGAAAACATTTTGAAAATTTGAATTAAAGGTTGTAGATTCTACTTTTATAGTAATGGTTGTGAAATAAATAGAATAATTATCAACGATTGAGTCCATATGGTGTATTGTAAGGCTGTTGATTAATCGGTCGATGGTATCTTAGTCCAGGGGTTCTCAAACTTTTCTGCCCAGGACGCCCAAATTAGCCACGCAATTTATTTGGTAGCCCAAAGCGAAATAAAAATGACAGTAGCAATAATTTGAAGTGTCAAAGCCTGTTAATTCAGGTTAAATATTGGTTATTTGAATAGATTATTGTCTTATTAGACCCTATTTCACTAAAAGAAGAAGAAAAAAATAGAGCAAATACAATGTCATATTAATTCAAATGAGATTTTGAAATCATCTCGCGACCCCCAGCTCACCCCTCGCGACTTCCCCGAGAGGTCCCGACCCCCACTTTGGGAACCACTGTCTTAGTCGACCAAGATTTTTATTAGTTGACTAATCATTTTCTTTATTTAAAATTAGTATAAAATTATTTATGGCAAAAACGAGATGATATGAAGCGAGTTAGCTGAAGATTTTTGAGTCTTAACGTATAAATACAGTGTCTCCTGGTACTTTTCTGTATAAATAGTTGTTTTTGCATGAACTCCTTTACAGTTGTGTTGAGTGGAGTTTGGTTTAGAAACATAGAAATACTTTACAATTTTGATATATATTTTTAGCTGACTAGTTGGTCAATAGGACACTTCTTTAGTCGACCAAGAATTTCTTTCGTCGACTATAGTCCTAAGTGTGTTGACACAAAAGCAACAGTTCATTTCTGCATTAAATACAGGCCAATGCAGTGTTTTTAATTCAGAGTAAAATGTCCTGACAGACACAGGTAGAGTTTCTTGCTTTATTGGGACACACATATACCAATGTATGTGAATTCAAACACTTTAATCAAGCTCTGTTTTTCCATTATTTTCTATTGACCCTTTAAAACCCTGTATCATCAGAATGTTCAGGCGACTGGAGACAAAATTAAGTAAACCAGAACACACTTTTAATATTTAACTGACATTGGACCTAAAAACAAGCAAACATTTGTTTTGTTGTGTTGCTGAGTAGAAAGGTCAGTTAGTTGCTTCTTTATTACAAAAGACAGAACAATTATAATTTTATAGCCTCGAAATTGTATCTGAGCTTCACAATAAAATAATAATGTGTGTCAAAGTGTGCAATAAATGTAGATATAAAATAAAAAACTATTGCGGGCTCAACATTTCTGTAAGTATTTGTCCAGCACAATCTTAAAATCTAGACGTTTCCTTCATCAAAATGCAAAACATTTATTGTAATCTTCTGTCAAATAAACAAATCTTTAATGCTCTGATGTCTGAGTGGTTTTTATTTGCCAAAACCACCTTGATATTTCATGTTTCGGGATATTCTGAGGTCAATCCCAGTCGTTCTACTTCACTTTTGCCTCCGTTAACTAACTTTTAAAGGGTCTATGGGATTGTTAAAGTGCATATGACAGGTTTTCGTGATTTTCTTATTTTGACTTTATTCCGTGTATTAATAGCTGTTGTAAATATAAAGTATAGTTTTACACCAATCGAGTTGCAGTTTGTGGAGAAAAGTTTAAAAATCCGTCGAGAATTACAGGAAGTAAACAAACTGATGACATCACACTGGGGAGACAAAAGTTATGCATAATTTACTCAAAAAAGCGTGTTTTTTTATCCTTTATACATGAATTTGACAAAAAAGGTGTTCACGTGTGTTTTTTATTTGAAAAAGTAAAAAATCTGTGACATTAGATGAATTTTGGTGGTTGCTATGGTAATTTCCTAGCGTGATGTCATCATTTACAACCAGGAAGTGACACAAAAAACCTAAAAAAATTGCGAAACCGGGATAAAATTTGTGAAGTATTTTAGCAAAATTCGAAATATATTTATCTAAACTACATTTTAGTTAAATGAGTAGTTCAACCTGTCAGGGGCACTTTACGCGATGACGTCTCATGCAGCACATTTCTCTGTCCCGGGCCCTTTGCATCTGTCGTTGATTGTAAACCGTTTTATTCACGTAATAAAGTAAAGTCAGAGTACAGATCTATTGTAAAAGCAGCTCTCTGAGACCGTTGTGTGCCGTTTGTGTCAAATTAATGAGCGTTTTATTGTCAGAAAAAACAGAAGTGCGCTGTTAGCATGCTAGTTGTTAGTTTTACTGTAACGGTAAACTCTGCCCTGAAAGTTGTGGAAAGCGCTTACAAACTCATCGGAGTGAATGATTTGGATGGTCAGACTGAAAGAGGTGAGTGAGCAATGACTTTGGACAGTTTATGGTGAACTAGCTCTGGTTTTCATGTTTTTTTAGTAATGAAACAGTAGCTAATTACACTGTAATGCACCTTTAGGAACATCCGTCTGCCTAACAGTTAAAGTGCCTATGACAGGTTGGACTACACATTTGACTAAAATGTAGTTAAGATAAATATATTTCAATGTTTGCTAAAATGCTGTTCAAATTTTATCCCAATTAAGCAATTTTTCAGGTTTTAATTTCAATTCCTGGTTGTGAATGATGACATCACACTGGGAAATTAGAATGTACATTGGGCAAAACCTGATCTAATGTTAGAGATTTTTTTAATTTGACAAATAGAAATACACACGAACGCCTTTATTTCGTTGAATTAATGTTTAAAGTGTCAAAAAAGTAATCTCTTTTCTATAAATTATGCATAACCTTGTTTCCCTAGTGTGATGTCATCAGTTTGTTTACTTCCTGTAATTTTCAACATATTTTTCCATTTTCTCCACAAACAGCGACCTGACTGATGTAAAACCATCATTTATATTTACAACAGGTATTAATACACCAAATAAAGTTAAAATTAGAAAATGTTAAAAACCTGTCATATGCACTTTAATTCTTTCTTTTATATAACTTAATAGTACCATATCTACACGTCTCTGTCCAGGCCTTTGTTCCAAGAGTAAAAATAGTTAATTGCCATTACCACAGATAAAACCGCGGTTAGCCGAACATAAACTCACCACGCCACTTCTTTTTTTTATTCTTATCCCACAGAAATCCATGAAAGGAAAGCATCTCTGTCCTGTTCGCATTGATTGCTGATATATTTGAACAAGACTGAGCCCAGACTGCACAGTGTCAAAAACAAAGAAGAAACAAAACTGCTAAACTTGCATAGAAAAAGCCAAAACCATGTAAAAAGTGAATTAAAATATCCATCAAAAAACTTCTACCACTTCTGGTAAATACATTTATCAAAATAATTGTTAGAATACTTTTGAATTAACGCTAAATTTAGTATTTAGCATCTTAAAGCAAAAATATTATGCACTTTTTTGTATTGCTTTAGCGTTTAAACATCCTCTGGAGTACCTTTAATTTGCCACCTTGTGTTTTGAAACAAACAAACAAAAGTTTATTATGAAATTAATAATTTTTTTGTCAGCAGTCTGGAAAAGATGGCGCCAAGCACTTTTTGTATTCTCTTTAGCCGAATGTGCTACTTGTAATTATCAAGCTAGCAGCAGCAGTGATCGTGTTTAGACAAAAGAAATGCTCTAAACAAGTTTGATGATGATTTAAGGACTTAAAACAGCAAAAGATTCCCCGATAAGTGACGTTTATGATCTGAAAATGCGTCCCGGATCAAGGAGTTCAACAGGAAGTGTTTTGGGCAGTCGGTTGGAGAGAGGATTTTCTAATAAACATTCCTCAAAACAGCGTGAATGCAACAGAATGCTACTCCATGTGTGTTTTTGATGACAGAACATTGTTAGAACAGGGTTTAAAGCTAAAAAAAGTCACTGTAGCAGAATCTGTCGTTTAAAATCTGTGTAAAATCACAATTAGATATTTTTCCCAAATCATGCAGCTCCAGCCGCCATTAATCAATCTATAGTAGCACAAAATACAGGCAGCAGTAGCAGACCTGGTGCATGATCATAGTCTGTGTTGAGGAAAGTTGTGGCAGAGTTTTGGCGTTTGTAGGTGACGGTTCTTCACACTTGAATGGAGAATCTGAAGGAGGAGAGACATATCTGACGGAACAGAGCGACGAGGCCAGGTATCGGTGGTTCTGTGGCTGGAGCAGGGCAGTATGTGTGTGAGTGTGAGAGTATGAGTGTGAGTGTGAGTGTTTGTGTGTGTGTGCATGTGTATGTGTGTGTGTGGAGGTGGGCATGTGGTAGAACTCACTCTGCACCTGCAACCTTTGACTCACTGCAGCCAACATGTTAACGTCCCTGTGCTCAATATTAAACCATCTTTAAACTGTGAAAAAGTAATAAAAGTCAATGGACATCTGGAGCTGCTGCTGCTGCGTTCTAAACAGGAAGTGTCCATGGAGGCTGTTCTGGGTCCATCAAACTCACCATCTTGAACTAAAATGTCTGTTTTGACACTCTACATCAGGGGTGTCCAAACTTTTTCCATCGAGGGCCACATATTAGACCAAGCGGAGGGCCACAAATCAATCGTGAAACGTTAAAAAAAAGCTGCATTTATCTGATGTTTTAAGGTCCACCACATCTACATCAGTCTCATTGTCTTAATATCAGGTCTGTATTGCACCAAAATGTTAGTTATTTAGGTTGGAATTGTAGAAAATCTGAAATGTGCTGTAAATAGTACTTATCAGGACAATGTGGGCCAGTTCACCAGGAAGACTAAGGGCCAAGAAAAATTGGTCTGAGGGCCGCATTTGGCCCCCGGGCCTGAGTTTGGACATGCCTGCTCTACATGATCCTGCTGTTTTTCTTCTCGTTGGTTGTTCATAAATCAAGTTATTAGCAATATTAACTGACCAATCACATGTTTCCTTTTCCTGAGGTCGGTTTCGCTCGCGTTAGAAACAGGTTTGATTGACAGCTAACGCCCCATGTTGCCGCCGTCTCCTCCCACCGAGGGGCGCCCCTGATTGGTCCATGTGGTTGCCACGATACGTACTCAGATTTCCAAATATGGAGTCTGGCTCCACTTTAGCCGCTATTGACCTTATTCTGCCCCGCCCACTTTTGTCGTTTTTTTGCACTTTTGTTGTAAACGCACTTTCGTTTGACGAGAACTCCGTTAAAGCTAATGACGAACGAGGGAAAAGTCTCGCCGCTAAAATGTTACATAAAGTAGATTGATTTGTGTAAAATGTTTAATGAACACGAGCAACAACAAGTCACAACGCAACGATTTCCTGAGGCCTGAAAACGTCTTTTTAGTCGAGTAGAACTTATTTTCTGTTGAGCTCGTCTGCTTCATGTGAACTACAACGGAAACAAGACGGCGGCGCGTACGGCAACTTCAGGAATAAGGTGAATAACTGCTAGCTATGATTAGATCCATTTGACTGGAGCCAAACGCTATGAGTGACATTACAGTCCAGATGTCCAATACGGTCTATGGGAAAAACACAGTTTCCGGACTAGCCAGTTTGCTAAGTGATCAATAGCTTGAGCAAAGAACACAGCATCTACTTATTATATGTCTATGGCAGCGTTGAAGGATGGGTCAAATGCAAAGGACAACTTTATAAATATTACCTAAACATAAACTGACAACAACAAACCTGCACAGCACACCAGCAGTTTGTGATGAATTAATTATGGATAAAAAATAACAATAAACAACATGAAAAACATGACTTTAGGCGTTCCCTCATCAGAATTTGGTCTAAGCACTCCGTCTAAAGGCAGCAGAGGGAATTACCATGGGGAAATAAACAACAGCTAGCTTGTACAAACATGCTAATTCGTCGATGTAAACCCTCATTCGTCCAGGTGTGGTCCATCGTAGAAAGGGGTTCAGAGGTTGTCATCCGGACGCCGTTTAAAGATCGAGACGTTTTGACTTTTATCCAAAAGTCATTGTCAATCAGAGAGCTGGTATGGGAACCTGGGCCTTATATGCTACTCTGAGTGCTGGGAGTCCAGCCCCCAGGGAGGAGTCACTGCACTCCTGTCTTTGTTATAAGATTGTTTGTTTGTCACCTGGGATTTAATTAATTGGTCTATCTTGTTGATTAATGGTTGGCCTCACCTAGTTTCACCTGTGTCTAACGGTCTATTGTTATCTTGATAGCTGGCTGTTGCTCCCTCCTCACTACTGATTGCCTCATTAGCATTTGACTGGTCTATTGATCTGGACCAAGGTGTTAGAATGCTGTTATAAATTTTGGCTAAATTAAATCTTAAGCCCCCATTCCTGTTCAGGGAAGGATTTTCTCTTTTTACAAAAATGGCCTCCTTTACTCCTCTTTCAAACCAGTTCTTCTCTCTGCTCAAAATCTTCACCTCACTGTCCTCAAACGAAGTGATTTGTAGCTTTTAGGTGCAGATGGACTGCACTCTGCGGTCCGGTGGAGGAACATCTTCTGTGTTGGTACAGCCTTTTGTGCAATGGCTGTTTTGTTTCTCCTATGTAACGTTCTTTGCAACTGTCCTCACTGCACTCTATCGAATAAACTACATTGCTCTGTTTCTCTGTCGGCCTCTTGTCTTTCGGGTGGACCAGTTTCTGTTTAAGCGTGTTGCCAGGTTTGTAATAGACAGGGATGTCGTGTTGTCTAAAAATCCTTTGAAACTTCTCAGACAGGCCCGAGACATAAGGGATAGAGACACCCCTCCTGCTGGGGTCTTTATCCTTTCTGTCCGGTTTCTTGGCTCTTCTGACTTTGTTAAAGGCCCAGTTAGGGTATCCACAAGCTGAGAGGGCACGTTGGACGTGTTCTTCCTCCTTCTTTCTCCCCTCAGAGCTGGTGGGTACTTCATGGGCTCTGTGTTGCAAGGTCCTAATCACTCCCAGCTTGTGCTGCAGTGGGTGGTTGGAATCGAACAGTAAGTACTGGTCTGTGTGGGTGGGTTTCCTGTAACATGCTAATGTATAAACATGCAGTTGTAATGAACGTGATTTGAGTCCGAAATGCTCAGAACGAGTCCAGATCTCTCCAATTGACTGGGAAATTGTGAAACATGTGTTTTTGTGAGGCTCAGAGAAGAGAACCTCGTATACAAGATGCATCAAAGCGTGAATGAAGCTAAATACAACTCCATCTGTGTTTTTAACGCAGGAACAATGTTATAAATGGTTGGTAAGGGCGGCATGATTTGGAAACAATATCTTAGTGTGTTTTTTCTGACCAGTCTTGCAATTGCGATTAGATTTGCAATTTATGTTTTAATAATGGGATTCTGTTCAAAGTTGACATTTTAAACAAAATCAAGAGAATTGACAAAAAGACTGAAATATGAACTGACAAACTAATTTCTAACGCTTCAAGCCATGTTTTTGCTGCTTTTAGTTGCATTTTTGTCACTTTAAGTCGCGTTTTGTCGCTTTTAGTCACGGTTATGCTGCTTTCACATTTTTGTCAATATTAGTAGCATTTTAGTCACTTTAAGTCATTTTTTGACGGCTTTAGATGCCTTTTCACACTTTAAGTCTCATTTTTGTCACTGTTCGTCACATTTTTGTTGCTTTAAGTTGCTGTTTGTCGCTTTAAGTCACATTTTTGTCACTTTCAGTCACATTTTTGTAGCTTTTAGTCATGTTTATGCTGCTTTCAGTCACATTTTTGTCAATATCAGTTGCATTTTAGTCCCTTTTAGTCAGATTTGTTTTAATATATCTAAACTACAGGGTAAGAAGTTTTTATGCAGAATAAAATTTTGATATTTTGTTGTTTGTGGAGGATATTATTGCACTTCTAAAATGGCAGCCTTTGCTAATCACATCCAAAAAAACTGCAATTTCAATTCGATTTTGATTAATTGTACAGCCCCAGTTAAAAGCTATTTTGTTCAGCTATATGTCTATTTTATTTAGCTATATGTCTCCTTTAAAAACACTGCTCTAACGTTTGACTTAATATTTCTTCTCTGCAGTGTAAACCAGTGTGAAGTGTGGTGCCTTCAGGGTTCCATGGTGCGTTCAGTGACGGGGGAAATGTGGGCGTCAGTGGTTATCGTCTGTCGGAGTGAGAAGGGGGCAGCGCCACTGAAAGTGACTCATGATTTCACACGTTCACAAATGCGGCAGAGGGTTAACCCTTTACAACCTGGCATCAGAGGCTGGTGTTTCCGCGCGCACCTAAACGCACCAGGGTCTGATATCTGGAGTTATCAGATTACTGAAATGTGTCACGTTACAGTTTCATCTGGTGCGAGTAGTCTGATTTCTCTAAGTATTTCAAAAAGTATAATCACAATTGTTTTTGAGCAATTAATCTACATTGTCAAAATTATTCTGTAGAGGAAGTAAAGACAGAATGTATTTTAGTTTTAGAAAAGTTCCTTTGCTCCAGGTTTATTACGGTTACAACATTTTTGAAATTGAATAGTGGAATAATTGAAATCACAATTATAATTATAAATCAGAATACCCTACAAGAAAAAATACAAAAAGGGCAAACTAATCTGGCATTAAGGCTGCACAACTTTAGAAAATATATATATATCATTGTGTTTTTCTTGTATTTACGTAGATATTTCTGTGAAACCATCAAAAACATTTTTTTGGGGGAAATGACAAACATTTTGGGAGGGAAATGGCTAACATTCTTACATTTTATGAGTTTCTGTTTTTACTTCAAAAAAGTCATAAAAACTGAATTTATTTTACACATAAACACAGAAACTTTTCTCATAAACACAGAAACGTCTCTCATTAAAACAAAAACTTTTGTCATAAAACCAGAAATCTTTCTCATTAAACAGACACTTTTTCAATTCAAGTGAGTGCAATAAGCTTCCGTAAATTAGCGATACTATAATTATTAAAACGGTTGACAGTTTTAAAATGTCATGGCTATTCATTATCAAAATATTATGTTCTAACAATTATAATATGAAAACACAATATTTTTTTCGAGAGGAAAACACCATGGATAAGTTATGTTAATTTAAGTTAAATTAGACGAAATGTACCATGAACGATTACCATGTCTTTACCATTTTACCGCAATAAACTCTCTTAATGTTTATTTTTTAGCAAATGCTCCAACTATTTTCTGAAATGTGACGGTTTCTTGTAAATAGTTTTATCTGAGTTTTAGGAAATCCTACTCCAAAGCCTTGACTGTTTGGTATTTTAGGTTTTGCAAAAGTACAACTCTTAACTCCTGTCTCCATCAAAGCTCAATCACAAAACTGAGATTTAATCGACTAAACTTGAAAGTAAAAGCAAAAGAAAAGTCGAAGTAAACAGTCTGAGGTGTTTGGGAAATGGTAAAGTCGCTAATAGTAACGCACTCATGGAAAACTACGGAGTTTGAGCAGAGAACGAAGAATTGTACATTTTAAATATTGTTGTGTAGAACTATTATTGACAGAAAGAGTAAAGTTGTGGTATAAAATGTAGAGATAATGACAGAAAGAAGTAGTGACGAAGTTTAAGTATATCAGTATATCCATATATTTTTGTTTTGCCTTTAACAGAGCTGCAAAATTTAGAAAAAATATCGAATTGTGATTTTTCTGACCAGTGCAATTGTGATTACATTTGCGATTTATGTTTTATTAAAAAGATTCAGTTCAATTTTAATCAGGTTTTTGTCACTTTTAGTCGTGTTTTGGTATATTGAATCGTGTTTGTTGGTGCGTTTTTGTCGCTTTTGAACACATTTTTAATTGTTTTTGTCGCCTGTTTCAGAACAAGTTTGTACAAATCCAAACTACAGTGTTAGCAGTTTTTATTCAAGAAATTATAGCACTTCAAAAATTGCAGTCTTTGTGATTTGCTAATTGCATCCATTGAAATTGTGATTTTGTGTCGATTTCATTTAATTGTGCAGCTCTGGCCTTTAAGAGGTAAATAAAGTCATCTGCTCAGAGGCTTCAGAGGCTAAACAACAGGAGAAAAAGTGTGTTTGAACAGACAGCTGCATTAAAGAGACAAACAGTCAATCATGATACCACAATTTCACAAAAACAGCAGATTGTCACAAGGACCAGCTCAACATTTGCTTTTTATCACCCAGACCTAATCCAGGGTTTATGCAGTTTTCAGCAAATCAGATTTAATGCTTTTAAATGCTGCATTTTGAGATTTTTAATGCCATAATCAAAGTCAAAACAAGACATCATCATCTCAAAACTATTGGCTTCAGACTGTTCCATTGGACAGCAAAATGACAAGAATATAAGATACTACTTTATAATATTCAAAAAGCTAATTTGCATGAAATTTAAAGCATGCACATGTACACATGCATGCACATGTTTTGAACCCTATCTTTTACTTTTTAGATGATTTTAGATGGCTGATACAGCATCTCTGGGGAGATGATAATTATTTTTTCTTATTTTTATGCTTTTTTATGCCCTGCAGAAACCCTGATATCAAGTATTTACTACATTATAGTAGAGCTGTGGCATTTGGGAAAAATATCTAATTGCAATTTTTCTGACCAGTTTTGAGATTCCAATAAAATTTACTATTTATGTTTAAATAATGGGAAGTTCAGCAGGAAGTGTGTTTGATGCTCTGAGGGGGATTTTCCAATAAACATTCCTCAAAACAGCGTGAATGCAACAGAATGCAACATCAGGTGTTTTTTTTTTGATGACGTAACATTGTTAGAACAGGATTAAAGCTCAAAAAAGTCACTGTAGCAGGATATGTATCCTTTAAATATTGTTAAAGTCTCATATTCAATGGTCTTTTACGTTCTAAACTAACCTGGCCCTAGGAATTCTCGCGATATTTGTGTTCACAAACTCTGGACTCTGGATCAGAGCGCTGCGTTGTGGTTTGGGCAGAAGTCAAAAGGACAAACCTAAACAAACACGGTGATGCAAACGGACGTACTTCAGCCGATTTCAACACATTTATGGACTATTTTTCTTTTGAAATCATGACATAAAAGTGCTTTGTGCCTTTGAGGACGAGGAAGAAATCTGTGCTTTTCTCTCAACTGGATTTATTGATTTCTCAGTTTGTTCCGAGAAATCAATAGAGAAAAAGAAATCATTGCTGTGACCTTAAGTTCAAATGTTCGTCACGACGTTGAGCGTTTCCCGGCGGCTTTCGACGAGAGTCAGTCCAGACTGATAATGTGCAGAACTAAATTCAGAGCGATCCACATCAATCTGGCGTGAGCAAAGTTAGTTCTATACAACAAATCGGTTAATTGAAAGAATAATCGCCAGACGCATCGATTACCAAAGCAGTCGTTAGTTGCAGCGCTACAGTTCTGTAGTAACACCTGCCACTTTAACAACATATTATATAAGAACAATCTTTTTGCATCAGCCAACTGTACATTCTGTATATAGTCTCAGTCTATCTCAGTCTATTTTATTCTTAATTTTATGCATGCCTTTTTATATATTTTTTATTTTTTTTATTCATTGCTTTATGTTGCACCTTACGCCGAAGCAAGTTCCTACGTTTGTGAATTTTTGATCACTGACAACAGCAATAAACGGTTTTCTGATTCTGATAAAACAATTACAGTTCAAATACAACACTGAGGCTAATTTAGTTTAAAAAGCTAGATTTTATTCATGATTTTTCCTTTTCAGTGTTTTCATTTTAAATAACAGAACATTTCTATCAGATGAAGACTCTGATGTCACTGCAATATATTTTGTTTCTTGCGATATCGATATTGCGTCATCCATTATTGCGATATCGATACTTTTGCGATATATCGTGCAGCCGTAGTTTAACCAACAATTAAAACACAAATAATGCAGAATATGTGTCCTACTTTAATTTAATGTTTTTTTTCCGAGTTCTGACCAAACCAGGAAGTACAGACCACATAGAGCTGAAATTAAAATACCGAGAAGTGAACGCTGCTCGTAAATCTGTCGTCTTTAGCTGCTAAAAACAACAAGGATATTTATATTTTTACATGTAAGTTCTCCTTAATATGGAACATCATAACGTTTTTTCACAGAGCTTAATAATTCTGATAACCGGGATGTATCAAGTTTTAAATCGTACCTCGAAACACTCCCTCTGATCATTTCATAACAAAAAAAGTATAATAATAATGAGCTATATTAAGGTAGGACTGCACAATTAATCGAATCGAAATCACAATTTGAAATCAAAATCTGCTGCAATAATTTCCTCTAAACAACAAAATGTCCTGTTTTATTCTGCATAAAAACTGCTGGACCTGTAGTTAAGATTTGTTCAGACATTTTTCGAAACAAATGACGAAAAAAACGTGACAAAAATTGGTCAAAAAGTGATATATTTTGAAGTACAATATACGGCTGAAGGAAATATAGACGAGAAAACGAAAAATAGACAAAAAAACAGCTCTATTCTAATGAGGGATTACATCGACCAACACAATGTCATAAAAAACACAAGCTGCAAGAAATAAACAGAAGATTTAAACACTTAAGTGGTTTGTTTGTGTCTTTAAACCTTTCATTTTCTATTTATGTTGACCATCTTGCAAAAAAATCAACCGATAAATATAGAGTAATTATTATTTTTGCACATTAAAGTGGACAAAATGGTCTTTAAAAAGCTCACACTCATGACCTCCTGCTGTTTCCTCTCTCCTACGTTTCACAGTTTTCTTTCTTTTTTTAATGCATTGGGAAACAAGGCAAACGTAATGTTAAAGTTTTTAATATTTGTGTCTCTTTTGTTCGTTTCATGATTGAACTTGTTGATGAAATGACAAAAGTTTATTGATTTGCAGACTATAAAAAATGTATTTCGACTATTCATGAATTAGTTTTTGTTACTTGTTTTATTTTATTAATATCCTTCAAGTTAAAGTTTCATTTTAGAGTTTTTGTGTTTAATAATATTCATAAAACCTGTGTATCTCAAAAGGTATAACAGATAACTTTAAATAACTTTTATCTGGTTTGTAAAAACATTCTGTACAATGTAAAAAATGTTGAACAAAACCAGGAAAATGAACTAAAAGACTGAAAAGAGGAGATTTTAGGGAATCATTAGGGTTAATCTAATCTAATCTAATAAAAATAATCATTATCTAGAGTTTACAGACTCTAAAACACAAACTAAATGACTTTTTATGACAAAGACAGTCGCATAATTAACTCAAAATGTCAAAAAATAATAAACTATTTCAGATTTCTATCAATAATTGACTTTATTTGGAAATATTCTCTATCTAGAAGGCTTCAGTCACAGTATTTCAACCTTTATTTGTTTGATTATGTATTTAAAAAGTCTAAATGTACAATAGAAATAATAGTTTAACACATCGACTACTAGAACATTCATCAGTTGCAGCTTTACAGTTGCACTACTCATTTGCACATTGCACTATCTGCCAACTGTACATTCTGTATATAGTCTATCTTAGTCTATTTTATTCTTAATTTTATGCATGCCTTTTTATATATTTTTATATTTTATCCTTTGCTTTATGTTGCACTCAAAGCAAGTTCCTACGTTTGTGAATTTCACTGACAATGGCAATAAACAATTTCTGATTCTGATTCTGATTCTGATTTAGTAACGATCGTGACGGGTCTAAAATCACCTTTGGCCGATATTCGTTGGACTAAACTTGTCCTAAACATGAGACCACTCGCTGTAGCAGAAATGAAGACGCTAAAGCTATTATTTTTCCCTTCTGTGATCTCGTCTCTCTCTGGGGAAGCCCCTCTCTTCACTCTCTCGCTCTCATTCCTCCCTTTTTCTGAAAATCCGACATTCCCAGCTCTCACGTGGATCGTTGAGCAACTACGGACAAGAATGAGGAAGTGCAGCTTGTTGGTTCTGCCCCGTCTGCCATGAATAAAACTGTAATTTACAAATAAATGAATGACTTTTGAATACTAATCTGCGCAGACACCTCTTCAGTTCAACATGCAGGGCTGAAGTGCAATTATTTTCTCCATAAACCGCAAATAATACTGTTTTATTCTGCATAAAACCTGCAAACCTCGTAGTTTAGATTTGTTAAAACGTGTTCTAAAGCAAAAAACACTTAAAAGCGACAAAAACTGAAACTAAAAGTGACAAAAATGTGACTAAAAGTGACAAAAATGCAAGTAAAAGCAACAAAACATGACTAAACCTGACAAAAATGTGACTAAAAGTGACAAAAATGCAAGTAAAAGCAACAAAACATGACTAAACCTGACAAAAATGTGACTAAACTGCAACTAGAAGCGACAAAAATGCAAATAAAACTGACAAAAATGTGACTAAAACATCTAAAATACAACTAAAATGAACAAAACCGCAACTAAAACGAACAAAAACATGACTAAAAGTGACAAAATGTAACTAAAACAGACAAAAATGTGACTAAAAGCATCTAAAATACGACTAAAACGCACAAAACCGCGACTAAAGGCGACAAAAACGTGACTAAAAGTGTCAAAAGCGTGACTACAACTGACAAAAACACAACTAAAAGCGACACAAACTCGTCAAAAACAAACAAAAACATGACAAAAACGTTCAGAAACACTTGATTCTTTTATCAGCTTGTCAGTTCATATTTCAGTCTTTTTGTCAATCTTTCTTGTTATGTTTAAAATGTGAACTTTGAACAGAATCCCATTATTAAAACATAAATCGCAAATCTAATCATATTCACAAAACAGGTCAGAAAAATCACAATCGTGCAGCTCTTTACGGCAAAAAAATCACATCTAACTTAGCTTAAAATGACCTAAATTCAGAATAATAATCTTACAGGCCTTTACTAATAGTCTACTTATTTGTAATCTTATAAAAAAATGTGTTTTAAAACCTAAGGTAGAACAGTTTCTCTTAGTGACAGAGGCATTAGCTGATGTTTTGTTTCTTTTTTCCACCATATTGTTTACACTCAAAGGCTTTCATTCTTTAACTTTTATGCTTTGTACAAGAGGAAAAGATTAAAACGCAAGAATCACGCCTGGCTCCGTTAAAAACTGTTGTGCATCAGCAGGTTCCTGTTTTGCAGCAAAGGACATCATCCACATCAAGAGCAGACGACCACAGACACGACTCGAACGCTACACTTCACTGACTGCGAGTGTGAGAAAAGTGTGTCTGGAAACGGGCAGCTGCAACGTGAAAACCGTCGCAGAAGCAAAACTCGTACAATCGTGAATAAATAATGCACTTTTATGTGATTTAAGGCGAGATCATGTGACGTTTTCATGTAGAAATAGGGTGTTTTATGTGTAAAAATCACCAAAATTACACATATTTGGGACGTTTAATGGACATATTCTGCTACAGTGACTTTTTTTTTAGCTTTAAATCATGTTCTAACAATGTTCCGTCATCAAAAACACACCTGGAGTTGCATTCAGCTGCATTCACGCTGTTTTGAGGAATGTTTATTAGAAAATCCTCCACGATACGGTGATTAAATTCGAATCGTGGTTACGGGACGGTTACGGGAACGGCACGAGAACGGGACGAGAACGGGACGAGAACATGACCAAAATGCGCTACACAATATATCGCAAAAGTATCAATCTCGCAATATTGTCTGACGCTATAACGATATCAAAACAGACAAAATATATCGCAGTAAAACCAAAGTCTTCATCTGATAGAAATGTTCTGTTTTTAAAATGAAAATCATGAATCAAATCTAGCTTTTTCAAACTAAATTAGCCTAAGTTTTGCATTTGCTGGTTTTATTTTAATCTAACAGACATTATTGCATCAAAAATAGGGCTGAAATAATTAGTAGAATAATCGTGAAGTCGACAATAAACAATAATTAGAGTCGTATTTTGATGATGTCGTCATTCTCTGGACTAAACTATTATTATTAAAGAAAAATGGCAAAAAAGAATAGACCATTTCTGATTTTACTCAATTATACACTTGATTCATAAATATTCTCAATCTAGAAGCTTCATTCACAATATTTCAACATTGATTTGGTTGAAAAAGTTTGTTTATTCTCAATCTACAATAAAATAATCGCTGACAACTAATTGTTAGTTTCAGCTAGATCTGGGTGATACAGTTATTAAAATGGAATGTTGAGCTGGTCCCTGTGACAATCTACTGTTTTTGTGAAATCGTCGTGTCGTGATTGACTGTTTGTGTCTTTAATGCAGCTGTCTGTTCAAACACACTTTTTCTCCTGTTGTTTAGCCTCTGAAGCCTCTGAGCAGATGACTTTATTTACCTCTTAAAAGCAATTGAACCAAAGATTATTATTTTTTTTTCATTCTTCGTATCTTTACGTCACTTTTAGACGTGTTGTCACTTTCAGTTGCATTTATGTCACTTCCTTGTATTTTTGCCGTATTTTGTCATGGTTTTGTCACTTTTAGTTGAATTTTTTGTCACTTTGGTTGCGTTGTTGTCACTTTTAGACATGTTTTAGTGAAATCGTCGTATCGTGATTGACTGTTTGTGTCTTTAATGCAGCTGTCTGTTCAAACACACTTTTTCTCCTGTTGTTTAGCCTCTGAAGCCTCTGAGCAGATGACTTTATTTACCTCTTATAGACAAGGGCTGCACAATTTAACGAAATCGACACAAAAAGCGTGACCAAAAGTGATAAAAATGCGCTCAAAAGCAACCAAAACGCACCTGCGAACAAGAAACGCAACACAAGTGCGACAAAAACGTGGAAAAAAAAAAGGTGACAAAGACTCATTTAAATATGACAAACACAACGGAACGTGACAAAAACCAAAAAGCAACAAAACACAATCCTATTATTCAAACCTAAATGGTCAGAAAAATCACAATTAGATATTTTTCCTCAATCGTGCAGCTCTATTAAAGGCAATAGAAAAAACATGTGAACAGGAATCGTGATAAAAATCGAAATCATGATCTGGCCCCAAGGAAATCGTGATAATCATTTTTTGTTCTAGTTCTACACATGGATTAGACCAGGACTTGAGCACACGTGAGTAACACCAGCGCAGACTTAGAAAACACGCAGAAGTGTTGGTTACTGACCGTTGAAGGGGTTGATTCCTCGGGTGATCCTCTGGACGATGGAGTCTTTCACTTCTCGTCTTCTCACGCACTGAATGCCCAGGTTCTGGAAACTAAAAACAAAACAAAAAAACAGGCATTAACGACATTTGTGTTACATCCTTCTTCTTCTACACTTCGACTGTAACTGTAACAGGGTTTATGCAGGTTTATCATGTTTAATGGTTTTTAAAGTCGCATTTCAACGTTTTAACGCCATAATCAACGTCAAAATTAGAGGATTTACGCTTTTAAACGTTCAGCTGGGCAGCAGAATGACGAGAATATAATTAACTGCTTTATAATATTCAAAAAGCAAATTTAAACCATGGAAATTTGTGTCAAGAACCCAATCTTTTACTTTCCAACAGGGCTGTCACTAACGATTGTTTCAGTACTGGACTAGTCAGTGGTTATTTTTTTATTAGTTAATTAAACAATTATTTCTATTGCATATTTAATCTTTTTAAATGCATTATCAGACAAATAAAGGTTAAATATGGGATTGAAGGCTTCTAGATAGAGAATATTTATGAATAAAGTGTATTATTAATAAAAAATGAGCAATAATCTATAATTTTTTGACATTTGAATGTGTTAATGTCATTGTCTTTGTTATAACAGATCTTGTGACGTGTTTTAGTCTGTGTAATTCAGTTAACGATTATAATTATCAATTTTTTAGTTCACAAGTCATGATTAATAGATTAATAAAGGTCAAAGTCAAATTTATTTGTATAGCACATTTACAACAGCCAACAGTGCCCACAGGTGCTTCACAGGTGAAGAACAACAAGGATAAAATGATACAAACAATAATAAAAACAAGAACATTTATCACAGATGCTCAGCTTCTATTAAGGCCAGAGCAAACAGGTGGGTCTTCAGTGAAGATTTAAACTTGTCCAGAGACTGTTCCATAACTTTGACACAGCCACAGAAAAGGCTCGGTCACCTCGAGTCTAGAGGAGGGTTCTTGGGACATTTAAAAGGAACAGATTTGTGGAGCTCATCTCTGGAGCCGGAGCCACTAAACCAGTGCTTCTCAATTATTTTCTGTTGCGTCCCCCCAAAGGAAGAAGAAAACATGTTGCACATTTTACTCGTGTTCAATACGTCTCAGAGTTGTTTTCTAGCCTTTTTAAGAGCCGTGACGTGTGTCGTTCAGTGTGATGCGTGTGTTTGATGAGCATCAGATAACGCCCTGACGCGGGCCACACTGTGGTGTGCCCCACACGGACGAGGATCAGCTGCAGTGCCTCGAACTATTGATTTATTACTCCTTATTTTATTGTTACAGGCAATTACACTTTACTCTAGTGCAGCAAAAAGCATGTTTGCAGGGGTCAGGCACTCCCCCCTGGCATCGCACCACGCCCCCCCAGGGGTACAAACAACCTTTTAAAATCAGTTCTGTAACTGACAGAAGCCAGGCTTTGACCTGGTGAAGAACACACAGCTGAAAGAAACTAGTCTCGACAACAGAACTGATCTGTTTGTCTAATTTAAAGGAACTGTCCAGGATCACGTCGAGATCTTTAAAGCTGCAACGATTGATTTGATCAAAGCTATTAACATCTAGATTCAATAAATCAAGAACACGTCTGGGATTAAAAGTATATTTTAATTTTAAATTTTTAGATTTAATCCTTGAATGAATGCTTTTTAATGAATTTCAAGCCCTTATTTCTGCCTGACTTTTAATGCTTTTTAATGCCCAGTGAAAACCCTGCATAAAACTAAAACTAAAAGTGTAACTAAAGCCTGATCAAAGTGAACAATGAACTCTTAGACACACAACACTTTCACTGTTCCTCTAATGTTTGTCACTCTGAAAACATGACGCAACCAGCCAGTCGTCCATCTTGTTTTTCAACACATAAAAACCACAATCATGATTTAAATTTACAGCGGCGGACAGAGGCGTCGCCGCCGAGTCGACCAAACGCTTTTTTAAAATAACTTTAGGATTTACGAGCGCGCGCCACATGATAGATGCAAATTACACACTCGAGAAAAAGACTCTGAGCTTTCCCTCATCTAAACAAGGATGATGTCACTCGGGGAATTCCCACAATGCATCATCACAACACGATGCAACACACTCTACAACGTACTACAGGATTGACCTGAAGTAGATGTTCCAAAGTCGAGGCGCCGGACGAAGGGCGAGCGAGCCTTTTGGAACGACCAGGAGATAAGGCTCGCACCTCCAGTGTCAACTTTTAAATCACTTCTTAAAACTTAAAAACTTAAAACTGGCATTTCTTTAACGTTCCCAATTGTACTTATTTATTTATTCAAATCCTTTTTATTGCTGTGTCTTTCCCTATATTTTGCATTTCTCTGACTGTTTTTAATCTTTCCTGTGTGTTTATACTGTATTATTCTATTGTACATCGAGACTTTTTAAACACATTGTCAAACAAAAAAAGGATGAAATATGGCAACTAAAGAGAATATTTACGAATAAAGTATGTTATTAGTTTTGAAAATTAGAAATTGCTTATTCTTTTTTGACATTTTGATGAAATAATGCCACTGTCTTGTATGTATTTTCGTGTGTTTGTATCATCCAGAGAATGATTGTTACAGTTAGGGCTGCAACAAGTTAATCGCAATTAGTGCTGTCACACGATTAAAAAAATCAGTCTGATTAATCACACTTTGGAACTGTAATTAATCACAATTAATCGCATCACACGCTTTTTCAAGTGTTATTATTAACATGTCTCATTTTTGCACATTTTCTTCTGAAAATTAAATCATTGTATTATTTCACAGATCTAAATACATTATTCAAAAACCCAACTATTGAAGTCTAGACTTTGCATTTCATGTTGAATCTGTGACTTTGTGTTTCAAGTAAATCTTGGCTACAAGCTCCTCCTCCTCACGTACAAGTCCCTCCATAACCCCACCCCTTCCTACCTCACCGACCAACTCCAACCGTACTGTCCCACCCGCCGCCTCCACTCTGCTGACGCCAACCTCCTCACTCCCATCACCCGCACTAAGCACCGGACCTTGGGGGACCGAGCCTTCGCCGCTGCTACCCCCGCCCTCTGGCCCCGCCCTCTGGAACTCACTTCCACAACCATCAGGAACCTGGACTCACTACAGACATTCAAATCACTCCTTAAGACCCACCTGTTCAAACTGGCTTTTGTGTAAATTTATGTTGTTTTGTTTGTTTATGTAAAGCGTCTTTGAGTGTCCAAAAAAGCGTTATACAAGTTTGATGTATTATTATTGGACGATCTATGCGCCACCCGCCTGGACAGCTGGATTAGCCACACCTCGTCTGCCTGGACGAACTCCTTCTACTTTAGATGAACTGTTCCTCATCTCCTGCTGGAGGATCTCTCAACACTGGTGGACTGCTCCTCGTCCGCCTGGAGGAACTCTTTAAAGCCACCTCCCTCTTGAGTGGTTCTGGCTCCACAGTCCAAGTGGATGCGTCAGTCCTAGTTCATCTGCAGCCTGTCCGTCCGTGGGAGTAGGATCTCTCCTTCACTGTGGTTCTCCCCGAGGTTTCTACTTTTTCCCATGGGGTTTTTTGTAGTTTTTCCTCGCCGCGAAGGAGGGTCAAAGGACAGGGGCATTCTGGGACAGTTATCTGAACTGCTTTCACCTGTGGCCCATCGAGGCAACTGTTGTTGTGATTTTGGGCATTATAAAAATAAATTGATTTGATTTGATTTGATTATTATTATTATTACATGATCGTACCATAGGTTTAATGGGTTAAGAGCACTTCATACACTCTTTAGAACTGTAGTTACACATGGGTAACTGACATTAAAGGAGACAGCTGTTGGTGTTGGTCTGGTGTTGCATGTGTGTAAAAATAGCTGGACTCATGATCAGCTGGTCGTAAGACTGGACTTAACGAACGTCCGACTCAAATCTGAACATCACGTGAAGCCTGTAGTTACGATCCGTGCACCAACTGGACTTAAGCAACAAACTTACAAAATAAAAGCCTCTGTGTATCCAGCTACTGAGGCAGCTTTATTGTGACGAGGTCTGACAACGACAGATCATTTAAGCTGCACAAAAAACAAAACGAAAAGGACAGAAATACGAATATGTTTGCTTTTCTATTCGCATTTAAAGTTTGATGGTGCACTCGGCCAGACATGAGTAGAACATGCAAACTGAAACATAAGCAGAACATCCACACCCAGACAGAAAGTGAATTTTCAAACCCAAACCGGACATGCAAGCCCAAACACAAATAGAGGATGTAAACCCAGACAAAAGCAAAACATTCAAACTCAAACACAAGTACAACATGCAAACCCAGACACAACGTGCAAACCTACCCAAGCAGGACATGCAAACCCAAACCCAAGCATAACATGCAACACAAAACACAAGCAGAACATGTAAACCTAAACAAGGAAAACATGCAATCCCA
This sequence comes from Rhinogobius similis, assembly GCA_019453435.1. Lineage (NCBI taxonomy): Eukaryota > Metazoa > Chordata > Actinopteri > Gobiiformes > Gobiidae > Rhinogobius > Rhinogobius similis. Next base: position 40,102,836 of record CM033625.1, read on the forward strand.
AACCCAAGCATAACATGCAACCTAAAACACAAGTAGAACATGCAAACCAAAACCCAAGAACAACATATAAACCCAAACGTAAGAAGAACATGCAAACCCAAATGCAAGGAGAACATGAAAACCTAACACAAGGAGAACACACAAACCCAAACACATGTAGAATGTGCAAATTAAAAATAGAAGAAAAAGATGAAAACCAAAACACAAGGAGAACATGCAAATACAAGAAGAACATGCAAACCCATATGTTTTTTCATGTTTTCTGCTGATCTTAGTTGCATTTTTGTCTCTTTAAGTTGCGTTTTTTTCTGTTTTTTTGTCATGTTTCTTTTGCTTTTAGTCATGTTTTTAGAACAGTAAGAACAAATGACAAAAGTTTCGGTTTACTGGGTGGTTTTATGCAGCCAAATAATAATAAGTGAAAGTGACTAATATCATTAATACAAGGCATTAATTACAGATGAAACCTGAAAGTGTCGAGTCATTGTGAACCAGGCTGATATTTACTTGAAAGCTTTTGTGTTTCTTTCTGATTTGTCTCACGGTCGGTCAATATCAGTGTGTTTTAAAGGTGTATTATATGACTTTTTGTGGAACGTGAGCCAGAAATGCATTGATTTTGAACCAGAGCGCCGGGAAACACTAGTGTGCCTTGAAATTTTGCCAGATGTGCCTACATGTGGATGTAAATAACTAATTTACCTTTTTGGAGCGTCCTGAGCAACTTCTGCATCAAAAAACACCACTAATGCCCAATTTAAAGCACCGAACAGTAGCACAAGCATGATTTAGCTCATTATATGCCATACTTTTTTAACAAAATGGTCTGATTTGGTCATGTTTTTGTAGTAGATGGTGTGCCGTGGTGTCTTTTAAACCCAAAAAGTGTGTCGCAACTAGAAAAAGGTTGAAAAACACTGGATTAATGGACTTAAAAACAGCACAGGAGACCTCGTCATGGCTTTCTTTGAGTTCACACATCTGGGAAATTTGAGACGGAGTGTTTTCTGACAGAGAGGACCTCAAAAATAGGATAAGCGTGATTAAAGCAACTCCGGGTTTGTTTGTTTTTATGAGGGAACAATGGTATAACATGGTCAGAAGCTCAAAAAAGTAAACTTAGCATAATATGTGTCCTTTAAAATGTGACTGGTGAGCTGTTGGATGTTGGACTTACGCGATGACTCTGCGGTCGGGTCCAAACTCGGTCTCGTAGATTCCGTCCTTGCAGTCTTTTCCCACCAGGTCGTGAGGGTGCGGTTTGTACGGCTCGTTCTTCGACACCAGAGACACGCGCACCTTCCCTTTTCCGCAGTAGTTCAGGATCTGAGGAACAAAATGGGTTTCAATTCTGCGTCTGTCCACCACGTGCCAGACACAAACATCTCTACATTTCTTTTACACACAGTTTTTTTTGTGTTGTTGTGCAAATATGGAATGTTCTGTGGCCACACCTAAACATAATCCAGTGAGCTAGTCATGCCGGAAGATGAAACTTTTGAACTTTTTTACAAAGTCATGTTACATTCTCATAAAAAACATACACTCATATTAGCATATTTGAATTACAAACTACCACAATACTAGAATCATACATATTTCAATACTATGCAAAAGCTTCAGATCTGTAATTACTTCTATACTTAATACTGATTAGTATCTTATAAAAGGAGCAACTCAAACAAATTGAGGCTCCCAAAATTAATGCATATAAACATTAGCAGATTGTTAATATTTAATGATCTGCTAAATTGTGGGTTTGTGGGAGCTATGAACTAGTTCGATAGATTTAAATACATGCTTCCCCCTTTAATGGTTTGAACATCTGGTACTCCAGCTTTACTCTGGCTGCACAATTATAGGCCCATCTCAAATCTGATGTTTTTGGGTTAAGTCCTTGGCTGACTTTCTTTTAATAAACAACTCAATGGAGGTTTTCCAGTCAGATTTTAGACCTCATCACAGCACTGAGGCTGTTCTTATCAACGTCAATGACAAACGACATTCTTCTGAAAACTGGGGCAGATTCTAGAACTCTCTACTGCCTTAAATTGTTTAAAGTCCTATCTGGAAGTACTCTGTTAAGATTGGCGACTGTGTCTCAGACCACATGGCCTTGACCTGTGGGGTGCCCCAAGGGTCAATCCTTGGACCCATTCTGTTGTCACCTGTACACTGGGCTAGGCGCAGTTGTTATCGGTATACTGGGGCAGGTGCGGTTGTTACCTGTATATTGGGGCGGGTGCGGTTGTTACCTGTACACTGGGGCGGGTGCAGTTGTTACCTGTACACTGGGGCGGGTGCGGTTGTTACCTGTACACTGGGGCGGGTGCGGTTGTTACTTGTACACTTGGGCACGCGTTGTTGTTACTTGTACACTTGGGCACGTGCAGTTGTTACCTGTACACTGGGGCGGGTGCGGTTGTTACCTGTACACTGGGGCGGGTGCGGTTGTTACCTGTACACTGGGGCGGGTGCGGTTGTTACTTGTACACTTGGGCACGCGTTGTTGTTACTTGTACACTTGGGCACGTGCAGTTGTTACCTGTACACTGGGGCGGGTGCGGTTGTTACCTGTACACTGGGGCAAGTGCAGTTGTTACCTGTACACTGGGGCAAGTGCAGTTGTTACCTGTATACTGGGGCAGGTGTGGCTGCGCGGGTGCGGTTGTTACCTGTATACTGGGGCAGGTGTGGCTGCGCGGGTGCGGTTGTTACCTGTATACTGGGGTAGGTGCGGTTGTTGTCCGAGCTCCTCTCTCCCGGGATGCTGCCGGCGGAGCGACCTTCCACTCTGTACCTGAACCTCATGCCTCTCTGTTTGGGCTGCTCGAAAATCTGCACCTCCGGCTCACCCACTGGGAGACACAAACAGGAGATCAGTGTCAATACAGCAGAACAGTGTTTCCCAACCAGAGGTACGGGGACCCCAAGTGGTACATGAGGAATTACAGGCTGTATTTGGAACGGTTACAGGTTTTAAAGGAAAAATATTCAGCATTTTTTACATTGCTGTTAGCTTTTTTAATGTATTTTACTTTTTTCAAGTTTATTGTTTATGGTTGTCAGTCTGTTTCTGTACAGCACTTTGGAAACTGCTTGTTTGTAAAATGTGCTGTTCACCTTATTCTGCCCCGCCCACTTTTGCTGTTTTTTGCCACAGATACGCACTTTTGTTGTAAACGCACTTCCGTTTGACGAGAACTCAGTTAAAGCTAATGACGAACGAGGGAAAAGTCTCGCCGCTAAAATGTTACATAAAGTAGATTGATTTGTGTAAAATGTTTAATGAACACGAGCAACAACAAGTCAACAACGCACAGATTTCCTGAAAACGATGTAGAACTTATTTTCTGTTGAGCTCGTCTGCGGCGTGTAAACTACAACGGAAACAAGACGGCGGCGTGTACGGCAACTTCCGGAATAAGGTGAATATAAATAAAGTGGATTGGATTGGATTAATGAGTGCATCCAGCCAACAGATGGCGCCAGCGCTATATACAATCTAGTGACGTTCGCGCTGAAAAGACGTTATGATGCAGATTTGCTGCAGCAGTTATCGTGTTTAGAGGCAGAAATGCTGATTTAAGGACTTAAAGCAGCGGAATATTCTCAGATAAGTGACGTAGATGATCCGGAAATACGTCCCGGATAGAAGAGGTTCAGCAGGAAGTGTGTTTGATGCTCGGAGGGGTTGGATTTTCTAATAAACATTTCTCAAAACAGCGTAAATACAACTGAATGCTACTTCAGGTGTGTTTTTGATGATGGAACATTGTTAGAACAGGATTAAAAGCTCAAAAAAGTCACTGTAGCAGAATATGTGCTTTAAATGAAGATGAAATTAGACCTGTCACGATAACACATTTTGGTAACGCTTTAGATTAAGGTTCCTTAGTAAACTATTTATAACGCATTAATAAGCGCTTGTTATGTGTTTATAAGCACTTATACGGCATTTACAAGCATTTATTAACGTGATAATTGAAAATAATGTAACATGCAGCTCATTGATGCTCTGTACATGTGGTTTATTCACTCAAACATGTTTTGGCTCATGGATTATAAACATGTATGAGGCGTTATAAGTGGATAAACAAACTATTAGTGCTTATTAACATCTTATAAATAGTTAACTAAGAAACCTTAATGTAAAGCGTTACCCAAATTTTGAAATGCAATATATTGTTGAGAAGATATCACGATAAGTCACCCTAAAGCGGGAAAATCCAAATTAAGGTCATTGTAAATGTGAAATACTGATAAAAACATGAGCTACAATAATAATCAGCAGAATGAAACCCTTTTCAAGTCAGTTGGTGCAGATTGTGAGTCATAAAATGCACTTATATTAGTCTTTGGAATCCAAATCTTAACAAAAATACTCGGAAGTACTTTCAAAACAAAAAAATATAGCTCTTTCTTTCACATATTGAAGTCGATATAGCAGATGATTAGATAAAATGTACATGTATCTGAATAAAAACATGTCATAAGCTGTAAATTTAGCATCTTTTGGAGTGTCTTGGACCATAAATATAATAAAAACATAAAATATAATGGTAATAATTGACTATATTCACTTGTAAACCCAATTATTTGCTGTAAACTCAAGTTAAAAGGTTCTCTCAGGATCAGGACTCTGCTGCAGTAGAACGTCCTGGTGTTTCTCTCTCAGATGAAACCAGTAGTTTTACATAAGGCTGTATAATACTGGAAATGGCACGTCCGTTAAAGCAATATTATGTAACTTTCTCGAAGTCACATGTCATCTAGTGCTGTCACAATACTAACATTTCAAATTCAAGAAATACACCACAAGGATAATTTACAAATGTGCTTTTTTAAGTCAAGGTTTTACACAAAAGACTGACATTTTCAACACTAAATAATAGACCTTTCTTTATTCAAGTAAAGATTTCACTAAATGTTGTGCACGGTGCAGCTAGAGCTCCTGCCTCCCAATAAGGAGGTCACGGGTTTGATTCCCGGACCAGACCGGCGTGTGTTTTTTAACATTGCAACGTTTCAATAAACACTTAATAAAGGTTAATGCCTTTCACAAATTGATAAAATTTTGTCAAAATAAAACTTAACAGAGACAAAACAAGACTAAATCAAGGCTGAAAACGTATAAACATTAATAAAATCATGTCATGTATTGTTTTTTTGTCTATGATTTTGTACATCTACCGTTTTATATTGTAAATGTTCATAATAAATAATAATAATAAGGGGGGACGACAAAAAAAACATCCTTGATTGACTAAAAAACAGCAATATCGCCCAATTAGTCGACTAAAAGGAGTGTGGCAAAAATAGACTGTGAACTATAAAGTATCTCCCTGTATCTGACTCAAACTGCACTCAGAAGAACACAACTCCACAGGAATTCATGCAAAAACAACTATTTATACAGAAAAATACTATTAAACCTTGTATTTATATGTTACATGTAAATAAATCAGATTAAACTCATGATTCACTCCAAAATCTTCAGCTAACTCACTCCATATTTACTTGTTTTTGTCAGATAATCCCTTTAAAATGAATAAAATACCATCGAACAATTCATCGACTAAACGACTAAAGGATAACAGCCCTGCTCAAATGTTCCACAGCATGGCATTAAACTCATCTGTCTTGCGTTCATTCAATTACAGGAGTTTTTTTTATTGCTTCCTCGAAAGTCATGCATTCAGCTGCTTTTTTCCCTCGAAGATGAATACGTTTAATGCAACACTGTGGAGCATTCAAGGCCAAACAAAGACGTCGCCATGGAGACGAGCAGGTACGCGATTGATTGAAAACAGAATGTGCAAAAGAGTGGACAGTAAGTACAAATATAATCGTGCTACACTGGAAAAATTGAAAATCATTAGGAAAAAAAATAAAATTGCACAAATGTTGGCTGCAACATCAATTAATCGCAACTAATTGATTATAGAAGTGGTTGTCAACTAATTAAATAATCAAGTAATCGTTAACTGGTCTAAACACAGAATCTAAAACATTGTATGAGCTGAAAGAAGTGGTTTAATGACTCAGACGGAGCAGGATTGACACAAAAAACACACAGGAAACATGTAAATTATGTATTGTTGAATAAAATACTCGTTCATCTATAAATATTCTCCTCCAGGACGTCGTCAAACGCTTCACTTCAGCTTTGTCTGGATAAAATTGAGTAAAATTCTCATATTCAAGGGTCTTTCGCATTATCAATTAATCAGAGGAATAAGCACTAGACTAATAAATTACCAAAATAATCGTTAGTTGCAGCTCTAAACCTGAGCATTTACATCTATATTAATCTTTATTATCCTGCAACATTCAACATGGATAAAATCAAGTTTTGGACATTGATACAGACCCTTTGAACATTTGTAAAGAAAAACATTTTAAATTCAGAACGGAGGCAAAAGTGAAGTGCAACATAATGTGATTCACTGAAGAAACAGGGATTAACCTCAGATTATAACAAAATATGACAAATGAAGATGACATTCAGACACATGTGAGTGACATCAGAGCTGCTTTACACACATAAACGATTGTATTTTACTATATTTGTTTATATAAAAGGAGAGTTTATGATAGACACTAAGCATTTTGATGAAGGTTAAATCCTGATTTTTACATTTTACTGGACAGATACTGACTTAGTTTTTCATTTTATCTGCACATATAGACCCTTTAAAATGTAATGTACAAAAAAATTAGGCAAAATTAAGTTGACTGTATATTTTTCAATGATTACATTAGATCTAAATTCTGCTGGTTTTAGGTGTTTGTGTTGGAAAAAACCCAACACATTTGAATTTCCAGAGTGGAAATGTCAGTTAGTTTGCTTTTCTATAACAAACGATGGACAAAATAAAATTTTCTAGCCTTAAAACTGTATTTTAGCTTCAAAAGAATCTAATTTATGGAACAGTATCTAATATATATCTAGATAAAATGAAAAATGATTGTGGGCTCAACATTTCTGAGTATTTTTCCAGTAAAACCCATAAATCTGGATTGTTCTTCATCAAAAATGCAAAGAGTTTATCATAATTTCCTAAAACATAATGTAAAATACAATAATAAATGTGTTTAAAGCAGCTCTGATGTCACTCACATGTGTCTGAGGCTTTTATTGACACTAAATCATCTACATTTTTCATATTTTGTGATATTCTGAGGTTAATTCCAGTTTCTCAATAAAATTACATCATGTTGCACTTCACTTTTGCCAATATTCTCAATTTAGAACCCTTTACAAACTTTTAAAGGGTCTATATTTCACAATTTATACTTTTTGTGAACCTCAAATACAACTATGAGGCTAAAAATGTGTATATTCTCCATCCTTTGCAATAAAAAACTAATGAACAAACAAATTACTATCCTGGAAATTCAATATTGTTGCTTATTCTGTGATATAAAAACCTAAAATCATTAATATTTAGATTTGGTCTCAGTTAATGATTGAAAGTGCATCAATAGCCACTTCATTTTGCCTCCGTTCTGATGACACACAGCTTTTTAAGGGGTCAATAGCTCTTGCACTCGTTTAAATCACATTAAAACAGTCTTAGTTCGTGGATAGTTTAATATTTAGTCCTATATTTAGAAAAGTAATCCTCCTTTTCAGTCGCACCAAACAGTAGTAAGGCACTGAACGTGAGCGTAAATCTCAAATCCATGAAGAAAAACTCGTCTCGTTACATTTTTGCCTTGGACATTTGCCAAAAAATCTGCTTAAACGTGTTTGCCGCCTCCATTTTGCATCTACAAACACAATAATCCTCATTTTGGACAAGGTTTCAGCTTTATATTTGACAAAAGAGGACTTGAAACTGTCTAAATGTTACTTCCAGGTATCAGAAAACATGCAATAGTCAAATGAGGAAGTAGGACAGGCTTGTTTTTGGCACTACTAGAGTTTCAACTTGTAGAGACAGGCAGATAATTTAGATTTTTTATAATAATAGCTTGTACTTACTGAAATGTGGGTCTTCTCTTAGTATGCCAGGCACAAGAACTGCAGAGATAAGCATAAATTGAACAAATAAGCAATGAAAATCTGGAGAAATGTATAAAATAATTAAAAAATACAAGTTACTGCATACAAAAGTAATGATAAAAATTGCAAATTAGCTTAGAATGGCTCGTTTGCAGTTTTTCCAAGTCGCAAATGCGTCAATAAAGCAACTGTCACTGTCGCAAAAAGAGGAAGTTTCACGCTTATCTCGTAAAAACAGCATTGCAACACGTTTAATAGATTTTTACTGTAAATCCAACGCGGCTGCAATGCGTTGAGTCGTGTTTTTTGTCGCGGAAAATGTAAGTTTGGAGTTGAAGACGCGAAACGATGCTGCATTTGAACGTGACATCAAAATGACAGCGTAATCTCCAATCCGGGCGCTGTAAAAGTGTAATAAATGTGGATTAAACGTGTTAAAACTCACCGTCCATTGTGAAAAAAGACGAGCGTGAGCCGCCAGAGTGTTGGTTACTGTCCGTGTCTGAATATGAAGCTTGAATGATTGATACGAGAGAGAAAAAAGTGAAATTTAGCATAAAAAAAAGGCGTGCGGGAATTCCCCCCAAAGCCCGCCCCCTGTGGGTGAACGGACCAATCACAGAGCAGGATTTCACGCACACAGTCTACCGTTGGTTTCTACGCAACAGGCACGTTTTTCATGATATTTCAAGGGTTTATTAAAGTAAATTAATAAATAAATGTTAAAAACTATAAAAGGAGAAGCCAAGTCTGCATTTTAAACGGGTTAAGTGCAGAAAAAAAAAATCTTTTGTTGAGGTTTTTTTTTACCATTTGTTACTGCACGTTTTTCATGATATGTTAAGGGTTTATTAAAGTAAATTAATAAATAAATGTTAAAAACTAAATAAGAGGAAGCCAGGTGAGCATTTTAAACGGTTTAAGTGCAAAGAAAAACACTTTTGTTGAAGGTTTTTTACCATTTGTTACTGCACGTTTTTCATGATATGTTAAGGGTTTATTAAAGTAAATTAATAAATAAATGTTAAAAACTAAATAAGGGGAAGCCAGGTGAGTATTTTAAATAGGCTAACTGCAAAGAAAAACACTTTTGTTGAAGGTTTTTTACCATTTATTACTGCACAATTTTAGAAAAATACCAGTATTGCGATTGCGATTAGATTTATTTGTGATTTATGTTTTGAGAATGGCATTCTGTTCACATTTCACATTTTTAACACAACCAGAATTAACAAAAGACTGAAATATTTGACAAATTATTAAAAGAATCACACATTTCACAATGTTTTTGTCGCACTCTGGCTATTTTTTGTTGTTATTTGTCACTTTTTTGTCGCTTTTTTAAAGTTTAAGTTTGCTTTTTGTAATGTTTTCGTCACTTGTTTCAGAACACATGTTTAGCAGTTTTTATGCAGAGTAAAACGTGAGATTTTGTTGTTTGTGAAGGGAATCATTGCACTTTGTGATTTGTTAATTGCGTCCATTCAAATTGCAATTTTGACTTTATTGCGATTAATTGTGCAGCCCTAGTCAGTCACATTTGCTTGAGTAACTTTTTGAAGACATTGTTCTTTTAAGAGTACTTTTAAATGTCCTGGAGTAATATTTTGGTCTGTTACTTGACAAAATCTTCATGCTGACAAGATTAAACGATTAGAACAGTTACACTTATGATTTATTTTGTGTATTATTGTGTTTATTCTTTAGAAATATTATGATTTTGTGCAATATTTAACTTTTTGTCCTGGTTTGAGCCCATGCAGTCGACTTGTTTTGACTGTTTTGTCCTGGTCTAGTCCAGAAATAGTACATAATTCAGTCCTAATCTAGTCCCAATTCAATGTGAGGGATTAAAGCGACTCAAAACAATAATCTTCCAAAAATTAAAGCAACACAGTGCCCCTTTATCTCATCCTTTCTGCAGATCTGAGCCCGAATCCTCATCAGGAGCTGGAACAGTTTTTAGACGTGCAGGTTACACAGCAAAAGTTCAATATGTAATCTTACTTAAAATTACCTAAATTCAGAATGTTAATCTTATTTTGAGTAGTTTTGACTAGCCGAGATTTAATTGCTTACGGCAAGTTGACAATTCCACTGGTTTCAAGACATTTCTGACTGGTTATAAGATAATTTAGCTTAAAATAATAAAACGAATGAGGTAAATCAAAAACGCTTACCTCATTGGCAAACAATGTGTCTTGAAATAAGAAGAAATGGCATGAAACAAGCCAAAAACACCTTAAAACAAGTAAAATAATCCAGGTCCATGACGAAAATCCATTTTAACTATTTGATTAATAACAACAACTAGTTGTTGTTATTAATCTTAACATCCTAAATTCAAGTCATTTAAACGTGTCTAGAACAGTTTCTTTGCAGTGTTCAGGTTAACAGTGAGTGAGAGCAGTTTTGTGGGCCTTGGGAGACATCTGGTGGTGAAATAGAGCATTGCAATAACACAGAAAAAACGAGTTGAAATTATTATCCAGTAGAAAAAAAATAAAAGTACATAAATCTAAAAATATTTAAGCAGGTTATTGACAATGATTTACCTGCAATATTTATCTGCACACCACAAAATCTGCAGAGTAACGTTATTTGTCCAATTATTGTTATTACATTTTATTTATTATTTCATAAAATATTAAAGACATGTTTAAGGACAAATATTATGAATTACTTGTTCAGTTATTGGCCTTTAAAACTGTTCTTGAGTGTCTTTACTAGGACCAAAATGGTTTTTAATATACATAAATGATTTATGTTCAATATCTACAAAAATTTAATTTGTGTTATTTGCAGATGACACAACAATAACTTGCTCAGGAGACAATCTACAACAACTCATGGTCCAGACAACAACAGAAATGGGCAAGCTAAAAGCTTGGTTTGATAAAAATAAAGTGTCCCTAAACGTTATGAAAACTAAATGTATTATTTTTGGAAATCGAGAAATAAAATCACAGACACAAGTATTAATTGAAAACATTGAAATTGAAAGAGTTAATGAGTTTAAATTTCTGGGAGTGACACTGGATCATAAAATGACTTGGAAACCTCATATTGCCAACATCAAATCAAAAATAGCCAAAAGGCCGTTTTTAGATTCTCAATCCCTCCATATATTATACAATTCACTGATCCTACCTGAGCTCTGGAGCACAAGTATGGGGACATACGTACAAAACCAACACAGAACCCCTATTCAAATTACAGAAAAAAGCAGTGAGAATTCTACACAGAGCAGGATATCGGGACCATACAAATAGATTGTTCTTCAAATCCAAAATATTAAAGTTTGAAGATTTAGTTACATTTAAAACACGACTAACTATTTACAAAGCTAGACATAAAGAACTACCAGAAAATATTCAAATCATGTTCAGTGACAGAGAAGGAAAGTATAATCTAAGGAATCAGTTCAACTTCAAGAAATTATTTTACCACACAGCAACCAAAAAAATGTGCGTCTCAAGACGTGGAGTTGATCTATGGAACAGTTTAAATGATGAAACAAAGAGCTGCCCAAGAATAAACTGCTTCAAAAAGCGGCACAAATACAACTTATTTTAAAAATATGCAGAAGAAGGTTGAGTAAAAGTTTAAAACAGTTTAATCTGATATGGTTAAATAACTAATTACAATATTGTCATTAATTTTTTTGTGTGAAAAACAGGCAAACTATTAAATAATCAAATATAGCCAAAGCTACAACTACATTGAGGAGATCATCTACGACACTATGATTGTAAAACATTCTCTTGTATATTGTCTATGTACATATTGTCATGTAATGCTCAGGTTTGATGTCAAATATTAACGTTTGTCGTATCAAGGCTGTCAACACTTGATGAAATGAAATGAGGGGCAGGAGTTTATAAGTTCACACTTCTTCAACTCCTTTTTGAGCATGAACGCACCACAGCAGTAAATGTGGCAGAACTTGTAAGTTGCTCAAAATAAATAAATAAATGAAATCTCATGCTTTAGAACTAAAAATAAACAGTTTTTTTTACAAAGTACAATAAATTTATCACAGCCTTACGACAGAGTAACTTGAATGTGGCTCCATCTACTGGCTGCAGAGGGAATTACACAATGGTTTGCTGTCGGTTTGTTAAGCCAGTGGTTCTTTTTCAGTCACGACCAATGTTCCCTCTAATTTTTCATTAGTCTGAGCAAACACACAAACTCCCTGAGCAGAGCCTTGGACCATGTGAGCGACATCAGACACACTGGGGCCACATCGGGGTCACAATCGTTCAAAACCTGAGGTCAGAGCCGTAACAGTCTTTTTTGGGCACTTTTCACAAGACTTTGTTGGCCTTCATCCATTAATGAAGCATCCCTGGATATAATTCTGAATGTAACTTATAGCAGGTAACTTTGAAAGCTGGGGGGTCTGGGGGTCCTCCCCCAGAAGATTTTCAACAAAATGGATGTAATTTCTTGGGATTTGAGGTGTTTTAGATCAACAAACTCAAATGTTACAGTGAAACATTTTATGATCATGCAATAGGCTAATGGCAGGCCGTCCACACAAAAGTTCCATAGTGCACCTTTAATCATACATTATGATTGCAGGTGACTTCTGCCCTAGATTCAAATGGAGGCTTTGTTTATCATAAGAAAACCTGTGGCACAGTTATGTTAACCTGTGTAGGACACATGCTGCTGATCACTTGTGTCAAATCTTGTCAGTGTTTCTCTTGTGAGCTGCTCTGTCCTCCTCCTCTCTGATCACAGCCCCTCAGCTATAATTTGGTTTAGGTAGAATTAATTAAAAAAAAAAAAAATGGATATCATCATTAAGTTGTGTTCAAATCAGGGTCATGGTGTTTTTTTCCTCCAAAGCTTTCACAGTTTTCTGATGCATTTTAATATAAAGATTGACTCTTATCCAGCAACACTTCTGTGCAATATTCATTTAATTCTGTATTAATTTAATCCTGTGCTTAAATTTCCCCTGGAAGCCTCTGGACAAAGTAACGTGTCTGTCATGTTTAGATCATAAGCCCATGTTTCAAATAGACCTAATGATAATTTACAGTTAATTCTTGAAGGATGTCTTTGATTAGACTTTACTGTAGCTCTGACACAACAAGACAGTCTTCAAAGCCTAAATAAATTTTCCGTCAGTGGCCATTCATTTTCATTCTTCCAGTTTTCACTTGAGATTATTCTATGTATAAAGCACCTAACGCATCGTTACGCACGCGGCTAATTTGCATATCAATCCACGCGAAAACTGTGCAAAGCGCTAAACTTTGTAGACGCGCTGTGGCATTTGCTCTGATTGGTTCGTGATATTTCACTGGTGCTGAGGACAGAGGAGTCTGAGAAGTCTGTGTCGCGCTGCTCACGCTGCCGCGTAAAGACGCGTAAAGACGCGCGGAGACAGGTCAGATCCAAAATGAATGAACTCAAATCAAGTTTGTCATCGTGAGTTCTGAGAGTTCGAGAGAGTCGGGTCAATTAAATGTCCAAAAGTGCACAGCCTGACCCTGGATTAAGTTTGTGTAATGTGATGGTTTGACTCCAGAGGTAATGACTTTAGTGGGACTACTTTTCCTTGCGTCAGGTGAGGAGCTCGTCTGCGTGCCTGCTGGTACAGCGTGCTACCACCAAATGTTTTAGGAGTCCGCAGTAACGGGCCGGAATACCTCACTTTCACCCCTGATGGGAAGCGCAAATCTTCGCGGTAATTTGCGCTATTCTAGATGCATTGGTCCGTCAGCTATTTGTTCTCAAAACTCCGGGAATACGAGGCGGGTTGGTCCAGAGGAAAGAAGAAAGAAGAAAAAGCGTATGGGATGTAGAACTTTAGTTCTGAGCCTTTGATTTGGCGCCATGTGCTGTTTATGATCAGGTGTGTTCAGGTGCACGTCACTGCGTGTAGCTCGCGCCTCTCGCTCTCTTTCTCTCTCATTTTCTCTCGTGCGCGACAAAGATTTTCTCTGCGCGATGCCCCTGGGAGCTGTGCGCAATTGCGCACGCGCGCAGCTTAGAGGGAACAGTGGTCACGACCCCCAAAAATAACAAAAGTTCACATTCGCGACCCCCAAACACAAAAAATAGGCGACACACAAAGTGATAAATTGGAATTGGAAAATGTTTGACTTTATTTTGAGAATATAGACCTAGATAAGTCATGTTTAAAAAGTCTTTGGATGATCGCTCTATTGTAGTTTTATCTAAAAACAGGAAAAAAAAGTTTAAAAAATTGTAATTATCTTTTCTTCTATTGCTTGTTGGAAAAAATTGTCTCCAGATCTGAGTTTTTGGACATGTTTGGATTTAAAGGAGGGATTTTTTTGGACCATTGCGACCGAGAAGAAAAAGTTCAGGTTTGTATGAGAACTTTTGTGAGTAGTTTAAAAGAACTGAATGAATAAAAACGTTTAAGAGGCTATTGCTAACTGTTAAAAACATCCTTAAAAACACAGGAATTTCCAAACTTGGTCCACAAAGCAGAATTGACATTGTCATTCAAACTCATTTTAAAGCGTTTTGAGAACTATTTACGCTAATTCTGTCATCTCAAAGTCAATTATTTTTTATCGAAAACGACAAATTTAATTGTTAAATGTAATATATTGCATTATCATTTTGTTCTTTTTACTAGAAACTTGCTTACAATTTCATACAAATCTTGTTTTCCATAAGATAATGTCGTATATTACATTCATTTACCTCCAAAACAAGTGGAACATCGGGCGATTAAGACCTAATGTTCACATAAACAGACTTGCATTTTTAAACACTTTGGTGTGCGTCAGTGACTTTGAAATCTAACATAAAACTGTTGTGGCCTTAGTAATTGTTTGTTTCATCATAAAAATCATTCTTGGGGTTTTAAAAAGCAAGTAAAAAGTAAAATTTATCATTCGTAGGGCAGTAAAAATCATGAAAAATGACTTTAATCGGCCAACAAATAGGAATCTACATTTACCACTGCATTTGAAAAGTGTCAAGCCTTGTTTAACTCTATTGTATACATTTTTCTCCATCATCTGGAGACCCCTGGAAATCATTTCACGACCCCTAGTTTGAGAACCACTGCTTTTCATGTTTGTCACTCTGAGGAGGCGGGGCTTTACAGTTTAACAGGAAATCAATGGGCCTGTTTTTATTATTAAATCATTATTAACATTGAAAAAACAAAAATCGATTCAACTGTAACACAACTCAAATACTACATCAGATTAAACATGAAGTAAACTGGTTAATAGTGAATAAAGATAACAGCAATAATAATAACAAATACACAGAGAAACAACATGGGATGCTGTTAATTGTTTGTTCATTTTTAGGTGAAGGAGAAACCGGAGAAAACCCACACCGACACTCCAGACGGAACCGAACCGAAAAGACCGGACCGGGACGAGCCTGAGTTAAACTGAGGCACAGCCTTCACCTCCCGATCAGACACAACAGACACGTGCCATAGTTCACAGCATCAGTGGATCTTCAACAGCTCTTCTGCCATCTCTGTTCCACATCTGGACTTCACGTGGAAAATCCTGCTATGTTCGTCCAAACGCGTGAGTCCGAGTCAGGGGCCCGTTTCTGGATGATTGGCCTCGGGCCGCGCACGTGTGGAACCGGACGGACGTAAACTGAGCTCCGCAGAGGTTCAGCGGAACCGGCGCCTGCGGGGCCTCAGTGTGCGGTGTTTACCAGCACCATCTGTCTTCATCTTTATGGAAGGGCATCTGGGGCTCTCTCGTCGCTCCGCGCAGCAGCCGCGCTCTCTCGTTCACGCCTTGCAGGATGAGGAGGGGGTCCACGCCGCTCTGTCCGCTCCGCGCGCTCGTAGGGCACGTGCGCGCCTCTGCCCGCGGGACAGCAGCGCGCCACATGCGGCTCCAGAGCCAGCGCCTCTGGGGCCCCTCAGCCGGAGGACTGTCGCCTCCGCGTGGCTCTTTCCCTCGGAGCCCGGACCTAAAAAAGAAGGGGAACTTCCCTTTCAGCCTGGAAGGCCGCGGACCTTCAGGCGGGTCCGACACCGCGCTGGGGGCCGGAGCAGAGCGCCGGGTCTGGGCCCGGACTCCTGAAATCACGACCGTGTGGGTGGATCCAGGTAGACTAAAGTCCACCGCCCACTCTCCGTAGAGCACAGGGTCGGGAGCTCGTGGACATTTGAAGTGAACACAGACGCTGCTGTGGTGCATTATTTGTTTTGTTTTAAACCTGCTCTTGTACTTTTGCTTTGGCATCTTTTAAAACTTAAAATAATGAATCTTCTGAAAGCCTCCCGTGGCTCTATCAGTCAGTCGTTCCTTATTGAAGATTGTGTTGGCACTTTATCTACAACAGGAGTAAGAAATAAACCAAACCTAGCTTTTGCCCCGGCGTGCTAATGTAAGCGCTCTGGTTTAATGCAGCGGCTCTCAAACTTTTTCAGTCGCGACCCCCAAAATAACAATAGATGACATGCAAAGTGATAAATAATCCTTATATCTGATGTTTGATTTTATTTTTAGATATAGACCCAGAAAAATGACTTTAATCGGCCGACAAATGGGAATCTACACTCACCACTGCGTTTGAAAAGTCTCAAGCCTTGTTTAAGACGATTGTGTCAGTTTTTTCCATCGTCGTACACGACGTCGTTCCTCGAGTAAAAGTACAGATTCGTGTGAGAAATTTAAGTATCACAAAAATCGACTCAAGTAAACGTGTTGAAGTACGTGTTTGAAAATGTACTTGAAGAGTAAAAGGTAAAAGTATTTCATGCAGATTATGAGACCAGTTTTACGTATTAATTGCTGTAATTTTGGTAAAGAATTGTGCTTAAATTTGGAAAACAAAGGTCGATTCAAATGAATTTCTTAATTTTATGTGTATATTTATTTTTGTTTGCTGTTGCTGAGCTTGAACTCCAAACCTTCAGGCAGAACGTGACCATCGACGAGCTCAGAATAACCCTCAAACAAAAGGAAAAGGACTTTAGTTTTCAGTCCAGTTAAAAGAGTAAAAAGTGCAGATACTTGGTCTCAAATATAACAAAGTAAAAGTAAAAAGAATCCACTGTAAAAAGGACTTAAGTAAAGCACAGATACATAAAGATTTGACTGAAGAACAGAACTTTCACTTTTGTACTCTGTCACTTTCCACCATTGGTTTTTGGTGACTGAACATTGTTAAAACAGGGTTAAAAGATCAAAAAAGTAACTAACATTAAAGACTAACATTATCTTTTAAAGTAAATATGCAAAAATGAATAAAAACGACCAGAAAGAGAAATCTTATATCATCAGATCTAACCCTTTAAGCGCCCTGTTCGCAGTAATGCGACTTACTTTTTTCAAGTGCAAGGAAAATTATGAGTAAATAATAAACCACAAAACATTTCAATCGTGGGTAACAAGCTTTCATGGTTTTATTACACACGTCACATCCGTTTGAAAACCTATAAATAAAGACAAAGGCAAAGGCCAAAAAAACAAATATGGCTGGAAGAAGTCCACATGATTCTCTTGCTCACTACAGCAGACTCTGATTCTGAGAGTGACAATGATTGCTCAAGTGAAGAAGACACGACAGGAAAACAAAAAAATAGTGGTCGTCTAAGAGGCAGGGCGGGGAGAGGTAGAGGCAGAGGCAGAAGTAGAGGTGGTGGAACCTCCCATGACACTAGTGGGGATGAGGGCTGGGAACAGCTGAGAGAAGTTGTGGATTTTCAAGCGTGGATCAAACCATTTGATATGTCTGTTGGCTACACTGGAGACAGAGATTTGGGAGATGCCAGGCCAATAGATATGGACAGTTACTATACGTCTCCAACAATTGCAAATGAATTCGCTGATTTGGAAACCGGACTGTGTGGTACAGTGAGAAGTACAAGGCGAGGCATGCCTAAAAGCCTGGGGAAAACAACCTTGCGACTAAAAAAAGGAGATGACCCTGTTTTTATGCGGAAAGGTAAACTTCTGGCTTGTGTTTGGCAAGACACTAAACGAGTCATTATGTTGTCTACACTCCATGGCAATGAATGTGTTCAGAAAAGAATCAGGTCCAAGACAAGTGCAACTGGCTTTCGCGCAATAAACAGACCACTGTGTGTCAACCAGTACAATATGTTCATGGGGGGTGTAGACACAGCAGACCAGAGGATGAAAACATATCTTTTTCCCCACCGGTCCAGGAAGTGGTATCACCGCATCTTCAACGCCATCCTCAGCATTTGTGTCGTCAACTCACACATTATTTACAGTAAATGCACCCCAGGCCCACACAAACCCCTGAAGGCTTACATCCAGGACGTTGTTGATGCATTGTTGGCTGGTTACACCTAAAAGGAGGGCAGCAAAGGTGGCCGGCCTTCAAGAGCAGGGAGGGTAATACCACAAAGGCTCACAGAACGTCACTGGCTTTGTGAAGCAGAGGGACGTCTGGACTGCGTTGTCTGCTCGGACCGTTCTCACGTCAAAGGCAGGCCCCAGACAAAGAACAGGGGCCGTCAGTGCGGTGTCGGTCTTTGTGCTGTACCCTGCAATGAGAGATACCATACTCTCAAAAACTACAAACTGTGCCATTTAGATATGAATGAATAAGGACACTGGCCCAGGAGAGGACACTGCCTGGGCACAAATCTTGACATCTCAGCCCCTGGAACCTGCTGGAGAGATCCAGATCCGCCTGACACTGTCCGGAGCCTCCAGTAAACCAGGCGCACCACTCGAACCCGGGTACCCACCCTTAAGCAACCCTCCCCGGACTAAACACCCTTATACCGCGGTCCTAGAGTCCGACGACCCTGGTACTCTGAAATGTAAAAAAGCACTGCCTGGGACGCACAGCTCGTCGCACCGAGCCCAGCGGAGTGCTGCCTGCCTGGGACGCACCGCTCGTCCCAGCCCACGCTCGTCACATCTCCAGACTCCCATAGGCACTCTGCTCAGTTTTTTTACACCAGAGATAGTGCTTCAAAATCGGACACATCTTGGCACATTCAGGGACAATAGGACCAGGGAATGGCCTTGCATATGGTACTCTGGGATATGGTACTCTGCTTTTTGTTTTTTTTTTACCTCTAAATCCCAATTGAGGCTTAAAGTTGAAATCTAAAACTTTGGCGCTTAAAGGGTTAATTTCGTAGCTGTTTTGTTATGGAAAAAGTCATGTTTTGGTGCGTTACTCTTACTCTTTCCCAGACACTTGCGCAACTTATATTTTTTAAAAAGGCAACACATTGTAGCAAGAAACACGACAAATAAAACCCTCAGAGGCAGTTTAGTTTTTAAGGGGTTTAATGTTTTGTACGGATTCATTAAAGGAAGTGATAAACACATAGAAAAATACCCTTTTGTTACAATTTAGAAACTAACGTCTAAATGACCGCTCTCTTTTCAAATGTTTTCGAACAGCAAAAACATGTGGTCGATATTTCATGTGGAAAAAAAGAAAAATAATAATATGAACCTACCTGCTATGAATGCTATTAAAAAAAGAGCACATGGTACAAATATGCAAATATAAATAAAGTGATAAGAAACCCCCTTCGATGAAGAATATGCCTTTTTCAAAAACTGCATCTGTACAAAGAAAGAAAAGAGTTCCGTGTCACAATTTTTCAAGTAAAATGGATTTTGAAGCGCAATTTTTCAAGGGATGGACAAGCAGTTTTATGAATATAGGTCTGTTATTGTTTATGAAGCGTATTTTTTAACTACTTTCTCAAAATGTGAGCCAAGTTTGGATTAAAAGACAGCGAAAAAAGCTAGATTTTGGTCATACGCGGCTGCTAAAACAGTCTAGAATGTTCCCCAGTATGGCATTAAGCTTCTCAATCTCCATGGAGACGAGCGAGTGACGCCAAAAGGCCAAGTTGCACGTCAGGTCTGCGTAAAGGCGAGCACATTTACAGTAATAATGGGTGTTTTCAAGGTGTTTTTTGCCATCGTTGTGGAAAAAAATACAAGATCTATGGGATTAATGCAGCACTGTGGAACATTCCAGGTAAAGCAGCAACATCGCCACGGAGACAAGCAGGTTTCGGGTTACAAATTGCACCTTTAATCACAAAAGAACTCTTCAAAATGGGAGTTTTAAGTAATTTAACCTTAATAAAGCATGAACAAAGACTAGAGGTTAAAGATGAAATGAACGAGGAACTATATTTTGACTTTTTTAGACCTGGAAACTTTAAAAGAACAATTTATCCTTCAACAAATGATAGACGGATTATTTTAAATGGGTCTAAATATTTATCATGTGAACCTTCGAGGGGCTGTACCTGATTTTTATTGTTTTGAAATGTGAAAAACGGAACTAGTTGATGTTAAACTCTTTACATCAGTCACATGGTTTCGCTCACTTTCTTAATGCAGTCTCATCATAAATATTCACTGAGATGAGTTTAGAAGCACTTTTCGCAAGTTTCTAAGTGACTTTTCCCGTCCTGGATAAAGCTAACAAACATTAGCATGCTAACGACGCACTTCCTGCTTCTCGTAGAATAAAACGAGCTAAAAACTGATGTAGAGAAAGCGCTGTTGTGTCATTTTCACTCGAACAAGTGCTTTTAGAAAATATCTGAGCTGGAGCAACACAGATTTTCCTTTATTATATGCAAAAAAATTGAATATATGGTGATTTAGTTCAGTTTTTCACGCTTCAAAACAGTAAAAATCAGGTACACCTCCTTTAATATGCCATAAAAAGAACTGTGTGCGCTTGATTTTAGTACAAAGTGTCGGTTCCTTTGGTTTGTTGCATTTAGAGCAGCAACTAATGATTATTCAAAAGGTTCGTGAACGAGATGTTTAACTAAATTTGACCAAAATGAAGCTAAAGCGAAGCCGCTCGAGGACGACCTACTGGAATATATTCAAACAGATCAAAATAAACATGTTTCTAGTGTCATTTTGACGGAATTCTTGCTTTGTCTAAACCTCTTCTCTCAGTTTTGAAGTCTGTGTGTTGCCAGATAAGTCGACAGTTATCTCAATAATTGATAAATCGGGATTAATCGAGTTGTTTCGTCCCTAGTTGTGTTAAGACCTGGTTTGGAACTTGTTTAGTTTACGTTTTATCGTTCTAAATCCATATCTCCACCGACAAATACAAAGAACTTTCCAATCTTCTGCCCCAAACTCGAAACAATCAGACTAAACAATAAACTTGGCTTCTGCATTTACCTGAAATTATGAATTATTGAACTGTATTTATTGTATTTTTAATGTGTCAGGTTCTCATCTTTTTCTAATTCTGCCTTAGTTAAGTGGGAGTGGTAAATATTTAGCAGTTTTGTTTTGTTTTTTTACATCCGGGAAGGTGCAGTTTGTGAAGATATCCGAGTTTAAAATGACAGGAAGTAGCGCTGAGGTCTAAGACTGAAGCCCTCTGTGATGTCATCAAAAAGCGACATGACATTGTAAATTCAAAGACAAATTTACACACGACAGACGCATTTTTCTGACAGTTTAAACAATTACTCAACAAAATAAAAGCGTTATCAGGTATCAGGTGTAATTTATATGGATTTTAACCCTTGTTTTCAAAATGGTTGCTAGGAAACAGTTGTGGAATTACCTCCAACTATGTCATATTTGTGCTCAACCAGGAAGTAACATTTTAAACTTTACCAAAGCTGTCAAACTGGGGACAAATGGGCAAAATGTTTAGTAAAATCTTAAATATAATCACGTTCACTGTGTTTTAGTAAAATGTGTCGTCGAACCTGTCACATAGACTTTAACTTTTGTATAATATCATGAACTGTTGTAATTTATTTTATTCAATGCCCTTTAATATTTGCTTTTTGTAAATTTCACTGCCCGATATAATAGAAATAATTTGGTAATTTCAGCTGTATATTTATTGTCAGACAATATTGTCGTGAAATGTACTTTCCCAAAATGTAATCGGTAACACTTTATAATAACTCCACTTATTCCTGCCTTAATAAAGCATGAACAAAGACTTAATTCATAATCAACAACTAGTTTATTGAGAATGATTCAGGCTTAGTAACTATTTCACAAATATTCTAACCCTAATTTGTAATCCTAACCTTAATAAAGTAGTTACTAAGCCTGAATCATGTTGAATAAACTATACATTCATTATTAATTAAGTCTTTGTTAATGCTTTTAAGGTTAAATAAGATGTAGTTATTATTAAGTGGCACCATGTAAATAAATCTGGTAACACTTTATAATAACTACACTTATTTCTACCTTAATAAAGCATGAATAAAGACCTAATTTATAGTGATCAAAGAATTTATTTAGAGTGATTCAGGCTTATTAACTACTTAACTAATATTCTAACCCAAATTCCTAGCCCTAACCTTAATTAAGTAGTAACTAATCCTGAATCAGGCTTAATAAACTATTTGTTAAGTCTATGCTCATGCTTTAAGGCAAAATAAGGTGTAGTTATTATAAAGTGGTACCGTGTAAATAAATCTCACTATAAAGAAAAAAGAAAACAAAAGCATGACAGAAAAAAATCGACCTTTTCCTTAGCACCTAAACGCTTGTCCATCCGTTTAAACTGCGCTTAAAATTCGGTCTCAGCTGAAAAAACATGACAAAAAACGCTAAGAAAACCAAAAGAACCTTGTCTCCGGACCCCCACCATGGCCCCGCGAGGAGGAGATGCCCGAATGTGTTTAAGAACCTCCACGGGAGGCGCAGCGGCAACACCCGAACCAACGGGAATTCCAATCTTTCCGACCGGCGCGACGCATGCACTCGAAAAAAACCCCACCACACGCAACCATTCGACCTCTCGCAAAAATGCCCCGAGACGCATGCACACAACGACAAACGAACACAGACCGACACGTTTTTGTCCACGGAGCGGCCGAGACCGACGTTCAAGCGGAAAATGTGAGTCCAGGGCGAGGATGGGGGTCGCAGCTGTGATTGAAAGAATGGATTTGGATGTTTTTGAAGGAACGTAACTAAGAAGAGCTAAGGCTTTGAGACGCGGAGGAGGTGGATTTTAAGCGTTTTGGGTGTTGTTTTAACCAAAATTTCAAGTAAAATTGATAGAAAACAGGAGTCCAAACTTGTTCAAAGGCAAATTGGTCCAAAGGTTAAGCTTTTTCTTACTTTTTACTGCCCCCAGAATAATAGATTTAACTTTTTACTTACTTTTTAAACCCCCAAGAATGAGAGATTTCACTTTTTACTTGCTTTTTACACTCCAAAGACTGATTAATCTCACTTTTAACTGTTTTTTAAACCCTCAAGAATGATCGAGTTACCTTTTTACCTACATTTTACTGCCCTTAGAACGGTAAATTTCACTTGTTACACTCACAAGTAAAGATATGGAAGAATGGGAGAATGGTAAATTTAACTTTTTACTTACTGTTACTGCCTGAAGAATGGTAAATTTAACTTTTTATTGCTTTTTACACTGGCATGAATGATATTTAACTTTTTACTTGCTTTTTATGCCTCCAAGAATGATAAATTTCACTTTTTACTTATTTTTTACTGCCCTAAGAATGAGAATTTTCACTTTTTATTGCCCTAAGAATGAGAATTTTCACTTTTTATTGTCCTAAGAATGATAATTTCTCTTTTTTCTGACTTTTTACTGTCCTACGAATGATAAATTGAACTTTTTACTTGCTTTTTAAACCCCCAAGAATTATTTTTATGATGAAACAAACAATTACTAAGGCCACAACAGTTTTATGTTAGATTTCAAAGTCACTGACGCACACCAAAGTGTTTAAAATGTTGTATGCAAGTCTGTTTATGTGAACATTAGGTCTTAATCGCCCGATGTTCCGCTTGTTTTGGAGGTAAATGAATGTAATATATGACATTATCTTATGGAAAACAAAATTTGTTTGAAATTGTAAGCAAGTTTCTAGTAAAAAGAACAAAATGATAATGCAATATATTACATTTAACAATTAAATTTGTCGTTTTCGATAAAAATAATTGACTTTGAGATGACAAAATTAGCGTAAATACTTCTCAAAACGCTTTAAAATGAGTTTGAATGACAATGTCAATTCTGCTTTGTGGACCAAGTTTGGAAATTCCTGTGTTTTTAAGGATGTTTTTAACAGTTAGCAATAGCCTCTTAAACGTTTTTATTCATTCAGTTCTTTTAAACTACTCACAAAAGTTCTCATACAAACCTGAACTTTTTCTTCTCGGTCGCAATGGTCCAAAAAAATCCCTCCTTTAAATCCAAACATGTCCAAAAACTCAGATCTGGAGACAATTTTTTCCAACAAGCAATAGAAGAAAAGATAATTACAATTTTTTAAACTTTTTTTTCCTGTTTTTAGATAAAACTACAATAGAGCGATCATCCAAAGACTTTTTAAACAGTGATCGTATGTTTTTTTTTAAAGACAAAGTTATGTACATCAACATTTACTGTACAAAAATCAAAAAAAGAGCCGGGACTTCTTTTTTTAAAACTGAACGAATTGTTTTCCATTGCTGAGAAACGCAACGGCAGAAGTAAAAAAAAGAAAAAAAAAAACTACCGAGGATATCTGTTAACGAATTTGACGGAAAAATCTTCAAATCCATGAATCAATTTGAGCGTGTAGTCCAGTCGCGGGTCAGATCTTCCGCGCGAGAATAGTTTTAGAGTCTAGAGCGGGTCGGGTTTCAGGCGATGTGGATCCGCGCCTTCTCCGTCTCCTTCAGCCGCTTGGCCTGCTCCTCCAGCGACGGCGAGTGGGGCCTTTTGGACGACGAGCCGTTCAGGGGGTCGGCGCCTCGGCTCACCAGCGTGGGGATGGAGCTGCCGACAGGGGGCGCTCCCAGCTTTGACACGTGCTCTGCGGGAGAAGAAGAAGAGAGCGTTAGAGAGACGGTTTAACTGAGGTTTAAAGGTGGGGCTGGGTTTTGTCGTTTCAGGCGGGACACGGCGGTAAAAGTGTTTTGTTTGTTTTTTTGGTCTGTTTGCTATCTCTGAATTTCGGTTTTCATGTGGAAATAAAAACGTGTCAAATCTGCTCCTAAAGATGTTTTATTCTTTTATTTAATCCACTTCATCCATAGATTTCTCTGGGACATTGTAACTTCACAAATGAATAATAAGAAAATTATTTTTTGTCCCACAGAGACATAAAGCCTTAAAGTAGATCCCACACCAAACTGTACAATCTGGACTCTGACGAAACCTACAGAAAGATTTGTTGATATTTAATTCTAAAACTGATTTATTAAAGTTTTAAGTCTAAAAAAATTTGAAGAAAATGTATTTTTAGGCCAATTTTCAGTCGGATCTAGTTTACTCAAAACAAAGAAATCCAAACTCCCTTCTGTACATTTAATATGACTAATAAATATGTGTATAAAATGAACCATGAAATCTAAACCTGGTTCTGTCCATTTTTCAGATTGAAATGATATGTACAATTTTGGCAGTTTTTAACACAAAATTAATCACCTTAAAAGGAAAAAAAAAAAGCATTTTTCAAACTGTTAATAGCCTTAAAACATGCTCTTGAGTACCTTTAATTTGCCATCTCATGTTTTGAAAGTTTCTCTGCCCTGATGCTTACTGAGTGTATGCAGCCAGTAGATGGCGCCACCAGTTACACAATTAAGGTAGAGGGTTTGTTTAGAGGCAGAAATGCTCAGAACGAGTTTGGCGAGGATTTAAGGACTTAAAACAATAGAAAATTCTCAGATAAATGACGTAGATGATCTGAAAAAACAAAAAACAAAAAAAATAAATGCACCGATCAAAGGAGTTCAGTAGGAAGTGTTTTTGACGGTCAAAGGGAGAGGATTTTCTAACCAGCATTCCTCAAACTAGTGTGAATGAAGCTAAACGCAACTCAAGGGATGTTTTGAAGACGGAACAATGTTTAGAAAACTGTTAAAAGCTCAAAAAATTCACTGCAGCAGAATATTTTTCCTTAAAGGTGAAACGCTGCAGGTGAAAAGGAAAACTCTTAAATTTAAAGACATCAATTAAAACGTCTCCTGTAGTTTACTCACATCAAAGTAAGAGAAAAATGTCTAACAAATTTCCATCATGTTATGTTTTTATATAGAACAAAGGCATTTTATTCGTAGAAATAAACAAAATTGTACATACAGTGATCCCTCGCTATATCGCGTTTCATCTTTCACGGCTTCGCGGATTTTTTTTACAGTGCGGATATTTTTACAGTGCATCCACTGAACTTCAGCGCAGGCACAAGAACGGACCCTTTGACGAGTCGTTCACTGCAGTTCTCAAATATAATCGAAGGTGGCATATCCGTTTATAAAAAGAGCGCCAACAACTCCCCATAACAATGTTCTTCTCTCGGAGAAAGACTCCGAGACTGCGCCTTCAGTAGAAACAGGCGCTACAGCGGAGCGGAGTCAGGACGAACTGGGACTGTGAAATACACCAGTGACAATGTTTCCAACCTTGTATTACTATATTAAAATTATTGTTTTAAACAAAATTTGGGCTTTAAAACAGGTTTTGGTTTTTGGTTTCATTCCATAGTTCAGTATTGCATTGTAAAATAATAAAAAATAAAGCTGTGACTACTTCACGGATTTCACTTTTCGCGTGTTATTTTTGGAACGCAACTCCCGCGATAAACGAGGGATCACTGTATATCTAAATCGTTTTAATATCAAAGTTAATCTGCTGCTGCTGATTGGTTAAACTCATCTTAAACTCCCTTTTCTTCCCGAACGATATCGACAGCAGCCTTTCCAGATCGAAAATGTATAGAACGCAATTTAATATGTCCAAATTAACAAGTTGCAAGCGCAAGGAAAGAGCACGAGCCGGACTTCCTCCTTCCACCGTTTGAAAATTAGAAAAACCGTGCTCCAAAAACCAACCGGAAATCAGATTAATTCAACGAAAGCCTAGCTCGTACTAGAGCCGATGACGGGGATGGACATGCCCTTCTCTGCAGCAGCGACAGGAGCGGGAGCGACGGGTGCGGGAGCGACGGGTGCGGGAGCGACGGGTGCAGGAGCGACAGGTGCTGGAGCGACAGGTGCTGGAGCGGGGCCTTCTGTGGAGGGAGGGGCCTCGAACACAGGGGGCTTCGGAGGTGTGATGCTGCGGGACAGAAACGTGAGAAAAGATCATTTAGACAAGGAAATATTCACAATTTAAGCAATAAAATTATAATAAAAGTAAAAAAATGTTGATTGTTGAATGTTGATTTCTTATTGTGTCTAGTTTTGCTTCAGTTTGTGGGAAAATAACAAAAAAAAGACAGTCTAATGTATGAGATTTGGGGCAAAAGATGTCATAGTTTGTTTTTTAATGTGCATTTTTGTAGCTTTTTGAAAAGTTTCTAAAATTAGTGTTTACCGTTTTACTGAATATTCAAATTGTATTGTATATTTTCAAAACCGTTAATACATCTACAAACACAACTATTGATACTGTTAAAGGACACACATTATGCGTTATTGGTTTGCTATTATTAATGCTCTTTACTTTGGCATCTCATGTTTTAGAGGTTAAAAGGGGCGGATGATTTAACATGGTTTTACTTTCAGATCGGACCTGTTTTTCCTCAAACGTGTGACTAAAATGAGCCTCAATTCAAACTGATGCTGTTCTTGAACCCTTTGCAGCACAAACTCTTGTCTGGACTCTTTGTGAAGCTCAGACTCTGTAGTTTTGTGTCTGATTTACTCTAATTACACTTGGAAACAAACTCTGCTCAGAGGAATATCAGACTTTAAAGTCTGCCTAAATTTTCTTTGTGAAATATATGAAGAAGTGAAGCTGGTGTTTGTAGGTTTTGCCTGATTTTCACTTCACTTCACTTTTCGCTTTTGTTGGTTTTTGACAATACGTCTTTCAAAGCTGAAGCTAATTTAACGTAGAAAGGGTTTCAGGGGATGTCAACCGGACGCTGTTTGAAGATCGAGACGACGTTTCGACTTTTATCCAAAAATCATTGTCAATCAGAGAGCTGGTCTGGGAACTCAGGCTTATACTCTAAGTACCAGCTCTCTGATTGACAATGACTTTTGGATCGAAACGTCTCGATCTTCAAACAGCGTCCGGATGACAACCCCTGATGAACCACACCTGGACGAATGAGGGTTTACATCAATGAAGCTAATTTAACTAAAAATTAGTTTTAGAGACTTGTAATAAAGTTTAAAAAGTCCAGGCGGAATGCATATAAAAGTCCTATTACATTGTTTTTAATTTCGGTGTTTTAAATTTGTGCTTTTGGAGTAAAAACTGAAAACTGAAATTAATCCCAGAATGTTTGATCTGACTTAAAATAAGAGTTACAGCTTCCTTTTCATACTGAATACATCCAGCAGCTGATAGTTTCCTTTTATCAGATGTGTGTGTGTGTGTAAAAAGGAATACATTAATTGAAAAATCCATCTCAAATGTGTCCTTTAAACAAAAGAAGGTGGAAGCACTGACTTGTGGCGGTTGAGGGCCAGTTTGATGGAGTTCTTGACGACTCTGCAGCTGTTACTGGCCGGAAGAGGAGACGAGGCGTCGGGCAGCTCCATGCTCGGAAGTCTCTGCAGAAAACACACACGTTTAACTCATTCTGGTCCCGTACGACAACAGGATGAAGTTGTTTTGTTTCCAGCTGTTAAGGCGAGACGCTGCAGGTGAACAGGAAAAAGATCTTACATCATTTAGAGACATCCATTTGAAACTTCTTCTGTTGTTTACTTAGAAAATGTATGTTTTTGATCAAGAAATGAGGCGATTTGTGTGTAAAAAAGGACCACTTTGCACATATTTTAGACAAATAAATGTGAAAAATGATAGAGCCAGGTTTAAATTACATGCTTTACTTTGTTAGATACAAAAAAGAGGATTTATTGGACTTATCATTACGTTATATTACTGACACATCATATCTGGACCTGTTTCATATGCTGCTCCCACAGCCTGGAATTCCCTCCAATCAGAGTGAAGGATACTGGTCTCCGTTAGAGGTTTTCACACAAGTTTGAAAAACAAAGAGCGCGATTCTTTTAAAAACTATCAGTGCTTTTAAAAGGTAGATTTCCTCTAAACGTCTCAAAATTCTCTTAAAACGTAAATGTTTTTTGAAATTTGTGCTGCAGTTATGTCGTTTTTCACTTTGCCCTTGAAAAATAAAGGTTAATAAATGAAAATGAAACACCTGATTCATGCATTTGAAAGAAAACAGCCTTTGAAGTTAAAGAAATCTAAGGATAAAAGTCGTTTAAATGAAATAATAAAATATCTTTAGGTGCAGTTTAGACAATTACATCATTTAGAAAGTTTATATAAGACCAAAAACTGACAAGAGTTTTGCCTGTAGCGTCTCGCCTGAAAATGCAATTACACAGATAAATTACCTGTGTTCTTGAGGTATCGAGGGTTGGAATGGGTTTTGCTTTCGATGCAGGATTCTGGGAAAAAATATTTAAATACTGTATGAATTTCTGAGGCTTTTT
Source organism: Rhinogobius similis (assembly GCA_019453435.1). Lineage (NCBI taxonomy): Eukaryota > Metazoa > Chordata > Actinopteri > Gobiiformes > Gobiidae > Rhinogobius > Rhinogobius similis. Next base: position 40,132,233 of record CM033625.1, read on the forward strand.
TAAACAAACAGACGACGGAGGCGCGTTTTACTCACGTTCGTTCCTTCTGAGCCGGCGTCCGACGGAGGATAAGGCTCTTTGAAAGTCGCCTCGTCGTTAGACACAGACTGAAAGGAAAAACAAAGACGACGCTTAGATATGACGAAGTGTAGTTAACATTCGTGCCTAAATTTATTGTCTAAAATCGAGGCGTTATTTATTAATCTATAGTGAAAATGTAAACTTATAATAATTAGGGCTGGACTACATTAGAAACTATTGCAAATAATAATAATAAATGCTGCGATATTGATATTTGAATACAAGTTTTGACACAGTAATATAAATTATTTTAAACAATTATCTTCATGCTTTAATATTAATCAAACTTTGTGACGATAAAACATAAAAAAGACAAAATCAAAACTAAATAATAAAGGACAATTTAGGCTGAAAAGGGTTGATTTTTATTTGCGATTATCCGATTTTTTTAAACAGCAAATTGGACGGTTGGAGGAGGACCTTGGTGTTATTGTGATATTTGTGGTTTGTAAAGTTATACTGTGCAGCCATAATACTGTATTAGCATTTATGAGTAATATTTTGTAATTCATGTTTTAAAGTCACCGTAGATTAGACCCATGATTCCCAACCAGGGGTACGGAGACCCAAAGGGGTACGTGAGGAATTTAATTAAGATGAAATGTACATTAGATAGTTAGTTACATTAGTTGTAAATTTAGCATCTTTTGGAGTATCGTGGATCATACATACAATTAAAATTGACTATATTTGACTACTAAACCCATTTATTCGCCTGAAACTGAAGTTAAGGGGTGCTCTGAGTGTGAAACAAAGCTTAGGGGGGGCTCGAGACAAAAAAGGTTGGTAATCACTGCATCAGACGAGTGACTTTGCTCCACAAAATGTGTGATAAAAATATATATTGAAGTCTTTCTTTAAGACTAACTACAGTGTAATCCTCAGTCGATGTTGTTGAATTCTGTCACCTGAACTTAAATTTAAGGAGTGAATTAATCCAAAGTTCTGGTGAGTCATTGTCTTAAAAGGAAATATTATGTGTTTTGTATCGTTATTAGCCTTTAAACATGCTCTTGAGTGTCTCATGTTTTGGAACTAAAAAAAGTTTCACATAAACTAAATGAACATCTGTATCTCGGCTGTTTCCCACGGCACATACTGAGTTTAGGCGCCATCTACTGGCTGCATAGCACTTACACAATTAAAAATATGTTACTGCTCAAGGGACTGTGTGAGATGCTAATCAGATTAGCGGTTGTAGCGATCATGTTTAGAGACAGAAATGCTCAGAACGAGTCCGACAATGATTTAAGAATATAAAAACAGCAGAAGATTCTCGGATAAATGACGTAAAAAACACTCAGAGGTTAAACTTTCTAACCAGGATCCCTCAAACTAGCGTGAATGAAGCTAAATCCAACTCCAGGTGTGTTTATGATGACGGAGCATTGTTAGAAAATGGTTAAAAGTTCAAAAAAGTCACAGTAACATAATGTGCCCTTTAGATACCCTGCAAAAAATGAAGTTCTTGCTGAGTTAAAATGTGTTGATTTGAGGATATTTATCTGAATCTCAGACGTTTTGACTCGTTAAGATCAGTGGAGACGATTTATTTGATGGAACTAGATTATTTTACTTGTTTCAAACCGTTTGTGACTTGTTTCAATACATTATTTCTTACTTCAATCCAAATTCTATCTATATATCTGTCACTGGGTTAAGATCATTTTACTTACCACTGACACATTTATTTTATTATTTTTATAAATGAGCTCAGGAAAGACGCACGTTTGAGTCCAGGTTTTTCACGTTTTTAAAAAGTTAAATGTTGAAATGTTTAGATGAAGATTTAATTGTGTAAAATCAGTTCAGCTTTTTGTTGTAGTATTTTTAATCTAAACCTTTTGTCTGTTGAAGGTTTAGTCGCTGAAACGTCGCCTTAAATCTATAAATAAATGTTAAACTGTGAAAAATGAACTTTGAAGATGAATAAAATGTGTTGATTTGAGGATATTAATCTGAATTTCCGACGTTTTGACTCGTTAAGATCAGTGCAGACGATTTATTTGATGGAACTAGATTATTTTACTTGTTTCAAACAGTTTCTGACTTGTTTCAATACATTATTTCTTACTTCAGTCCAAATTATCTGTCACTGGGTTAAGATCATTTTATTTACTCCACTGACACATTTATTTTCTTATTTTAAGCTAAATTATCGTATGATCAGTCAGAAATACCTTGAAACCAGTGAAACATTCTGCATCACATCAACAATTAAATCTCATCGAGTCAAAACTACTCAAATCCAGAAAAAAATGATAAACTCTCTCACCTCGTCCTTGTGCCTCTTGTTGAGCTCGTCCTGGGTCGGGGAGTGCGGCCGTTTGGCGCCGGCTCCGTTCACAGAGTCCTCCGCGGCGCCGTTGGCCTCCTCTTTGGGGCTGCTCGCCGCGTTCGGCTTCACCGCGGCGTCGGGAGGAGGAGACGGCGGCTTCACTGAGGCGCCTGAGGAAGAGGACACCAGCACCTCATTATACATAAAATAAATAAATAAAACAACTAAAGCAGATGCAGCTTAAAGTGCCCTGACAGGTTGGACACTCATTTAACTAAAATGCAGTTAATATATTTGAAATTCTGCTCAAATCTTTACTAATTTTACCCTAGTTTAGCTACGTTGTAGGTTTTTAATTTTACTTCCTGGTTGTAAATGAGGACATCGCTCTAGGAAATGACCAAGAAATCATCCTGTACATTGCACCAAAGCTGTTTAGTTAAATTAATGTTTTAAGGGTAAAAAAGTAGTGTCTTTTTGTGTAAATTATGCATAACATTTGTCTCCACAGTGTGATGTCATCGATTTGTTCACTTCCTGTAATTTTCAACACATTTTTAAACTTTTCTCAACAAACAGCTCAGTGATTGGTGCAAAAAAGTGGTATTAATGCACTGAATAAAGTCAAAACGTCAGGTATTTTTCCCCGAGTGAATCATGCACAACTAAGTTTTGGTGGAAACTTTACTTCTTCCCACTTTCTTTAGGTCTGTTTTTGTCGTTAGTGCACAAAAGAGATCGTTTGTGAACTGAACATGACAAACAAACTCGAAATGACAGATTTTGTGCATTTTCAAATGGACAGCACTGGGTGTTTGTTAAGTTATTTTGTTCCTTTCAAATAAATAATTTAGTTTGAAATGTAGTTTAGTTTAACAAGGGTCATCCAGGGTTAAGTTAGAGTTAGTTAAGTTAAATTAGTGCGATTACTGTCTTGTGTTGCAATAACGATAAAATGGCAATATTTTTTCCTCATTTGCATATATTTTTCTTCTCTTTTTCAGGTAGAAAGGAAAACAATTAACTATTCAACTCTTACTTTTAAATATAGTAGCCTAGGTACAAATATACACACATTGGAGACCTTTGGAGTGTTAAAACCTGGAATTATTTTGTCAATTTCTCTGCAAACCATAAAAATAAATGACTTAAACATTTCAGACATTTTATTCACCTTCATTTGTGTTTGTATGAAATAATAAAAACAAAAGTTATGAGGATTTCGACGCAAGAGGCTTAACAAAAAACAGTTAAAACATTCACTTGCCGTTTCTACTCTTCGCAAAACGGTGCTTTTAGTTAAACGTTTAAGAGTGTGTCTGATTGGTCAAAAGTAAAAACAACGTCACTGTGCTGGCCTTTTCAGAAGAAACCGGGACGCAACTCGACACACAACATTCACGCTTGTATTTCTAACTTCATAACGATTTTTATGTGCAGTTTACATTCGAATTTAACTTTAGGCTTCATGAGTTCATACTAGACTATAACCTTTCATTGTTTTGCCCCTTAATGCTTTAAAATTCACCTAATTGCTGTTCAATTTGGTCTCTACGCACTTTGATTGGCGGGAAATCCAGTCAAATTTACCGATTACTGGACCAAAATTAGAATTCTTTGTCTAATATTACAGTTTTGTTTTATTGTAACATCAAATATATTGGTCTGGACGGTAAAAACACATGATTAAATGTTTATGAATGCTGTTCAGCGCAAATGAAATTACTATTCTATGTTTTTCTTCAAGCAAATTGTACAATTCTGAACACAATTGTGCAGAATGTCGCTCCACATTTTAGATTTCAGTAAAATATCTCGAATTTATAGCAAAAATGAACAAGAAAAAACAAAATTTATGATATTGTATCCATGTTTATCTGGTTTTATGGAAGAAAAAGTGAACCATTACCAAAACGAATCCAAAAATGGTATCTTTCAAGTTACAAATACGCGCAAGAAAAACTAGATTAATGCATGTAACCATTTGAAATTATCGCGCACCTTTGCAATCTGCATATTTTGAGGATAACAACTGCGATAACAATATTTTTTTGATATATTGTGCAGCAATAGTTACGGACATATAAGCACTGGAAGTTTGTGTGCAGAAATACAGATTTAAATACACGTAATGCCTTTTTCTCTGTGGATTGCGAGGAAAAGATGTACAGAGGATTGTGATATCGATGAAATTGCGCTTGAATGTTGTCCAGTTCCATTGTGTCCCTGATGTCCAACATGAATAAAGCCTCATTTAAGTCTGGTTATAGATCTGTCTTCTATGATTTGTGTTTGATGGTGGACACTCACTGGCTGCGAGCTCAGGGTCAGCGTCGCTCTGGTCGTTGGCCGCAGCTGCAGGAGGAGCTTCAGACGCCGCCACAGGAGAACTCTCCACAAACAGCTGCTTGGGAGGACTCACTCTGCAAACACAGACGCAACAAAGGTTAAAATTCATCACCAGACGACAGTAAAAAGAGTAATTTCCATCATAATTTTAGTGTATCCTACTGTTTCAGATTTAGTCTTTGAGATTTAGAGGCTTGTATTCGTTCTACAGTGCAGTTTAAATCCCTGAGAAGAACGTTTAAGCCCCACATTTTGAAGATTTTTAAACACGTTAACTAAACAAATATAATCGTTTTATACATAAAGTGTGTTGAACTGGATTGTATGTTATGCTTCATGAAAGACGGAGGATTATTCTACTCCGATTTAGCTAAATATGATGAAGTTTGGTCTCAGGAACACGTATTTTTATATAGATATAGAAATAATTTTTGAAGAGTCGTGTATAACGTTCTAGAACCAGCACAAAGCTGTCATTCAAAACAACAAATTGCAGAATATTAACGCTCTTTACTGTCAAAATGCGACTGGCAACTTTAAACTTCAATCATTTTCAAGCACTTTTTCCAAAACGCAAGCACTTTCCCAACCTTGAACATGACGTAGTAAAATCTAAGCGTTTTCAAGGGTTTCAAGCACCTGTACGAACTCTAGGTACTTCATTTTTTTAATTCTAAACTTTTAAACACTATATTTTCAGAAGATATATGTGACTTATTTAACAATCTGCAGCTCAAATGTTTAGGAAATACAAAAAAATAAGACAAACATTTCCTACTAGTGCATAGAAAAAGAAAATGTGATGAATATTGAACTCCAAAAATATTGTTCCATCTATTTTATATTGAACGATCGATCGAAGTCGAAGCAGTAATTATTGTGAACTAATTGGAGCTGTGTTCACAAAAGTTTTCTCTTGATTTGATCCTAGTTTAGTATTTGTATAAAAAAAGACAAAAAATGATAATTAGAAAAAAACACACACAATAAATAATGAACCCCAAAAGTATAGTTCCATCTAATTAATATTGAACAATAAGTTGAAATAGTAATTATTGTGATCTAATTGGGGCTGCGTTCACAATAGCTTTCTCTTGATTTGATCCCAGTTTAGTATTTGTATAAAAAAAGACAACAAATAATCATTAGAAAAAGAACACACGATAAATATTGAACCCCAAATATATATTTCCATCCATTTTATATTGAACGATAAGTTGAAACTGTAATTGTTTAATTGGGGCTGCGTTCACAATAGTTTTCTCTTGATTTGATCTTAGTTTAGTAAATATAAAAATATTGAACCCCAAAAATATAGTTCCATCTATTTAATACGGAACGATATAGTAGTTATAAATAGTAGTTAGTAGAAATAGTAGTTATTGTGATCTAATTGGGGCTGCGTTCACAATAGTTTTCTCTTGATTTGATCCCGGTTTAGTCCTGATCTAGACTTGGTTTGGTTCTTTTCTAGTCCTGGTGTGGAACAGGTTTTAGTTCCAGGTTCGGTCCACACAAAAATTCATCATTAGAAAAAGAACTGAACCCCAAAAATATTATTATTTACCATTTAAAATTGAACCCTAAGTCGAAATAGTAATTATTGTGTAATTGGGGCAGCGTTCACAATAGTTTTCTCTTGATTTGATCCCGGTTTAGTCCGTTTGGTTCTTTTCTAGTCCTGGTATGGAACAGTTTTCAGTCCCAGGTTCAGTGCACACTTTTGCTTTCGTAAACGCAGCCGACTGAACTCTTTTACGGCGCGCTTTTGGCCTGGGCGCGGCTCTTTTCGTCCGCGTTCAGGCCCGGAGCGCTCGTGGCTTCCCGCTCACCCGTCGTCGGTGTCCGAGCTGGGCTTGGGGGGCTTCGACGCCGGGGAGCAGATGGGCGTCCCCGAGTCCGTGTTGGTGGAGCTGTCCAAGTGGCTGCTGTCCAGGGAGATGCGCTTCGAGCTGCCGCCGTTCGAGCTGCGGTTCAACTCTGCTATGCTCTGCGGATGAATACACACAAATAAAAGGAAAAAGAACAGGTTTGAGGCAAGATTTTTATTGATAAAGAGCGTTTTGTACCCTCTTCTTCTTCTGTACAAGCTCTGGAGGCAGATATTGATGCAGCTGCTTCTTTTTGACGTGCGTGGCTTCGATCTTCATGCCGTCCTTCAGCATGTTGATGTTGTTCGCCTGTCGGTAAACTAAAACAGAAACAAAAGATTCAAGTTAGTCAAAGGTAGGACTAAGTGATACGGTAAAATATTATTATCACGATTTTCTTGGGGCCAGACCGTGATTTCGATTTGATCACGATTCATGTTTAATTTGTATTTTTCTGTTGCCTTTAATCCACCTTATTCTGCCCCGCCCACTTTTGCCTGACACATTTGAGACAACAAATACATATAATTTTCTCAATTTTCCGCGTTTGAGTCACCTTTAATTTGAATTAGTATCACTCCTTTTCCCTCAGATCAAAAGTGTTTTGTGCTTCACTCATTCATTCTGTACAAGGTTTTCGATGTTTTTCAGTCTTTTGCAATGATTTTTCAAGTTTGTTTTGATGGACTATGCGTTTCTTTGTCTAATTTACTGTCACTGTCTTTAAAAAAAAACAAACAAACAAAAAAATACAACTAAACTACATTAAAACTCCCAATATTTAGTGTTTTGGCACCTCAGCTTTGGCATTTGAGATTTTCCATAACTTAAAACTCTTAATGCAGTGTTTTCATTTTGACTAAGACCAAATTTAAAGTTTAAAAGTGGTTTTGGCCTCTCGTGTAATAAAACCCACCTGTGTCTGTGAAGGACTGGATGTCGTACGTCAGATCGATGTTGACACTTTCTGCGTTTTCTACTTTCTTGAAGAGGATCCCGATGAACCACATGGACATATAATCGTTTCTGCAAAAAGGAAAACAAATCTGAGCTCCAAGTCTGGAGTTTAAGTAAGAAAAGAATCACTTATAAAATTTTACTCATGGTTTGAAGTAAGTGTTTAAAATGTTACCAACTTGCATTTATTTAAATATAAAATGTTACTATTAGAGTAAAAGTATTTCTATAACATTAACGACAGATTTTTAGTAAATTTCTAAGATTCTAGACTATTTCAGTATATATTTCTTGTCTTGAGGTCAAAACCTTTTGTCTGAATGTCACCATGAATGCGCTGACAATAAACCCTCAAATCATATGAAAAGTACTTTACTTAATAGCAAAAAATAAAAAAAAAAATAGTGGAGTCGAAAGTAAAAGTAAATGTATTTTGTTAAAGTACCAATCCCTAAATATTGTACAGTGTTTTTGTTTTATTATTATTAATATTTTAGATTTTTTCACCCAGTACACGTTGACAAAAGTAAAGAAGAAAAGTACTAATAATACATAAAAAAAAAAAAAAAAAAAAAACACAAAAAGGAGACAAACAAAAAAATAATGTAATAAATAAAAAAGAAAATAAATACACACAAAAAAAAAAACACATTAAAAACACTGACAAATAAAATAAATAAAATAAACACAGGAAAAAAACTAAAATAAAAAAAAAAACTGAAAAATAACACAAAAGGGAACATTGTCTGGTATATTTCACTTGTGTATTTTTTGTATCTTTTGTACTGTACTTTCCACGGTTGGTTTGTAATAACACGTGGATACGAGTGACTGAAACCCTCTGAACAGATAAATGGAGGCTGTACTCACTCGCGGTTCTCCTTGGACCCGGGGAAGGACTGTGGATTCACATGAGCCAGGTTTATGTACTCGTTTCTCTCCAGGTTTCCCACTAAAACTCTGATCTTTGACTCCACCAAACCGATCCTGGAAGAGACGGAAACACTTAAACCTCACACGCCACGCTCCTCTGTCACATTCACGAGAAGCCTTTTACACTCACCATTCTAAATGATTATCTTCTGTCGATGCACTGGCACTAAGAACTATGTAATGTCTGCAAAAGAGGAAAACAATCACTGTGTGCTCGAGTATTCTTAAAAATCAGGGCGAATAAGACCATTTCTGCAGCGTAAATCCACACATACATCACATTTGATCATAGATATACTCTTAATACAATCACTATTCAATTAATCTATTAAACTGTACGCTGAGCCCTCTCTTTTCTAACAGTAAATGACACATACAAATAAAATAAATATCTCTAGACAGATAATTATACATTTAAAAATGTAGTCTGAAAAACACACGTGGAAATCTTACAATAATTTTCATTAGTTTAGCGCTCATTATTTGTGTCAATCTTGGTCAAATCCAAACAAAATAAAAACTGGGACATAGTTTAAAGCAGCTGTTCAACTTAAGGCCCAGGGGCCAAATCAGGCCCGCCAAGTGATATGATCCGGCCCTAAAACCATCTTCAAAGAAAGAAAATATTTTGTCTTTTGTTATTGGTTGCTTTAGTCCGGCTTTAGTCCGGCTTTAGTCCGGCTTTAGTCCGGCTTTAGTCGGGCTTTAGTCGGGCTTTAGTCGGGCTTTAGTCGGGCTTTAGTCGGGCTTTAGTCGGGCTTTAGTCGGGCTTTAGTCGGGCTTTAGCCCCGCTTTAGCCCCGCTTTAGCCCCGCTTTAGCCCCGCTTTAGCCCCGCTTTAGCCCCGCTTTAGCCCCGCTTTAGCCCCGCTTTAGCCCGGCTTTAGCCCGGCTTTAGACCCGCTGTAGACCCGCTGTAGACCCGCTGTAGACCCGCTGTAGACCCGCTGTAGACCCGCTTCAGACCCGCTTCAGACCCGCTTCAGACCCGCTTCAGACCCGCTTCAGACCCGCTTCAGACCCGCTTCAGACCCGCTTCAGACCGGCTTCAGACCGGCTTCAGACCGGCTTTAGCCCCGCTTTAGACCCGCTTTAGTCCAGAGGCCTGTACTACGAAGCTGGCTGAACTTATCCTGGATAAGTTGGTCGTACCTGGACTGACCGAGACATGACATTTGTCGGCTGCATGTGCCGTTTGAGCTGAACTTAACCTGGTCCGGAGCAGGTTAGGAGTTTGCGACCTGTTGCAAGAGATTTACTCTAGGAGGAAGTGAACCAGATTCACAGCACACCAGGTTTAAGCCCAAAGTCGAACTCGCTGACCCATCTAATTCAGCTTCAGAGTACAGGTCTCCGGTTTCGTCCCGGTTTCATCCCAGTTTCGTACAGGTTTAGACCCGTTTCAGTTTTGCAGATGTGATAAAAGCCTTTAGTATTACATTTTTTGTCCAGTTTCGTCTCAGTTTCGTCCCAGGTTCAGTTTTGCAGATGTGATAAAAGCCTTTAGTATTACTTTTTTCCCCCCATATTTCAAAAGCGCTGGACACATTTCTGGCCCTGGGGAAAAAAGCATCTGAAAAATCTGGTGAAATAATGTTGAACAGCGCTGGTTTAAAGTGTTAAACTGTCAGAAAACGTGACTGAATCTTAACTGCAGCTGCTCAAAGGTACAAAACTATTTAAATACTATGTCAAATGTAAAGGACTAACTCTTGCGAGATCGTTCTTGCCAATAATTCCACAAATTTAATCACAAACCAATTCAAGTTGCAGTTTATTAGTAAAGCACAAAAATATCTACTTAATCAATAATAAAAACAACAAAAAATGGCCACCTACTTGTATTTTTGGAAAAAGTTTGGAGGTTCGAACAGTTTTGACCATTCTGCTTTCCCCTGAAGAATCTCATCTGTGACGCTCAAACCTGCTCCGAGACACCACATCAAAAGGTTAAAAAACAGGCACATTTCGAGCACATTTTAACACTGTTTGATCATTACCGAATTTGAACTCTTCGCTCATGATGGTTCGCGTGGACGTGGAGACGTTGTAGGTGGAGTTCTGCTGAGGATAAGCGGGCGTGATGATGGGCATCAGGTGGTATCGGTCCGAGGGGTTCACCTAAAATGGGGAAAGAAAAAAAAAAGCGGCACATGCACCACAAGGAAGCAGGCGCAATTTAATAAACAAGTGACAAACGAAATGGAAAGAAAACCAGTTTGTGAAAAGCGCTGACAACTGTGACATACTTTCATTAGAAGAGGCTTACTTTATGTGGACGAAAAATATTAAAAAACGTAAAGTGAATTGTCTGTTTTCTGTAATGTTGTAGCAAATGTTTTGTTCTTGTCTTTGTTGAGAGACGGATAAATGTGATGCATTTGCAAAAAGGACAAAAAGCAGTGGAACAAATCTATAAACTGCTGGACGACGGCGGTGACCGGTAAACACGGGTCAGAATAAAAGTTGGGGAAGCTGCTTTGAACAAGTAATTGGTTACACATTACTACAACTTCTAGATAATAATGTAGACACGTTACTTGGGATTAAAGCAATCGTTTAAACAGCGTTAAACAACTCAAACTGGCTCAAATGACAGATTATCAACAATATAAAAAGGAAACATCTCCACAGCGGCTACAAGCTGCAGGTCTCTTTAAAGTTGCTCCTGGTTTAAACTGCACTCACTGACATTTGCAAAAGAAGGTTACACTCTCTTCTCGAGGATAATTGATGTCAACAGTATTTTGTACGTAGTTTTCAATATCTATAGATTGCCTACAAAATGTCAAAACATCGGAGTTCTGTAGGAAAAATGAGAGTATTGGGATGTTTTAAGGGTTGCACATCCTAACTTTGTATAAAAAAAAAAAAATCAGGCCAGAGATGCATCTTTTTTTTTTTTGGCTACAACAAATAAGATTTTTGTTTTAGCCAAAAATCAAAAAAGAATAAAAAAAAGAAAAAGACACGCGAGTATCTCTGTGTATAAAAAAATTATCAGGACAGTTATGATGTGCAACCCTTAAAACATCCCAAAATTGTTTTTATTTTTGGGCTTAACACTCAAGTTTTCACCATTTGACAAAAACGAAAGTATCTTTGTGTTCAGAAGTTTTGTTTTGAAAATCTAAAAAAAGTGCACAATGTAACTTTTCTGGTGGAGGGTCTCCATGGAGACGCTTTTGCTTTGCCTGGAATGTTCCACAGTGTTGGCATTAAATTTATCTTACGTTTGTTTAATTACAAATTTAAAAGTCATGCATTTTTACTGCGTTTGGGCTCGCCTCTCCCCAGATCTGAGCTGTAACTGGAGCCGATGGTGTCACCTGCTTCTTTCCCATGTAGACAGAAGTTAATGCCGAAATGTGGAACATTTGAAGCAAAGCAATAACATCTCAATGTACAACAGCCTCCACTAGAAAAGTTAAAGTGCAACTGACGTGTGTTCTGAGCCTTGAAAAAAATAAATAAAGTTTTAACACCATTTTGATTTCTAAGAGTCTCCAGGTGATTCCCTCTAAACACCAGACTCCTGGACGAGTGTCTGATGACAGGTTTGTACAGGTTTGTTTCACTTCAGTTATTTAATGTCATAAGTTGTCATTTTGGAGTTCCCTAAGCAAAAGTGCATTTGGCATCTTTGGCCTCTCATAAAAAGATTGAAACACACTGCAAGAAACAATAAAAGTAAATTAATTCAATCCGAGATAAAGGTAGGCCTGAAAAAGCTATTATTTTAGCGCATTATTGATTAAAACAAAAATGGTTTCATCTTTTTGTGATATCTTTATTGAATAATGCTGCCATGTTTGTTATAAAATTGTGTTTTTCAAAGTGCTCATGAGTCTGTAAATCCACTTAATGATTATGATTATTTCTTTACAGTCAGTGAGTCACGATCAGTCGATGAATCTTTGCAGCTCAAGAATGAGGACTGTAAAAAGTTTAAGCAATGTGTTTTTACTGAAGCCACTGATTTAATAAAGAAAAGAAAATATTTTACACACAAACTGTATGCAGTTAACGTTAATCGGGTAATTTGCATAATTTGTAGAAGCTGAACTATTAACAATCTTGTAAATCCACTCAAAAAAATACAAGAGATGAGATTTTTAATGCAAAAATAAAACGAGGGACATTTATTTCAATGTCTTTAATCTTTCACATGGACAACACTACAGATTTATGATATTTTGTCAGTTCTTTGGAAACATTGCTTTACTTTGAATGGAAATGACCACAAGAGAGGACTGAAGTGTTTATTTCTTAGTGACACCAAGTGAATACAGCGGATGAAAAGGCTTCAAACAATACAAAAAAACCTTTATAGATAAATAATAAGTGGCTCTGCACACAAAGTTAGCGATTATTACGGTTAAAATACTCACTCGAGGGTCCCACACCGGTAAATTCAGATTACTGTCCTCGGGCTGTTTCAATAGCACGGGGTTTGGCCATTCCCTGGAGAGAGCGGAGGCGAGACGCAGAGTGAGAACGATGTCTGACGACGTGAAAGGTTCACGAAAGCCACGACTGGAGACTCACCATTTAGAGAAAACGAGGAAAAACTTGTGCACGAGCGTCGCAGCCACCGCGTTTGGATAGAGCTGACAGGTCCTGGCCACGAGCATCGCCCACGACACGCCGCCGAGGAAACCCAGCATGTTTGAGTAAATCCCCCGGCCTGAAACACAAGCGAAGAGACCAGAGTAACTACGGTTCTACGAGTCTGGACAGACAGAGGAGCGATCTGCTTCGTGGATTTTGTCCTAAAGCGGTCGGGATGAAATGGAGCGGCACTGATTTTGGAAATAAAGTTAGGAGTTCGGGTGGCGTTTCTTCTTTTTTCCAGCTGAGGTTCGTCTGAGGCTGATAGTGGACGGTAAAAAGTTTTCTTTAAAGATGATCTGTTTCTCTTTTTTGCCGAGAGCATTATTATTTCATTACTAGCTTTATTTTTCCCCCTTTTCATTATCTATTCCGAGTCATTTCTTGTTTTTATGCTATATTTATGCTTACATTTTACTGAGCTTTGTCATTGTAAATGTGCCATCTTGGTTTTTAATTGCATGTTTCCAGTTTCCTGCTGTTTCTGAACTGTGCAATGCAACAGCGGAATTTCCCCATTGTGGGACAAATACAGTCTATTTTATTCTTAATTTTATGCATGCCTTTTTTATATATTTTATTATATTTTATTCATTGCTTTATGTTGCACCTTACGCCAGTGTTTCCCAACCAGGGGTACGGGGACCCCAAGGGGTATGTGAGCAATTACCAGGGGGTACTTGGAATGGTTTCAGATTTTAAAAGACAATGAAATTTACTTTTATCTAAATATAAAAGTATTATTAGTTGTAAATTTAGCATCTTTTTGGAGTATCTTGGACCATAAATATAATCAAAACAAAAATATAATAGTAATAACTGACAATATGTGACTTTTAAACCCATATATTTGCCATAAACTCAAGTTAAGGGGACTCTAGACTGTCAGACGAAGCTTTAGGGGGTACTTGAGACAAAAAAGGTTGGGAACCACTGCCTTACGCCGAAGCAAGTTGCTATGTTTGTGAATTTTTGATCACTGACAATGGCAATAAACCGTTTTCTGATTCTGATTCTCTTATCTAATCTAATCTTATTCCTGTGTAATATTTGTTTCACTTTCTTATTTATTCTTTTGCAGAGATTTTCATTTGTCTACAATTGAAACTGATAAAAAAGGTCAAATTTTTACGCTAAATTGAAGCCTTTATGCTCGTTTTCCCAGTTGTAATGCAGTGGGAAAACACGAGTGAACGTTTCTCTAAAGAGCCACCAGGGGGAGCACTTGCACCATAATTAGTAAACCACAGTGAGGAAAAAACTGAATGAATTTTATCAATAACTTGGGCAAAAAATCGAAACTCATATCTAAATAGTAATAATTATAAACACTTAATTGGTAAACACTTAATCCTAATAATATTGCAGATTCATAAATAACTGATTCATCATAAAGGGGCGACTCACGTTTTGCCCAGAGTTTGATGGCTCTCAGCGTGAGCCTGAAGTTTTCTTTGTTTGGCACCAAATAAAGGATTTCATCAGTCACTCTGCAGCCTGAAAACACAGCACAGACGCACTTTTAAATCCACTATAAACACGTGAAACATGAACACACGCCCTCTGCTAGACACCCAGGGAACTGCACCAACAAAAACTTCCACCAAACATTCATTTATTTTAGGTGAAAACGGATTAAACTGAAATAAAATAGAGGAAGTCAATCGATATTGACACAGATACTGAGACGATATTGAACAATTACACAGCCAAAATAATGGAGATCAACACTAATTCATTTTAATAATAATAATAATCTGACTTTATGAATATATTCCATGTTTTAACAGCTATTACAGTATCGTGCTTTGGTATAACCAAAAAAGGCAATGATGTAGAAGAAAATATCATGCATAAACTGCTTTTTTATGCACAATCTGGTGATTATGTTTGTTGGCGATTATCACAATTCTTCAAAATGTATCACAAATGATTGTTTTCTACCTTTTATAGCAATAAACTATATTATTGCTTATTGTCTCATCCTGACACAACTAAATATATCATAGTTTACAGCGCTTAAACCACTTTTACATGAAATAAACAGCAGCATCAAGAGTGTTTAGTGTAGTCCTGGGCGATACGGTGATAGAAATTGAATCATGAGTTGGTCCCTGTGACAATCTGCAATTTTTGTGAAATGGTCGTATTGTGATTGACTGTTTGTGTCTTTAATGCAGCTGTTTGTTCAAACACACTTTTTCTCCTGTTGTTTAGTCTCTGAAGCCTCTGAGCAGATGACTTTATTTACCTCTTAAAGGCCAGAGCTGCACAATTAAACCAAATCCACACAAAAACACAATTTTAAAGGATGCAATTAGCAAATCACAGAGGCTGCAATTTTTGAAGTGCAATAATTTCTTCCACAAACAACAAAATGTGCGACCAAAAGGGATAAAAGTGCCCTCAAAAGCGACAAAACATGACTTAATGCACCAAAAATGCGACTAAAACACACAAAAATGCGACTAAAACACACAAAAATGCGACTAAAAAGTGACAAAATTGTGTTTAAAATGTGAATTTGAACTTATTATTAAAACTTTTAAACTAAATTGCAAATCTAATCGCTGGTCAGAAAAATCAAACCTAGATATACAAAGTGAACATGAATCATGACAAAATCGAAATCATGATCTGGCCCCAATAAAATCGTGATAATTTTTCTCCGTATCGCCCAGCCCTAGTTTAGTGCCTGTAACGCGACGTATGATTGAGTTTTTACCGTTGAGACTGCGGATGCACCTGATGTCGAGGTTTCTGAGGATGGAGTCCCCTCTGAGGTCCAGGTTATCGGGGATCGACTGAAGAGCGAGTCGAGCGAACAACAGGTCGATCTGAACACAATGCACAGGTTTAGAAACATAAAGAGGCGCGATGTGCGGCTCACAGAGCGACGCCTTACCTCGATTCCATCGAATTTAAATTTTATCACAGGTACAAAAGCATCTTCAACAGCCTGAAAAAACAGACAGAAATGTTATAAAACAGACAAAAAATAACTAATAAAATATGAATAATGATATATGAAGCGTGATTTCCAGAATCAAAGCTTCAAAACTACAATAAAAAAATTGATTAAAGATATTTTAAAAAAAGTTTCCCTTTGTCAAAATAACTTGTTCATTATTATTGTTAGTTTATTTATTTTTAAAGGTGCTCTTGTCCAATTAGAACATAAATGTTTGATGCATTTCAGTTGAGTGTGAAAGCCTTTTGTGTAACACGTCTTCATAGAATCAGGAAACATGAACCACAATGTCGTGAAAAAGAAAGAAAGTTGACTGTGACTTATTTTTGCCGAAATCAATTCCACAAATTAAAGTTAGAGTCAAGTTCACACAGGCATCTTACAACTAAACTTTAAACCCAACATTTAGAGGGTTTTTTTCGCTCTGAAATGATCCAAACTTAGAGGTTATGCACTTACATTTACATTGTTAAAAATGCTCCTTCAGTCGAGCTTCAGTGAACAAACTCACATAAGAGCATTTGAAAAATCCAAAAACCACAGAACACTTTATTATCCACTGTGTTTGTGAAAGTATCGCTCTCCAATGACACAGACCTGTCGTGTCTCTCGCTCAAATAGAACCTCCACAGAGAAGATTTGTCACTTATAAGAAAAAGTTAATTTGGGATTATACTAAAATTAACATTTCCATGGAAAATAGCCCCAACCCGATTGTGGCAGCGCTTGAAAATGCGCACAATTTCGTTGAAAAACGCGGACAACACAGGAGCGTCAGAATTATAGACAGCACAGACTGACAAAAGGGTTTTCTTTGCTTCATTTTTGTTCGTCAAGTTTTACACAAATTTACTTCAAAAGGTAAAATGTCGAGAGGCGTCTGGCTGCAGACCTTAATCCAGAGTCGCCTCTCCGCAGACCTTAACCAGGAGGCGCCCACGTGACCCATACCTTAACCCAGAGGTCCCTACCAGAGCCCGGATGTGTCAAAAATAACCAACATCAACACGCACGGCACCTTATGTTTTTAATTCAATCATTCTCTTCTTGTTAATTTATAACTAGGTAGCAACTAAATTAAATATTTGTCTATTCACTGATTAATCTGAACAAAATGTGATGATTAGAGTTTGTATCGTGCTATTTAGATATTACAGCACCACACGCTCTTTATGTTATCGCTTCTAATGTCTAATGTTAATGGTGTTGAAGTGGAGTTTTAAGTAACATGTTCTGAAAAACTAGGGGTGAAGTTTACTGTTAATCGCAAATTTAATGTGAATTTGTAGAAATAGATCCATCGTCAATAAAGATGAGACTGGAATCTGACGATGAAGAACACGAGGAGGAGCTGGAGCTTTTTAAAATCGTATTTGTTTGTGTGGAAGACGTGGTGGAGGGAGGAGCTTTGTTTTTTATGAATGTAATGAGATGAATGAGTGTCGTAATGCATGTAATCTTTCTTTCAAGTTTTACATTTTTTCAGTACTGTTTTTTTTTATTTTCTGTTATTATATTTTGATTTAGTGCTTTCAATATTTCCATAAACTGCCAATCTTTCTTTCAGTTTGAATGTTTTATGATTGGTTTTAAACATATTTTTACTAACCTCTTACTTAGGTTAGTAAAAAGTAATATTGCGGCGTAACCTTTGTTTTTATTATTATTTTATTCCACGCGACGTACTTCTGGACCTGTGGGTTAAGGCGCCTCTTGGTTAAGGTCTGTGGGGCTGGCGACTCTGGATTAAGGTCTGCAGCCAGACACTCTTGAAAATGTCAACAGAAAGTAGTTTCTCCGTTGTTGCAATGGCAAGCTTAGCTGGCTTGTTTGCTAATAATACGGAGAGATAAAGGACACTTCAACTCAACACAACAATTGAATTCCTCAACACTTGGACTCAGAAACATGTTATTTAAGGAGAGGAAGATACTGAGTTCATCTGTGTGTGAGCCAAAGCCTGTGTCAGCGATAAATGTGAGCGCAGCTGCAGAGTTCTGTCGTTTCTCTGGTTTTCTACAACTGTTTGCTTCATTTTCTTTTTTTTAGACATCAGGTACAAACTAAATATATACCAGGGTTGTAGACTTTTATATTTACTCTCAGCTTTTTCACATTTTAGTGCCTTGTTTTGAGCTTTCACCAGACAAACTATCAGAACTCACCACTGACTCTGAACATAATTCTGACGTAGCTGTGACACTGAACGTCGTGACATCGTCTGCTTAAAGTGCGTGTGACAGGTTTTTATGATTTTCTAATTTTGGCTTTATTTGGTGTATTAATACCTGCTGTAAATATAAATTATAGTTTTACATCAATCAAGTGGCCGTTGGTGGAGAAAAACTGAAAAATCTGTTGTAGGAAGTTACAGGAAGTAAACAATTTGATGACATCACACTGGGGAGACAAGGTTTATGCATAATTTACACAAAATAAACGACTTTTTTGACCCTTTAAACAGTAATTCAGCAAAATAAAGGTGTTCACATGTATTTTTCTTTGTCAAATAAAAACAAATCTGCGACATTAGATGAGTTTTTGCCCACTGTACAGAATGGTTTCTTTGTAATTTTCCTAGTGTGATGTCATCATTTACAACCAGGAGGTGACATTAAAAACCTAAAACATTTCTAAACTGGAATAAAATTTAGGAAACTTTGAAAATATATTTATCGTAACTGCATTTTAGTGAAATGAGTAGTCCAACCTGTCATAGGCCCTTTAAAGTGCGTATGACGGGTTTTTACAATTTTCTAATTTAGGTTTCATTTGGTGTATTAATACGTATTGTACATAAAAATTATTTGTTTTTCACCAATCGGATCGCTATTTGTGGAGAAAAGTTTTAAAAATCTGTTGACAGTTACAGGAAGTAAACAAACTGATGACATCACACCGGGGAGACAAAGGTCATGCATTATTTACACAAAACAAACTACTTTTTTGACCCTTTTAACGTTGATTCAACAAAATAAAGGCGTTCACATGTGTTTTTCTTTGTCAAATTAACAAAATCTGTGACATTAGATGAGTTTTGGCCAATGTACAGTGTGGTTGCTATGGTAATTTCCTAGCGTCATACTTTACAAACGGGAGTACATTTTAAAACAAAAAAAACAGCTAAACTGTATTATTTCAACCCCTCAGAGGCGCTTTAAAGTGCGTGTGACAGGTTTTTATGATTTTCTAATTTTGACTTTATGCAGTGTATTAATATCTTTTGTAAATATAAATTATAGTTTCACACCAATCAGGTCACTATTTGTGGAGGAAAGTCGAAAAATATGTAATATATTACAGGAAGTAAACAAACTGATGACATCACACTGGGGAGACAAAGGTCATGCATAATTTACACAAAATAAACAACTTTTTTGACCCTTTAAACATTAATTCAACAAAATAAAAGTGTTTTTCTTTGTCAAATGAACAAAATCTGTGACAGTAAATGAGTTTTGGCCCAGTTTACAGTCTAGTTGCTATGGTCATTTTCCTAGTGTGATGGCATACTTTACAACCAGGAAGTAACATTTAAAACCTAAAAAATAGCTAGACTGGGGTGAAATTTGTAAAGATTTTAATAGAACTTCGAATATATTTATCTTAACTGCATTTTAGTTAAATGAGTAGTCCAACCTGTCATAGGCCCTTTAACCTCCCTCGTCCTTCGCTCTCCCCCGTGACTCACCCGCAGGTCTTTGATTTCCTCAAGCTGCTTCAGTTTCTCAAAGAACGACTGGAAAAAGTCAGTCCTCTCGACGTGACGCGGAGCAACGCACAGGGCGTCGATGTCAGCCCCTGAACACAAGAAACGCACAGGATATCATCGGTCATTCGAACACAAACGGAGTCAATCAGGGTGAAAATAACGATTATTTTATCAGTCGACTAGTCAAATGATTATTTCTATTGTACATCGAGACGTTTTAAACACATTATCCGCTAAATAAAAGGTTGAAATGTTGTGACTGAAGGCTTCTAGACATAAAACAAAACATATTATTAATAAAATTCTATTATCTTTATTTTAATATTACTTTGGTTTAGGGCTGCAACAGGTTCATCACAACTAATCGATTATAGAAATGGTTGTCAACTAATTAAATAATCAAGTAATCATTCATTGATTTATACACAGACGCCAAAACATTGTATGAGCTGAAAAACACAAAAATCACACACATGTACAATTGTGTGTTTTTGCTTAAAATAGTTCACTTCATTATTTTTTTTTTACTGTTGATTTGTCAAGATTAGTTGATAAGTCGTTACAACTACTACTACAATCAAGATCACAGATTAGAGTCGCAACAGACCCTTTAAAAGTCTAAACAAAAACGTTCTAAAATCAGAACGGAGGCAAAAGTGAAGTGCAACATGATGTGATTTCACTGAAAAACTGGGATTAACTCAGAATATCACAAAATATGACAAATGTAGATGATTTAGTGTCAGTAAAAGCCTCAGACACATGTGAGTGACATCAGAGCTGCTTTAAACACATTATTGTATTTTACATAATGTTTTAGGAAATTATGATGAACTCTTTGCATTTTTGATGAAGAACAATCCAGATTTATGGGTTTTTACCGGAAAAATACTCACAGAAATGTTGAACCCACAATCATTTTTCATTTTATCTAGAGATATATTAGATACTATTCCATAAATTAGATTCTTTTGAAGCTAAAATACAATTTTAAGGCTAGAGACATGTATTTTGTCCATCGTTTGTTTTGGAAAAGCAAACTGACCTTTCTAATCTGGAAATTTTGCTTTTTTCCAACACAAACACTTAAAACCAGTAGAATTCAGATCTAATGTAAGACAATCATTGAAACATTTACAGACAACTTAATTTTGCCTCCATTCTGTAATTTTGATGACGTTACATTTTGAAGAGTCAACACAACAACAATAAATAAATAAAATCGCAATTTAGATGGCTGCAATTTACATCAGGGAACGATAACGCAAACAGGGCTGATGCTTAAACCCTGTTGATGCTGCAGTCTAAACCTCTACGAACAGCAGAACTCAAAAGAATCTAATTTATGGAACAGTATCTAATATATCTCTAGATAAAATGAAAAATGATTGTGGGCTCAACATTTCTGTGAGTATTTTTCCGGTAAAAACCCATAAATCTGGATTGTTCTTCATTAAAAACTCAAAGAGTTGATCATAATTTCCTCAAACATGATGTAAAATACAATAATAAATGTGTTTAAAGCAGCTCTGATGTCACTCACATGTGTCTGAGGCTTTTACTTTTACTAAATTCTAAATTTTACTAGATTCTTGTATTAGTTTCACGGTGTTAAAATGTGCAGCGTGTGAACTGATTCTTGACGGCGTCTGCAGGTCTGTAAACCCCGTCCTGTGGCAGTGAAAGGCTCTGAGGCGGAGTTAACGCTCAGGTTCAGGGCGTCAGATCGTCTCGCGTGTCACAAATTTCGACTTAAATAACAGCAATTTGTCTGAAAGTCTGGCCTCTCCTTCCCTCCTGCTTCTCAATTGTGGGCGCCGCCTGCTCCCCGCCCTCCCTCAAGCAGAGACTCATGGATATTACTGTGATACAATAATAATAATAATAATAATAATAATAATAATAATGAGTCAAAATATGAACGTTTACACACATTTTCTAGTCTAGTCTATTGTCTAGATCAGTGGTTCTCAAACCTTTTACCCCAAGTACCACGGTAACAGGACTATTTCAGGTCTAAATTTGGGATAAACCAGGTCTTAAGTGTGAATACACCATTGCCCCTGTAGTTTAAACAAGATATTTACTAAAGGACGGGCATAATTGTGATCAAAAATGTACTCCAAATGAAGTAAACATTACAATTGAGTTGTGTCCGCGCACCACCAGAAGAAGTTAAATTTGAGAAACGCTGGTCTAGAGCTAGTTCACTCAAATACTGAAGATAGAAAATCCCCATGGAATTTCTTTTCATATCAAATTTGTCAACAAAATGAAGCAAAGAATTAAATCCACTCTTACGTGTCCCAAAAAAGTGCTATTTTGGCACTTTTTACACATAATTAGAGATCGGCATTGAAGTCAAAATTTAGCATATATCACTTCATTTTTGATCGGGCACAACATGGGCAGCTATCAGGCCGAGGACCCCTCCGTGAAGGATGAATGTTGCAATATTTAAATGTTAAGGCATTGAAAACGCTTTATAAATAGCATTTAAACCACAAAACAGTCGTAATGTTTCTTTTTTTAAATGTACTACTAATAAAGTGTTGTATTTCGAGTTTTATTTATTTTTTTTTTTTTTTACTTTTTACTAGCGTGACGCTGATTAAACCCGGCAGCTACTTGTTTGTTTGGAGTGAACTTCCTCTGCTCTAAAAATACATCTCTGTTAAAATATATTTTCAAGTAAAGTTCTATTTGTGTGTTTCATTCATTAAGTTTAATTGAACTTTGAGCTTTTCATAATTTATTCAATTACTGCAGTTTTCAAATTCATGAAATCGGTTCTTGCTTTCGGCGAATCAACAATTTTTTTAAAACTCGTCATTGGCCAAAGAAAAACCCATACCTGTCGATCTCTGCACGTAACGCCTTATTTACTGTGGATGGAAATATTACATGATGAAAAACTTGTAATGTTTTCTTGCTAAAACGCACCTACAAACATTTTAATTTTTATTTATTTAAGTGAAGTGAAGCTAAATGTTTTTTTATGCTTGGATTTATGCTCGTTGCTATTAATGTGTGATTTCAACCGACTGCAGCACTTTGAGATTTATTTTATGCATGTAAACTGCAATATAAATAAATTGTATTATTACTGATTGGTTGTTATTATTATTATTTATCTTTTATCATTATTATAATCATCATTTTTATCTTTTTTTTTTTAATTATTATTAGTTTTTCACATGTAAAGTGCAATATAAATAAAATGTATAATTATTGATCGGTTGTTGTTATTATTTATCTTTTATCATTATCATAATCATCATTTTTGTCTTTTATCTTTTTTATTATTATTATATTTTTTATCATCATCATTTTATATTAAAGTATTAAGTAAACTACAGAGGAAATAGGTAAAAAGATAAATAAAATGGGGAATCTATCTTGGATTTCTTTCTCTTCTTCGCCTGTAGCGTCTCTTCTTAGAAAGTTTGAAGTCTGCGCTGACAAATAACATCTAAAAAAGTGACCTCCAGCTTTTCTTATTGAAACAGTCGCCGTGTGAATCGTTAATGAGACACAAGAAAACCCATTTGGGAAACCGTACGTCCTTCAAAAGCTTCTGCTCCTTCACCTGAACACAAAAGACAAAAACAACCACCGACGCGCTGGAGCTGAAACCAACCGATTCTGCATTTACACTTTGGCTCCACGTTTTGCCGTTTTGGCCCCGCGTTCAGCTGTTTACAAACTCCACTTTGTAAAAAACCCGCACCCCGAGCTGGCCTCGCGCTTCTCTCTCAACAAACGGCCACAGAACAATGACGCACAAACGCTGCACCGACAAACGGCCGCGAGCGACGGGTTTAAAGTGTAGAGAAGCAGCATGGAGGCTGTACAGTTTAACCAAAACAATCAGAACGCACAAGGATTTAAGAAAGAATGAGATAAACACGAAGATAAATTAGATCCGAACAGGTTTTTTCCGTCAATCTGACGTCAAAGTGTCTGTCAATCCATGAGTTTAGACTGAGCTGGGTGATAGAAATTGAATCGTGGGCTTGAAATCGTCGTATCGTGATTGACTGTTTGTGTCTTTAATGCAGCTGTCTGTTCAAACACACTTTCTCCTGTTGTTTAGCCTCTGAAGCCTCTGAGCAGATGACTTTATTTACCTCTTAAAGGCCAGAGCTGCACAATTAAACCAAATCCACACAAAAACACAATTTTAATGAATGCAATCAGCAAATCACGAAGGCTGCAATGTTTGATGTGCAATAATTTCTTCTACAAACAACAAAATGTCTTGCTTTGATTTGAATAAAAACTGCAAACACTGTAGTTTGGATTTGTACAAACATGTTCTGAAACAAGCGACAAAAGCACGACCAAAAGCAACAAAAACGCAGCTACAAACAACAAATACAACTCAATGCAGTAAAACGCGACTTAAAACGACAAAGATGCGACTAAAAGTGAAATAGATGGATTAAAATGTGTCTGTAGTCGAGTAAAGAAATTCTTGTTCGACTAAAGACCAGCCCTATCGACCGATTAATCGACTAAAAGGGGGTGTGGCCAAAATATATCAAAACTGTAAAATATTTCCATTTATTTAAACCAAACTGGACTCAAAAGAACTGAACTGTAGAGGAGTTCGTGCAAAAACAACTATTTATACAGAAAAGGACTAGGAGACAGTGTATTTATGCGTTTATAATTATCTTTTTGCCATATAAATCATTTAGTAATAATTTCGTATAAATACAATGATCAGTCGCCTAATAAAAATCTTCGTCGACTAAAATACTATTGACTAAGACTACAGCCCTAAAAACATGACAAGCACAACTGAGCGTGACAAAAACTTGATTAAAACCATAGACCGTACATATCAGTGGACCGCGTTAGCATGCTAGCCGCCGCGTTCCAAATAGGAAGCAGCTCTGGAGGCTCCTGGCTCCATGAAGCCGAGCTGCCATTCACTTTCTGTGACACTGGAGCCTTTACTCTGTAACTGTTTCTGTCAAACTCACATCTGGAACTAAAACGTCTGTTTTGACACACTCTACATGAATCGGGTGTTTTTTTCTCGTTGGTTGTTCATAAATCAAGTTATTAGCAATAATAACTGACCAATCAGGTGCTTCCTTTTCCAGGGGCCGTTTTCGCTCGTGTTAGCAACAGGTTTGATTGACAGCTAGCGCCGCACATTGCCGTCGTCTCCTCTCACCGAGGGGCGGATACCGTTAGCAACCTCGCTCCTGATTGGTCCATGTTGTTGTCACGATACGCACTCGGATTTACAAATATGGAGTCTGGCTCCACTTTAGCCGCTATAACTGTTAGCCACGACGGGCTTCATTTGACTGGAGCCAAACGCTATGGGTGACGTCACAATCCCATAGTCCACTGATATGTACGGTCTATGATTAAAACCGACAAAATTGTGAATTTGACCAGAATCCTATTATTAAAACATAAATCGCAATCGCACTGGTCAGAAAACTCACAATTAGACATGTTTTCTTAATCCTGCGGCTCTATTAAAGGCAAAAGAAAAATACAAAGTGAACATGAATCGTGATAAAATCGAAATAAAGATCTGGCTCCAAGAAAATTGCGATACATTTTTGACATATCGCCCAGCCCTAGTTTAAACCTGTCACAATAACAAGTTTTGAAGAGCGACATAATGTTAGAGAAAATATCACAATAAACGAAAAAAATATTGTTATCACGATAATAACAAGTGCAATATACATAGATGCACGATAATTCCTACTGATTAAACCTTAAATGTTCCTCAAAAGCGCTGTTTTGCGAAGTACAGAAACGGCAAGTGAATGTTAAAGTATTTTATCGTTAAAGCTCTTGCTCACAATCCTCATCATTTTGTTTCCACTATTTCATACAGACATAAATGAAGGTGAATATATAATAATATATGTCAGAAATGTTTAAAATGTCTTTTCTTTTTATGTCTCCAATGCAATATTTGTACCAAAGTTGCTATATTTTAAAGTAAGAGTTGAGTACTTAATCGTTATCGTTTATACCTGGAAAAGAAATGAAAAATACATGCAAATGAGGGAAAAATATCACAATAATATCGTTATCTCACACATACCATATCGCACTAATTTCCAATATCGTGCAGCCCTACAATAAACAATAAAAGTGAAGCTACTGTTTTCACTGAGAAACCCTGAAGCTGGATAATCCCAAAGTCGAAGTGCCGAGAATGAGTCAAACAAGTTACTCATTTGCCTTTCTCTAAAACACAAATCTCACCAAAACATAAAAAGTCCAAAGTGCAAACAAAAGCTACACACGATAAATATCAAGGAGCGCTGGGTGAAAATCAAGGCTGGAGCCGATTAACCTGGTCCTGCCGTATGAATTCTCACAATGTGGCGCCGCTGTCGTGTTTGAGCCAATCAGAGCGCTGCGTTGTGGATTGTGCAGAAGTCAAAAGGACGAACCTAAACAAACATGGCGGCGCCGTGGATGTATTAAATGAACTGGATAAGACACGCCCCCTCTGTCTGTGGTCCAAGATTGATTTGTGGTCGTGCGAGGTACTGCAGCCTCTTGGAACCAGCCTTTTTCTATAATTGCACATTATAATTGCAGACAGGACTGAATTATTATCGGTATTTAAATAAAATAGAAGGAAATGTTCTTTTCTACCGTTTCTAAAATCACCGAAATTACCGTTTTTATATGAAGTGACGTCACAGTAAACACGTGTGAACGAGCGTCGGACGATACAAACAGAAGCTCGTGGAAAAGGCTCGACTAGAGACACCTGTAAGTTGTATTTTATTTCATTTCAGACATGAAGAACACAATTACAATCACACACGCTAACGCTAACACAAAAACTTGCAGCTGCTGGTCGTTTACGTCGCTCAAAGCATCATGGGGGATTGTGGTCACATGGCGCCCTAAAACAAAGATGGCCGCCTCCGTATCAGGAAGTAACACGGAAGTAAGACATTTTTTTGGGGTCATGCACCAATGAGCTCAGGCCACAGGGAGGAACAGGGCGCCATTTTGGATTCATCTTCCAGGTTTTATTATAGTTCTATGGGCGGCGCAGACAGACGGACGAACTTCAGTCTGTTTCAACACATTTATGGACTATTTTTCTTTTGGATTTGTGCTTTGTGGATTTGAGGACGAGGAAGAAGTCTGTGCTTTTCTCCCAACTGGATTTATTGATTTCTCGGCTTGTTCTGCTTTTGCGACGTTACGACCTTTAGTTCACGTTTGTCGTGACGTTACGCGTTTTTCCGACGGCTTTCGGCGAGAGTCAGTCCAAAAGTGTGTAAAACTAAATTCAGAGTGAAACACAAATCAATCTGACACGAGCAGGTTACAGAGCTGCACGATGTGGGAAAATGATCCAATTGTGATTTTTCTGATCAATTTTGCGATTTATGTTTAATAATAATGGGATTCTGCTCAAAGCTCACATTTTTTAAACGCAACCAGGAAAATTGACAAAAGACTGTGCGTATGACAGGTTTTAACGATTTTCTCATTTTGATTTTATTCAGTGTATTAATGCGTATTGTACATAAAAATTCCTGTTTTAAACCAGTCAAGTTGTAGTTGGTGGAGAAAAGTTGAAAAATCTGTTTGAAATTACAGGAAGTAAAAAACTGATGACATCACACCGGGGAGACTCACTTCATCCAAAGGTTCTGGATAATTTACACAAAATCAACAATTTAAATTCCCCTAAAACACTGATTCAACAAAATAAAGGTGCGCACATATATTTTGATTTGTAGGATTAAAAAAAATCTCTGACATTCGCTGAGTTTTAGCCCAGTGTGCAGACTAATTTCCTAGTGTGATGTCATCATTTACAATCAGGAAGTGATATTACAAAACTAAAAAAACAGCTAAAAATGATAAAATGTATGATTATTTTTAGCAAAACTTTGAATATATTTATCTGACTTCTATTTTAGTTACATGAGTAGTCCAACCTGTCATAGGCACTTTAACTTGTCACTTTTAGCCGTGTTGTTTGTGACTTAGTCATGTTTTTGTCGCTCTCAGTGTATTTTGTCGCTTTTAGGCAAGTTTTAGTTGTGTTTGTGTTGCTTTTGTCACATTTGTCTTTATTAGACATGTTTTATTGGTTTGGTTTATTTTCGCTTTTAGTAGTGTTTTTGTTGCTCGTTTCAGAACATGTTTTAACGAATCCAAACAGGGATTGGCAGTTTTTATACAAAATTAAGCCGGATATTTTGATGTTTGAACGGCTGTAATTAGCAAATGGCAAAGGCTGCAGTTTTTGAAGTACAATAACTTCCTCCACAAATTGCGATTTAATTTAATTTCACAATCAACCCTAATCTAAACGTATGCATCTAAACATAAATGACTGACAATGACTTTTGGATAGAAGTCGAAACGTCTCGCTCTTCAAACAGCGTTCGGATCACGACCCCTGAACCCTTTTCTACGATCTAAACATAAAGAAAAAACACTGAACGCCAATGTGTGTCCAAACTTTTGATTGGAACTGTCTACACAGCGACTTTCTACCAAACCAGTGTCTCATAACATAAACACTGCTTTTAAAAGAGGTTAAATGAAGGTTGAATTTAGTGGATAAAACTTCTAGATTATGTTAGTTTGTGTAGTTCAGTGTTTCCCAACCAGGGGTACGGGGACCCCAAGGGGTATGTGAAGTATTACCAGGGGGTACTTGGAATGGTTTCAGGTTTTAAATGAAGATGAAATGTACATGTATCTGAATAAAAAGTGTGATTAGTTGTACATTTTGAATCTTTTTGGCGTATTTTGGACCATAAATATAATAAAAACTAAAAATCTAGTAGTAATAATTGACTATATTCGACAAATAAACCCAATTATTTGCCTGAAACTCAAGTTAAGGGGCACTCTGAGTGTGAGACAAAGCTTGTGGGGGTACTCGAGACAAAAAAGGTTGGGAACCACTGGTGTAGTTAGTTCCGCCTTCGGACAGATCTAAACCAGTCCCTGACCAGAGCAGTGTCCGAACTGAAGAAGCGACTTGGATGAGTGGCAAGAAATTTACGCTAAAAACTTCAGTTGAATAAATGTAACCTTTTGTTATGGACCCAAGCTGGACAACACAGATTATTCAGACAAGTTCACATAAAAACAAACAAATCAGCTAAATCTTCATTCAAAAGTGCCATTAGAATTAGAACAACAATTTAAGAAAACCCGGCTTTCCAAAATACCGAGCAAATTCACTCGGATTAAACAGATTGCTTGGAATGTGCAAACCCCGAAATTCTAACCGAGTCGACGAACCTTTTGTGTGGACTCCGAGGCGATATGAACCGAACGTGAAAATCTTGCCCCCGACGCAACTTATCGCTGAAGGCGGAAGGTTCTGCGGAGAAAACGAGAATGACACGACTGAAATACAAACGAATCAACGTTAAACTGGTCCAGGGACATACCTTTGCTTCACTGATCTCCGCGATCCATTCTTTAACAAAATTATTTAGTTTCCCAAGGACTGCAAGTCTGTAAACAAGAAACGAAAACATTAAAGTGCCTCTGACAAGTTGAAGCACTCATTTCACTAAAACACAGTTAAGATCATTATATTTAAGATTCTGCTAAAAAATTAACTATTTTTATTCCAGTTTGGCAACTTTTTTACATTAAAATGTTTACTTCCTGGTTGTAAATGATGACATCACGCTATCACACTGTTACTGTTACCTAGCAACCATGTCGTACACTGGGCCAAAACACCTCTAATGTCACGGAAATTATTATTTGACAAATAAAAATATATGGGAACACCTTTATTTAGTTGAATTGATGTTTAAAGGATTAGAAACATTATTTTTTTGGTTGAAGATTGTCCCTGGTGTGTCTCCCTAGTGTGATGTTGTCATGTTTTGGAACTCTGCTCTACTTCCTGTAAATGTCAACATATTTTTCAAGTTTTCCTCACAAACTGACTCTTGATTGACGTAAAACTATCATTTCTATTTACAACTGTTTTTATTCCACCAAATAAAGTCAAAATTAGAAAATCATAAAAACCTGTCGTACGCACTTTAAAGTCTCAATCACAGCTTCTCAAAATGTTCTAATTATGACTTAGTTTGGCGGGAGGGCACCTGTGGTAAATATGTATCATAGTTTCACATTTGCGAAGTCGCAGTTTGTGAGGAAACTCTGAAAAATAAAAGTGTAAAAACACAGGAAGCAGTGCCGAGTTCTGAAACGGAATCCCTCTGTGATGTCATCAAAAAGCGACGCACAGAGACAATTTACAGACGACCGACACGTTTTTTCTGACAGTTTAAACGGTAAATCAACAAAATAAAGTTGTTATCAGGTGTTATTATTTGTCAAATCATAACTATTGTGTAACTTATATGGTTTTTGGCCTTGTTTACAGTCTGGTTGCTACGGTAACAGTTGTGCAATGACCTCTAATGGTGTCATATTTGCTGCTCATGTCCAACCAGGAAGTGACATTATAAACGTCACAAAAACTGTCAAAGTGGGGACAAAATGTTTATTAAAATCTTAAATATAATCACGTTCGGTATGTTTTAGTGAAATGTGACGTCTAAACCGTCATATAGACTTTAAGATCAGGTAAAGGAGATTTATAAAAGCAGTGAAAGGGACATGGGGTTTGTGGGTGTGAGAAGAGAAGGTCTGGTGAAGGACGGAAGGTTTAGCCAAAAGAAAACACTAAACACGAGAGCCTTTCCTCAAAAATATTATGGGTACTCGATGTTTGAGGGTGGAACGCCTTTTGTCTGTCCTGCTGTGACGCCTTTGTAGCAAAATACAAAAATTATATTTATATATTTTTTTAATAAACAAAGTAAATCAAACAGAACTTCATTCTAAAACTATGTAATTCATAAGACATTTTTGTGTGCACCGTTGAGTTGAATTTGAGAGGAAGAAAAACATTTAGAAATTAATTTAAAAAGGCAAAACTAGACCTCGCGTCAGGTTTCCATTAGCGGCGACCTTTCCTACGGCTCGGTGTTCCCGCCCTTTACCTGTGGTTGAGCTCCTCTTCGTCCTCGAACACCCCGAAGGGCTTCATGGCGTCGCACAGTTTCTGGGTGTACTGGTGGTCAATGTCCCGGGGCGGCGCCAGGCTGATGGCAGACGTGATGCCATAGTGTTTGGGAGGCTGCTGCCCACTAGGCACAGAGCTGAGGGACACACGGGAAACAAAAGAAAAGAACGGTCAACAATACAGATTAGAAAAGCACACGACTTACTGTCAGGAAAAACAACGAGGGCGGTTGTGATTAGATTTGAGATCCGGGCTGCACGACACATCGCAAAAGTATCGATATCGCAACAAACTAAATGTATCGCAGTGACACAGACGTCTTCATCTGATGTTTTTCTGATGATTTTAAAATGAAAACATTGACAATTATGAATAAATCTAGCTTTGTCAAACTAAATTAGCCTCAGTTTTGCATTTATTGGTTTTATTTTTATTAAAACAGACATTACTGAGTCAAAAATAGGGCTGCAACAATTAGAATAATCATGACCAGTCGATATTAAACAATAATGTCAGTCGTATTTTGATGATGTCGTCGTTCTTTGGACTAAACAGACTCTAAAACACGAACTTAAAGACTTTTAGAACAAACACAGTGACATAATTAAAGAAAAAATGGCAAGAAAGAATAGATCATTTCTCATTTTCCTAAATTAAACACTTTATTCATAAATATTCTCTCTCTAAAAGCTTCAGTCACAATATTTCAACATTTATTTGGTTAAAAATAGTTTATTCTAAGTCTCAATCTACCATAGAAATAACGGCTGACTGGTCGACGACTAAAATAATCGTTAGTTTCAAGTGTAAATGTCGCAAATCTTAATAACTATGTCGCTTATCGCAATAATTTCCAATATCGTGCAGCCCTAGTTCACGTTTTAAAGTTTAAAGTCAAAAAAGTGTTAAATAATAACACAATCACATGCATTTCCAGCATTTAGTAGTAAAGACTGTGGTTGCATTTTTCCATAAACTTATGATATTGTGTCGTACAATTGTGGAGTTTTAATATTATTGGCTGATGCAGTTATTGAATGGAACAAACTGAATGTATAGTTAGGCTTGTCGTGATAATTACTCTCAGGTCTGGGTGATAAAAAGGAAGGAGCTGGTCCCTGTGACAATCTGCTATTTTTGTGAAATCGTCGTATCGTGATTCACTGTTTGTGTCTTTTATGCCGCTGTCTGTTCGCAATCGTAAAGGCTGCAGTTTTTGAAGCGCAATAATTTCTTCCACAAACAACAAAATGTCTTGCTTTGATTTGAATAAAAAACTGCTAACGCTGTAGTTTGGATTTGTGCAAACATATTATGAAACAAGCGACAAAAGCACGACAAAAAGTGACAAAGATATGTTCAAAAGCGACAAAAACACGTCTACAAATACGACTCAAGGCATCAATAAGCGACAAAGATGCGACTAAAAGCAACAAAATTGTGTTTAAAATGTGAATGTGAACTGAATCCCATTATTAGAACATAAATCTAATCACAATGGCACTGGTCAGAAAAATCACAATTAGATATTTTTCCTAAATGGTGCAGCTCTATTAAAGACAACAGAAAAAAACAAAGTGAACATGAATCGAGAAAATCGAAATCATGATCTGGCCCCAAGAAAATTGTGATAATACGTTTTTGCTGTATCGCCCAGACCTAATTACAATATTGACTCACTGTTCAATAAGTGAAAGGAGGAACAATATTTTTGGTGCTCAATATTATTGTGTGTATCTCATGGATGTATTAAAAGAACTGGATAAGCCACGCCCCCTCTGTCTGTGGTCCCAGATTGATTAGTGGTCGTGCGAGGTACTGCAGCCTCTTGGGCCCAGCCTTTTTCTATCATTGCACATTATAATTGCAGACAGTACTGAATTATTATCGGTATTTAAATAAAATAGAAGGAAATGTTCTTTTCTACCGTTTCTAAAATCACAGAAATTACCGTTTTTATATGAAGTGACGTCACAGTAAACATGTGCGAGTCACGTGAACGAGCGTCAGACGATACAAACAGAAGCTCGAGGAAAAGGCTCGACTAGAGACACCTGTAAGTTGTATTTTATTTCATTTCAGGCGCTTCACGTGTGTCTAACATGAAGAACACAATTACAATCACACAAGCTAACGCTAACACAAAAACTTGCAGCTGCTGGTCGTTCACGTCGCTCAAAGCATCATGGGGGATTGGGGTCACGTGGCGCCCTAAAGCAAAGATGGCCGCCTCCGTATCAGGAAGTAAGACATTTTTTTGGGGTCATGCGCCAATGAGCTCAGTCCATAGAGATAAACAGGACGGCCATTTTGGATACATCTTCCAGGTTTTATTATAGTTCTATGGTGTATCTTTTCTTTGCACTAACTGGAAATTTTGTTATTTTTCGAATTCTAGAGTAAAATTTCAGCTATACAATGTCCAATAATGAATAATATTAGACTTTTAAATGATCCTAACAAACTACTTACTTTTTATTTATTACAGCTCATGATTTTTACAATATACGGTTGAAATTTCCGGCTTTAAAGTTAGTTGGCAGCATAAAGTAGCTTCAATACTGTCGTTTATTGTGATAATTTCTGTAACAATATACTGCAGTTCAAAATTTGTTATTGTAACAGGTGACAGCAATAGGGCTGCAATGATTAATCAAGTAATCGTGACTAGAAAATACATTTTATAACAAAGACAGTGGCATTATTAAATCACAATGTCATAAAAGATTAAAATAAATCATTATCATCATATTCAAGCTGTTTTTTAAATGAATACATTTACTTTTATATGTTTCTAACAATACAATTAGCGATAACAAAGTGGGGTTTGGGAAAACACACTAGAAATCAGATCCAATTATTGCGCAGATTGCTGATTTTTACTGGCCCTGTAAATGTACTCAATGGATAATCCAAGTTGTTTTTTAACATTAATAGGAAACGCTGCATTTCTGGGAAAAAGGAGAGTTGTTTGTGCGCTGCGTCACTTGTGAGTTTAACTGAATTTGTCATGCGTCAAAAAAGTGAAGCAAAGTTTGTAACAACAGCCAAAAATAAAATAACGTGATTGAGGAAGTTGAGTCATTTCAATACGAATGATTTGATGAGTAAAATGGAGGTTTGAATACAATACTTTTACTCATATTTTGGCGATTTAGAGTACAAAGTAAGGATGTCACGCTTATTAGGTTAATCAATAAATCATGATTATTCAAGACACAATATATACATATAAGAACTTAAAGAAAAATAATAACCGCGACAATCACAAAAGCCAAATTAAGTATTTTAAATTCCAGAAAAAAGTGACTGAATGTAAACAACATTTTACTTGGTAGTTATTGTAACATTAACTTTATCATTCAAAAACTTAATAAAGCTGCTCACAAACCACAAAAATAGTAACATGTAGACAATAAGAATTCAAAATAACTTTTAAATCTTCACGATCTCAGTAAATAATTGTTAAATCATGTTATTTTATGTTTATCTTATTTTATGTTTTATATTTTTATCTATTTTCAATACTGTCTATCCAACTGTACATTTCTGTATATAGTCTTAGTTTATCTTAGTCTATTCTATTCTATTTTATTCTTAATCTTATGCATCCCTCTTTTATATATTTTATTCATTGTTTTATGTTGCACCTCACGTCGAAGCAAGTTCCTGTGTTTGTGAATTTTGATCACTGACAATGGTAACAAACCAATTCTGATTCTAAATGACATTTTATATCACTACAAATGACATTTTATATTACTATCTCAAACCTCAAATACACAGCTATGATAAACTGTCCCCATAACAAAACAAGGTCAATGTATAATATTTAGACTATAAACAAATTCTGATAAAAACTGAGATTAAGTTTGGGTGACAATTAAACAAAGTCTGTATCAACTCCTTCAATTTAGATTCAACTTAATAATGACCTTAAATTGATACTTACACACTTTGTCATTTAGTCTCTATCTTAGTTAAACATTCTTGACTAAAACATCACAACACAGAGTCTTCAGTGGGTCACACAATGTTTACAGCGAAGCAATGCCAAGAATGCAGCTTTTACAACCTGCTGCTTTACAAATAATACCGCCAATTCAGATACTACACCTGAACGAGGCTGACAGCGTGTTATCTTTACAGTTTTGATTTACATTTATCGTACCACAACCGCAGTGCAAGTGAGAATACGTCTAATACGGAATAAAGTGAAGTTAAAGGTTTGCAAAGTGTTTTTTCGACCCATGGAGCGGTAACAAATGAAGGCTAATTTAGCAAAACCAATCACTTTTGTGGCATAATGTTGATTTAGCACTTCAATCAATTAAAAATACAATTTCAGAGGTGCACGTTTGTAATCGAAGACTAAATTTTTCAAATAAAACTTGATAAAAGCCAAAACGTGATAAAACCGTTTACGGGCCTTGTTTGGTTGTTGTGGTGTTAGCTAGCGTTAGCATCTTAGCCTTTTCTTTGTGACTTTTCAAAAATGTGGACCAGGATGCAAAAATGTGACGCGTGTAATAAATGCACGATTTACCTGGACATTTCTTTCATGACACGCTGGCAGATTTGCGTTGTTTTAGTCGCTGCACACGCTTAGAAAAGAAAAAGAAAGTCCGCCAAGTGAGGGGGCAATGCTAAGCTAACAGTCTCTCGACCCGACGCAACAATGGTCACTTTGCACACACAGCATGAACCGGAATTACTTCTTATAACGCGAAATCTCGGCCTGTGCCTCCGAGTTAACACGCATATCTGAGTCGTTGTGCGCAGATAACACGTCGAAGTGGGTGATACCGGCGAATCAAGCGGTCCAAGCGATGTTTTGGACAAAAATAAGAAGAGTTTTAGCAGGCGTTAGCAGCGGCAGCACGCAGCAGCGGCCAATGCGGTAAGTAGAACTCTAGACAGATTATCGCCATGGCAACCGATAGTAACCGACGTCCGGTTCCGGCAGCCATGTTGTGACTGGTAATTCTACTCTACTACTGCACTATGGTTAAGTACTGGAACGATAAATCTACAAATCATGCCAAGTCGACTATATGAAATAATCGTGGTCATATTTTAGTGATTGTAATTGTTAAAGACTCTAAAACAAGTACGTAAATACCTTTTTATAACAAAAGCAGCACTATTATTAAAGGGGCTGTACCTGATTTTTACTGTTGTGAAATGTGAAACGCAAAACCAGTACATGTTCCCGATTTTTTGCCGGTAATAAAGAAAAATCTATGTTGATCTGTGCACAGATATATTGTACAAGCATCTATTCAGGTGAAAATGACACCACAACTTTTACTCTGCATCTGTTTATAGAGCGTTTTGGTCTACAAGAGAAGCAGGAAATGCGTTGTTACCCTGTTAAGGTTTGTTAGCTTTACCCGTGACGGTCTGGGCTCAGAGACTTGTGAAAAGTGCTTCTAAACTCATCACAGTGAATATTTAGGATCAAGGGCGGCTCGTCATTAGGGCGATAGGTGCGATGCACCGCCAGAAAAAACAGAAAAACAGATTAAGAAATAATAATTCATTCAATAATAATTCATGATTGAATTTCACATAAATTAAAAGCCCAGAATTATCCTTGTCCAATCAGCAGGGGCGGTGTTCAGTAGACGGGGCACAGAGTCACGCCCCTTTTGGTGTGATCGCTGCCTGGTCTAAAATCGCACCAGTCCAAGTATTAAAGTAGTATTTTAAAAATCGCAGCAGTCGCTCTCACTCAATATAACGTAAGAGCCATTTTTTTTTTTAAGTTCCAGCTTTACAATGGAATCTAATAGGAGCTTTGGGTGCTCGCATCTATGCTGTCGTCATGTACGTGTACGTGATTACGCAAGTCACGTTCATTAGTCGTCACATGGATATGTTCTGAAAACTATTTATCTTTGAAAGAAAGTTCATTTTAATCGGCGCTCGAGGTATCTTTCAAACTCAAAAAGTGTGCTGCGACTCAAAAAAGGTTGAAAAACACTGCAATAAATGACTGAAAGGCTTTAGGCTGAAGTGCAACACTTATTAAAGCCTAATCTTCTTCCCAAACTCAAATACCAAGAATAATACTGCTCACAACTATCAAAGTAAAACAGCAAAATGAGAAACAAGAATTTAAGTGAAAAATTGTGAATTAAACTTTTTTTTTTTTTTATTCCACTCGGTCGAAACCAGTTAATTAACAGGTGTCGTCTTTAACACAAATGTATTCAATCCCATTTCTATTACACTACATATCATTACTCATACTACCATATTCTTCATATTATTACATAACCTTTCCAAAAATTCTAATCATTTTTTGGTTAGTCAGCATAAGTCTTCATTTTAGAACCTCCCTTACGCGTCCATAAATTCTGATCATATCTAAATTTAAATACGTAAGTCACTGATTTTTAAAGTTTAAAATTAGTTATGATGTGTTTTTTATGTATCAAAACAGTAAAAATCAGGTACAGAGCCTTTAAATCAAAATGTTGAAGAATGAAGAAGAATTTATTTGTAACAATTGTCTATCATGAAGTCTTCAGTCACACTTTTTCAACATTTATTTAGTTTATTTACAAAGTCTCAATGTGTGCTCTGCCAGTAGTTAAGGGCATTGTACCAATATTTGATGATTGTTTTTATTTATTTTTTTTACTTCTCTCCCCTCTTTTCCTCTTTCACGTTACAAGTGTCCAGAAAACCTTTTAAAAAGTGTCAATGTACTAAGCGACTAACACTTTCTGCCTGGCTCTGTTTTTGCACTATTTGTTCTTTCTGCAATCACAAGATGGCCGCCGCAATCGCCACGGCAACAGAATCCAATGTCCTTCTAGCTTTTGTTGCACAAACTGGCAGCAGCGACCATTTGCAAAAAGCGGCTAGGCCAGAAATCACGTGACTGAGCGGAGTTACCTCATTCAAACTGAAGCAAATAACAACAAAAGGAAAAACAACTGGGAATTTAACAAGAGGCGTGTTTTGAGTGTTTTGGTCTACGAACAGCAAACTATAACCGTAAAAGTCCTTGTAGAATGTAATTTAATCGACTATTTTTGAGAAATTGTTATGTTACTATGAGAATGAATGCCACTTGTTGCAGTCACATGTGCTTACTATAATAAAATGCATTTATTAAACATAATTTTTATTTAAAAGACTATTAAACCAGTTCGACTAAACAAAATAGAAAAAGACATTTGTGAATTACAGTAATATAAGAATCAACAATGGCATAATGAAAAGCTTAAAGTGCTCATGACAGTTTTTTTTGTATAATTCTCTAATTGTTACTTTATTCAGTGTATTAAATTGTATTGTATTGTAAATATAAATTATAGTTTTACACCAATCAAGTAGCAGTTTGTGGCGAAAAAT
The DNA here is from genome assembly GCA_019453435.1 of Rhinogobius similis. Lineage (NCBI taxonomy): Eukaryota > Metazoa > Chordata > Actinopteri > Gobiiformes > Gobiidae > Rhinogobius > Rhinogobius similis. The sequence continues at coordinate 40,170,400 of CM033625.1, forward strand.
GAGAGTTGAAAGTTACAGGAAGTAAACAAATTGATGACATCACACCGGGGAGACAAAGGTTATGCATAATTTAATAAAAGGAAATTGCTTTTTTAAACAATGATTCAACAAAATAAAGGTGTTCGCTTGTATTTTTATTTGTCAAATAAAAAAAAGTGTGACATTAGAGGAGTTTTGGTTTTGCACTTTGTAGGATGGATGAAAAATCTAAAAAAAAAATTGCTAATGTGTAAAGTATTTTTGCAAACTCTGAAATATATTTATCTTAACTGCATTTTAGCTAAATCCAACCTGTCATGGGCACTTTAACAGCGCTCCCTGGTGGACCAGTTTGTTCTCTGCAGTTGTTGTGTTTGCTTTAAAAAAAAAAAAAGAAAAAAAAAAGAATGTGACATGTTATGAGTGTCACTGTCAGTAAAATACGGGCTTAACAATAAAAATTATCAAAGAATATACATCATTTACTTAATTGTTTGTAGGGCTGCAACAAGTTAATCAATTAATTGCAACTAATCGATTATAGAGATGGTTGTCAACTAATTAAACAATCGAACAATTGTTAACTGGTCTAAACACAGACTCCAAAACACTGTATGTGCTGAAAGAAGAGGTTTTATGACTCAGACGGAGCAGGAATGACACAAAAAACACACAGAAAACATTTCAATTGTGTGTTTTTGATTAAAATACTTGTTCATCTATGAATATTTTCCACCAAATTGTCATCAAATGGCTTCACTTCAGTTTTATCTGGGTAAAAGTGAATAAAAATCTCGTATTCAAGGGTCTTTTGCGTTCTAAACAACTAACGGATTAATAATCGCCAGACTAATCGATTACTAAAATAATCGTTAGTTGTTTGTCATTTGCCCAAAGCCAGCGTGAATGAATGCCAAGTGTTGCTGATAATAATGAATCAACCTAAAATCTACAGTAAAACACATTTATACACAACAAGAAGATTACATTCTCTTCCTAAACATTGTTGTTGGTGTCACTGAGCCTTGTTTTAGTGACTGTAATTTAACTTGTAATGCAATCAAATAAATAAAAGCGATAAGAGGAAAAAAACACTATAAAAGCGGCGTGTTGACTTTGGATTCATTGACAGTTTGGGTCCGGTGCACAGTCCAGTCCACATGAACAGGTCCCTCCCACAAACGCACACGCCTCCTTTTCAGTGTTGCCAGATTGGGCTCCTTTTGTTGGCTTCGGGCGGAAAAAAATAGCGTTGGGCGGGTGCATATATTTTGGGCTATTTTTGGATGTCTCAGGCGGGAATTTGAAAATGCAAAATAGATTAATATCTTCATAAATATTTGTGTATTATTGATTGAGTTGTTGATAGAATAATATTCATTCATTCATTTTCTACCGCTTATTCGGGTGACTGGAGCCTGTCCCAGTGACTTTGGGCTTTAGGCGGGGTACACCCTGGACAGTGGCCAACTCGTCGCAGGGTTAACACAGAGAGACAGACATGGACAGACAACCATTCACTCTCACATTCACACACTACGGGCAATTTAGCGTTACCAATTAACCTGAACACAGTCATGTCTTTGGACGGTGGGAGGAGCCGGAGAACCCAGAGAGAACCCACGGTAACACGGGGAGGACATGCAGACTCCACCCAGAGAGAGCGTGTGATGTTGGGGTGGTGCGGGATTCGAACCCACGATCTCCTTATTGAGAGGCAGAAGCTCTAGCCGCTCTGCTGCCGTGCACCCGATTTTGATAAATAAAAGTTTAAAATAACAGGAAGTGTGTCATCAAAATGTGACGTACAGTTGAAAATAAATAGACAGTTAACACTATAAATGTTATGAAGATTGTCAAACAGGGGACAAAATAGGCAAAATGTGTAGTAGTATCTTAAATACAATCATATTCAGTATATATTAGTCAAACATGTCTAACCTGCCAACTATAAACGCACCATACAATCAGATAGTGGTACCAGATACCAGTGGTTCTCAAAGTGGGGGTCGGGACCCCTCGGGGGGTCGCGAGGGATGAACTGGGGGTCGCGAGATGATTTCAAGATCTAATTTTAATTATGTTTTATATTAAAAGCAGCATCTTTTTGTGAAATAAGGCCCAATAAGACTATAAACTATTCAAATAGCCAGCGTTATCCTGATTTAACACACTGGGACACTTAAAACTATCACTACATTCATTTTCATTTCGCTTTGGGGTCCCGAGTTGGTTGCTTGGCTATTATGGGGGTCCCGGTCAGAAAAGTTTGAGAACCACTGGTCTATATGTTTATCTTGTTGTGTACTGTTGGTTTGTTCATGATTTTACGGTTGAAACTGTGCTTTGTATGCCATTTAAATAGTAATTTTGGAAAGTTTATAATTTGGGCTGGTTTTCATTGATCTTGGCGGGTTTTATGTGGACTTTGGGCTGGAAACTGTCAGTAAAATCTGGCAACACTGCTCCTTTTGCATTTTGGACTTTTCCACTTCACTTCACTCTCAAGACTCTCTCCGACATATCTCTAAATTTACAATCTTTTTAATTCTGCTGAGGACAATTTGCTTTCATTTTCCGTCATCATGACTGACAACGTGCTTCTTGTGAACGTGGAGAAATGGATCGAGGACAACAAGCATTCTTTTAATCCACCGGTTTGCAACAAGCTCATGTGAGTAATCTGAGATGGTGAGTTCGTCCACAAACAACAAAATGTCTTGCTTTGATTTGGATAAAAACTGCTAACACTGTAGTTTGGATTTGTACGAACGTGTTCTGAAACGAGCGACAAAAGCGTGACCAAAAACGATTAAAATGCGTTCAAGAGTGACAAAAACGCACCTACAAACAACAAAGGCGACTCAACGCACCAAAACGTGACAAAAGCGACAAAAACATGACTAAAAGCGAGACTAAAAGCGACAAAAGCAAGACTAAAAGCGACAAAAGCGAGACTAAAAGCGACAAAAGCAAGACTAAAAGCGACAAAAGCAAGACTAAAAGCGACAAAAGCAAGACTAAAAGCGAGACTAAAAGCGAGACTAAAAGCGAGACTAAAAGCGACAAAAGCAAGACTAAAAGCGACAAAAGCAAGACTAAAAGCGACAAAAGCAAGACTAAAAGCGAGACTAAAAGCGAGACTAAAAGCGAGACTAAAAGCGACAAAAGCAAGACTAAACGCGAGACTAAAAGCGAGACTAAAAGCGACAAAAGCAAGACTAAAAGCGAGACTAAAAGCGAGACTAAAAGCGACAAAAGCAAGACTAAAAGCGTGACTAAAAGCGAGACTAAAAGCGACAAAAGCAAGACTAAAAGCGAGACTAAAAGCGAGACTAAAAGCGACAAAAGCAAGACTAAAAGCGAGACTAAAAGCGACAAAAGCAAGACTAAAAGCGAGACTAAAGGCGAGACTAAAAGCGACAAAAGCAAGACTAAAAGCGAGACTAAAAGCGAGACTAAAAGCGACAAAAGCGAGACTAAAAGCGAGACTAAAAGCGACAAAAGCAAGACTAAAAACGAGACTAAAAGCGTCAAAAGTGAGACTAAAAGCATGACTAAAAGCAAGACTAAAAGCGACAAAAGCGAGACTAAAAGCGACAAAAGCGAGACTAAAAGCGTCACTAAAAGTGACAAAAGCGAGACTACAAGCGTGACTAAAAGCAAGACTAAAAGCAAGACTAAAAGCGACAAAAGCGAGACTAAAAGCGACAAAAGCGAGACTAAAAGCGACAAAAGCAAGACTAAAAGCGACAAAAGCAAGACTAAAAGCGACAAAAGCAAGACTAAAAGCGAGACTAAAAGCGAGACTAAAAGCGAGACTAAAAGCGACAAAAGCAAGACTAAAAGCGACAAAAGCAAGACTAAAAGCGACAAAAGCAAGACTAAAAGCGAGACTAAAAGCGAGACTAAAAGCGAGACTAAAAGCGACAAAAGCAAGACTAAAAGCGAGACTAAAAGCGAGACTAAAAGCGACAAAAGCAAGACTAAAAGCGAGACTAAAAGCGAGACTAAAAGCGACAAAAGCAAGACTAAAAGCGTGACTAAAAGCGAGACTAAAAGCGACAAAAGCAAGACTAAAAGCTTAGACTAAAGCGAGACTAAAAGCGACAAAAGCAAGACTAAAAGCGAGACTAAAAGCGACAAAAGCAAGACTAAAAGCGAGACTAAAGGCGAGACTAAAAGCGACAAAAGCAAGACTAAAAGCGAGACTAAAAGCGAGACTAAAAGCGACAAAAGCGAGACTAAAAGCGAGACTAAAAGCGACAAAAGCAAGACTAAAAACGAGACTAAAAGCGTCAAAAGTGAGACTAAAAGCATGACTAAAAGCAAGACTAAAAGCGACAAAAGCGAGACTAAAAGCGACAAAAGCGAGACTAAAAGCGTCACTAAAAGTGACAAAAGCGAGACTACAAGCGTGACTAAAAGCAAGACTAAAAGCAAGACTAAAAGCGACAAAAGCGAGACTAAAAGCGACAAAAGCGAGACTAAAAGCGTGACTAAAAGCAAGACTAAAAGCTACAAAAGCGTGACTAAAAGCGACAAAAGCAAGACTAAAAGCTACAAAAGCGTGACTAAAAGCGACAAAAGTGAGACTAAAAGCAACAAAAGCGAGACTAAAAGCGACAAAAACATATGACATGACATATGACAAATGACAAACACAACTGAACGTGACAAAAACTCGATCAAGAGCGACAAAATTGTGTTTTAAAATGTGAATTTGAACAGAATCCTATTATTAAAACATAAATCGCAAATGTAATCACAGTTAGAGATTTCTTTGAATCGTGCAGCTCTATTAAAGGCAATAGAAAAATCCAAAGTGAACATGAATCGTGATAAAATCAAAATCATGATCTGGCCCCAAGAACATTGTGATAATAATATTTTACCATATCGCCCAGTGCTATGAGTAATGCATAACAGGTTAAAAATGTATCTGCGTTTTTGTGTTTTCAGGCACTTTCTTCAACTCAACATCATGTTTGTCGGCGGACCCAACACAAGAAAAGACTATCACATCGAAGAAGGAGAAGAGGTAACAAAATACATGAAGTTTATGGCAAAAATTGAGCAAAAATTGTTTAAAAATTGCAATAAATTATAGTTTATTACTTACACTGCGAAAGGGATTGTATCAGGGCTGCAACTAACAATTATTTTATCAGTTTCTATTGTACATTAAGACTTTTAAATACATTATGAACCAGATAAAGGTTGACTGAAGGCGTTTAAATACAGAATATGTACAAACAAAGTGTATTATTATTGAAAATATGAAATATTTTGAAATTTTAATGTAATAAGGACACTGGTTTTTGTTATTAAAGGTCTTTTCATATGTGTTTTAGAGTCATTATAGTCCAGATAATGATTATAATTAATAAAATATTATAATTCTGAGAGTCGACTTAGACAAGTAGTTGATTAATTGTTGCAGCCCTAAAGAATTAATGTGTTTTCAGGTCTTTCTTGCTGATTTAAATAGTATGTTTTTCTTATAACAAGCCACAAAACAGCAACCATTAAGCAATTACCATTATCTGTTTGTATTTTGTGGTTATTTGTTCTTTTTCCTGGCGTATAGTTGAGCATAAATTAGCAAAACAATAGTGAAACCAGTTAGAAAAACCTGAAGGTCAAGTAACTAATCTACCAACTAAATGAGGTATTCACTTTCGCAATCGTTTAAGTTTGTGCATATTTGCTTTTTACGCTTGTTTATCGTTAACTTTGTCGTTCAACCCACGCTTTAAACCAGGCCCCGCCTCCTTCTGTCGTCAGGGTCAAAGGTCATCCAGTTTGTTTGTTTGGTGACATCATTTTGGACGATTTACTCAAAACGCTGAAGCTGAAACGTCCTTTTAGCTCTAAAATGACTTTCACGTTTACTGTGTCATGTGATTATTGTCAAAAGTGATTTAGACAAACTTTATTAATCCAAAAGCTCACAATAATAAACCATAAAAATATTTGATAACAGAGTTCAAATGAATGAATGAATGATTGAGCCACTTTAATAATAATAATACATTTTATTTATATCACACTTTTCATTTGTGCTGAACTCTTAAAGTGCTGCAAAGACACCAACATTAAAAACGGCAGACAATAATAACAAGAATGTAATAAAAAGTATAAAATGCAAAAAAAAAAAAAGAATTGTACTTTAACAGACTTTCCTAAACAAGAAAGTCTTTAAATGATTCAAAGTATGGAAAGAAAGCTTAAAATAGTTGGTTAAATTAAAATTTAAGTGTGTCATAGAAGAAGAGAAGAATATTTAGGTTACAAATACTGTATATTCTTGAATTATTTATTTGTATTTTGTATATTAACTTTTCAATATATATTTATAGTCAGATGAAACCAGGTCTAAACCAGAACTAAACCAGGTCTAAACCAGGACTAAACCAGGACTAAACCAGGGTTAAACCAGGACTAAACCAGATCTAAACCAGGACTAAACCAGGTCTAAACCAGGTCTAAACCAGGACTAAACCAGGTCTAAACCAGGTCTAAACCAGGACTAAACCAGGTCTAAATCAGGTCTAAATCAGGGCTAAATCAGAACTAAACCAGGTCTAAACCAGGTCTAAACCAGGACTAAACCAGGTCTAAACCAGGTCTAAACCAGGACTAAACCAGGACTAAATCAAGGCTAAATCAGGTCTAAACCAGGACTAAACCAGATCTAAACCAGGACTAAACCAGGTCTAAACCAGGTCTAAACCAGGACTAAACCAGGTCTAAACCAGGTCTAAATCAGGGCTAAACCAGAACTAAACCAGGTCTAAACCAGGACTAAACCAGGACTAAACCAGGACTAAACCAGGACTAAACCAGGGTTAAACCAGGACTAAACCAGGACTAAACCAGCTCTAAACCAGGACTAAACCAGGACTAAACCAGGTCTAAACCAGGTCTAAACCAGGTCTAAACCAGGACTAAACCAGGACTAAATCAAGGCTAAATCAGGTCTAAACCAGGTCTAAACCAGGTCTAAATCAGGGCTAAACCAGGACTAAACCAGGACTAAACCAGGTCTAAACCAGGTCTAAACCAGGACTAAATCAGGTCTAAACCAGGACTAAACCAGGACTAAACCAGGTCTAAACCAGGTCTAAACCAGGTCTAAATCAGGTCTAAACCAGGACTAAATCAAGGCTAAATAAGGTCTAAACCTGAACTAAACCAGGACTAAACCAGGTCTAAACCAGGTCTAAATCAGGACTAAATCAGGTCTAAATCAGGTCTAAACCAGGTCTAAACCAGGACTAAACCAGGTCTAAATCAGGTCTAAACCAGAACTAAATCAGGACTAAACCAGAACTAAACCAGGTCTAAACCAGGTCTAAACCAGGTGTGCAAAATGTACAATATTTTATTTTGACCTTTTTGTTTTATCTTATTGTCCCGTTGTTAAAATGTTTAATGTTTATGTTATTTATTGTGAGAGGAGGGTAATAATCAACTGATAATTTGACTTCAAACTTAATAAATAAAACATAATGACTCAAATGTATAATAAAGCAAGAGTGTCAGTAAAAGACAAAATATGTGAAGCTTCGTGTATTTTCAAACCTGGGCTGAAGAATATGTCCGACTACATTTGGCTGAAACGCCCTTTTACTGCAGATAAATCCTCAATAACACCAGATGTAACCTGCTACCGCCAACGCTTTGTCCGTGAAATGTTTGTAATTGTCTGTTTTTTTCTTTCCTGAAGCTGTTTTTCCAGGTGAAGGGCGACATGTGCCTGAAAGTGGTGGAAAACGGGAAACACAAAGACGTCCACATCAAAGAAGGAGAGGTGGGATTCTAATAGAAAGTGCCGTTTGAGTGGTTTCTATTGCAGTTAATTAACGATGTGGTTCTTGTATTGGTTTAGCAGTTTATATTTCAGTCTTCTCTCAGATGTTATTGTTCAGTTTGTCTGCAAACACTGTATGTCGTTTGTCTGTTTGTGGTTAAACTGTTTCCTTTTCGTTGCTGCACCAAAAGCAAATTCGCTAAATGTTTTGTAGAATTTACCATTAGTAAACATTCTGATTCTAATACAATTTTAGTTCTTCCATTTGGTGTCCTAAGGCAGTCGTGGTTCCCAATCTTTTTTGTGTTGAGTACCCCCTGACCTTTGTGTCACACTCCCTTAACTTGAGTACCCCTTAACTTAAGTTTTGGGCAAATAAATGGGTTTACTAGTCAAATGTTGTAAATTATTACTATTATATTTTTTGTATACTTTGTATAGTTTTATATTTATGATCCAAGATACTCTGAAAAGATGCTAACTTTACAACTAATGACATATAAAAGTTAATTTCATCTTCATTTAAAACCTGAAACCATTCCAAGTAATTTCTCATGTACCCCTTGGGGTCCCCGTACCCCTGTTTGGGAAACACTGTCCTAACGCATTCACATAAAATATAACGTAACATAATATAACATTTAATTAGACATAATATATTGACATAAAAAAACATTAAACTAATTAACTAACTAATGAACTTTATGTATGAAATCAAATATATTAAGAATGTTGGCGATTTTGTTTGGTGAAAGGACCTTCGCATAGGCGTTCAATCTTTCTTTACATTAAAGGATACAATTTATGCTATAGTGACTTTATCCATGTTCTAACATTGTTCCATCATCAAAAGCACACCCAGAGTAGCATTTAGTTTGATTCACGTTTGTTTGATGTTGGTTTGTAAATCCTCTCTCTCCAACACTGTGTTCTGAACTCCTTCGATGTGACGTAGATGATGCTGACGTCATTTATCCCAGAATCTTTTCCTTTAAAGGACAAATCTTATGCAAAATTGATTTTTTTGACCTTTTTGCCATAGTCTGATATTGTTCTGTCATCAAAACCACACCTAAAGTACTATCTGGCTTCATTCACGCTAGTTTGATGAATCCTGGTGTGAAAACGACCGTTAAAAACACTCGTTTTTTGATAACTGACGTCACTTATCTGAGAATTTTCTGCTGTTTTAAGTCCATAAATCATCGTCAAACTCGTTCTGAACATTTCTGCGTCTGAACACGATCATTAAAACTGCCTCACAGCTCAGGACTGCTGAAATTAGATGGCATTGTGTTTGTTCAAATGTGTGTAATTGCCTCTGCAGCCAGTAGATGGAGCCACAGCTAAGTCAATATGACATCTCGCAGTGATAGTTATATTGTTCTTTGTAAAAAAAAAAAAAAAAATTCTTTTTCGTTCTAAAATATGAGATGTCAAAGTAAAGACATCCGTGCAGGTTTAAAGACCAATAACAATATGTATGACAAGTTCTCAAAATGTTCCAATTGTATCTTAGTTTGGTGGGAGGGCACCTGTGGCAATTATTTACTATAGTTTTGCATCTGTGAAGTTGCAGTTTGTGAAGAAATTTAGAAAAATAAAAGGTTAAAATTACAGGAAGTGATTGAGTTCTAAAACGGAATCCCTCCCTCTGTGATGTCATCAACAAGCGACGTGCCGTGAAAAACAAGCAATTACACTTTACAGACAACTGACACAACTTTTTGATACTTTAAAGCCTTGATTTTCAACCAGTGTGCCCGAGAACACCAGGGTGCCTTCAGGTTTTTGCCAGGTGTGCCTTGAAAAAAATCTGATTCTTGGATTTGAATGAATAATTTCCCATTTTAGAGTGTTCTGTGTTAATTATTTACCAAAAAAGTAAGCAAATTTCCATTGACAAACCAAACACAGTGACATGAACAATATTTACTACATTAACTGCTACTTTTTGTCCTAAATGGAGTGATTATTTGGTAATAGTAATAATTATTAATTAGCAATGTTTGAGTTGGTGTGGTGTGCCGTGGATTATTTTCAACCAAAAAAGTGTGCCGTGACTCAGAAAAGATTGAAAAACACTGCTTTAAAGTGTCGTTCAACAAAATAAAGTTGTCATTGGGTGTTAACTATTGTGTCATTTATGTGGGTTTTGGTCCTTGTTTTGAAAATGGTTGCTAGGTAACAGCTGTAGAATTAGCTCCACATACTGTATGTCATATTACCATGCATGTATTAAATGAACTGGATAAGACACGCCCCCTCTGTCTGTGTCCCAGATTGATTTGTGGCCGTGCGAGGTACTGCAGCCTCTTGGAACCAGCCTTTTTCTAATATTGCTCATTATAATCACAGACAGTACTGAATTATTATCGGTATTTAAATAAAATAGAAGGAAATGTTCTTTTCTACCGTTTCTAAAATCACCGAAATTACCGTTTTTATATAAAGTGGGGGATTGTCGTCACGTGGCGCCCTAAAGCAAAGATGGCAGCCTCCATATCAGGAAGTAAAACAAAGATGTCAGCCTCCGTATCAGGAAGTAAAACAAAGATGGCAGCCTCCGTATCAGGAAGTAAAACAAAGATGGCAGCCTCCGTATCAGGAAGTAAATGAGGAAGTAAGAAACCTTTTTGGGGTCATGCGCCAATGAGCTCACTCCATAGGGATAAACAGGGCGGCCATTTTGGATTCATCTTCCAGGTTTTATTATAGTTCTATGCATATTACGGCTCATGTCCAACCAGGAAGTACAATTATAAACATTACAAAAACAGTCAAACTGGGGATAAATGGGCAAAATGTTTAGTAAAAACTTAAATATAATCATGTTCACTACGTTTTAGTGAAATGTGTCGTCTTACCTGTCATGTAGACTTTAAGGTGCATTTGTTTCTTCTTTGTTTGAATAATTTCTTGGGTCTTTTCTGTCAGATGTTCCTGTTGCCGGCGCGGATCCCTCACTCTCCGCAGAGACAAGCCGACACTGTGGGTTTGGTGGTGGAGAGGAGGAGGATGACCACCGAAACAGACTGTCTCAGGTAGAAAAACTATACATTTTGCGCTTACATCGTTGCGCGTTATTCATTCCATACTGTGTTGTGGTAAGATTCAAGGCGAGGCAAGTTTACGGAGCACAATATGTGACGCAAAGTTTTAAAAAAGTGCTTAACAGAACAAGAAAAATGCAAACATGGAAGTAAAACTGACTACAATGAACATTTTTATTCACTATTCAATTTTGTACCCACATCTGTTTAAATGTATCCACCATATTAGCCTTATGTATGAGTAAGTATATAATTTTAACAGTTTTGAGTCTTGATTATTAACAAAAAAAATCACAGTTCACTGATGTTTGCAGCTTCAGCCACAAGGGGGCAGAACAGTAATAGTTTTCTCTTGCGGGAGCTTCACTGACAACGAGAAAGTATGAGCAAAGATGACTGCAGTAAATATAACAAACAGGACATTACAAAAAATATATCAACTGAAAGACCAGCTTTGGTCCATGAATGAAGTTTATTGTTGGGTCTTGACTTTTGGGTCAAACTTTTAGTCAGACAATGCAATATTGGTTGAAAGATTTTAATGTAATTGTAATGTTTCAATTTCAGATTTTTTATTTATTTGTTTATTTTGTTTATTTGAGGATCCCCATTAGTCTCTACAGCAGCAGAGACTATTCTTCCTGGGGTCCACTTTCACAATTTAAAACACTACAAGACAGTACATATTAAAATTCGAGCATTAACAATCAAAAAACACAACACTACATTTGAGTTCAAACATAAGGTTTTATGATAAAACACAAAGATGGTACAGTTTGCCTTAAACACTGAGCATGATTACATTTTCCAACATTGATTTCTTTAAGCTACTTTTAAAAACATGATGGTTCTCTATTATAATCAGCTTTTGCAGCAGCATATTCCAGTAAGAAATGGCTCTGTACAGAAATGTTTTTTTCAGTGCGTTAGTTCTAGGTTTAGGCCGAGTCAAAGTGTGTGAGGCTCGTCTTGTATTAAAGCCATGTCATATACTTGTACTTATACTTATACTTATACTTATACTTGGGAGATATGCAAATCATAACAATACATAATTTATATTTTTGATTTATTTTCATTCTTTTCTGTTTAAAAACTAAATAGACATTCCATGAACAAGTCAGATTTACTAAGCGTAAATAGTTTTCTTCGTTTTCTTCGTTTTCGTTGTCTTCGTTTTCAAGTCTGACCTCTGCTCCAGACCACACCATTGACTTTAAAAAGACACAAACGGATCATTGATGATTAGAAATGACTGAATCTCTGTCTCGATTACAATTTCCCTATGACCCAATTAATTATTAAATAATCAGTGGATGTTATACAGCTCCTTTAAAGTGTGTATGACGGGGTTTTGTGATTTTCTAACTTTATTTGGTGTATTAATGCCTGTTGTATATGTAAATTTTAGTTTTACACCAATCAAGCAGCCGTTTGTGGAGAAAAGTTGAAAAATTTGTACAGGAAGTAAACAAACTGATGACATCACACTGGGGAGACAAAGGTTATGCAAAATTTACACAAACTTTTTTTGATCCTTTAAACATTGATTCAACAAAATAAAGGTGTTCGCATGTATTATTATTCGTAAAATAAAAGAATCTGTGACATTAGAGGCCCCGTGTACAGGATGGTTGCTATGGTAATTTCTTACTGTGATGTCATCATTAACAACCAGGAAGTAAAACAAAAAAACCTAAAAATAGCTAAATCGTGATAAAATTTATAAAGCATTTTAACAAAATTTGAAATATATTTATCTTAACTGTATTTTTCTCAAATGAGTCGTCCAACCTGTCATGGGCCCTTTAATGACATTCAGAGTGCTTTACTGTGCATTATTCACTCACTCCACTCACTGATATAAGCTGCTGTTGTAGCCACAGCTGCCCAGGGACAGAATAATGGAAGAGCGGCTGTTGCACCATTGGCCCCTCCCACCACCACCAGTCATTCACACACACCACTTACATTGTGGGAAGTATATTGTGCCTGGACTCTTGAGGTCAAATATAGTCGAGGCCTTTGAATGTGCACTTCATGTTTCACGTTTCCTCTTGTTTATTGTATGTTTTGTTGTGTTTATTGTATGTTTTGTTGTGATCGCAACTGTAGTTATAACTGTATGTTGTGTCTGCTCATTGTTTATTGTCTATAAATGTAATTGTATATGTTTTGTTGTAACGGCAACTGTAGTTTCAACGGTTTGTAAAGCGCTTTGGGTGCCTGTTAGGTGGAAAAGCGCTCTATAAATTCTTCTTCTTCTTCCTTCTTCTTCTTCTTCCTTCTTCCTTCTTCCTTCTTCTTCTTTCTTCTTCCTTGTTCCTTGTTCCTTCTTCTTCTTCTTCTTCTTCCTTCTTCTTCTTCTTCCTTCTTTCTACTTCTTCCTTCTTTCTTCTTCTTTCATTCTTGTTGCGCGGTGTGTGTTTCAGGTATTATGTGGAGGGCAGCACTGACATTCTGTTCGAGCGCTGGTTTCACTGCCAGGACCTGGGGACTCAGCTGGTGCCTGTTATCAAAGAGTAAGAAAATGTGATGTCGTTTTGACTCTGTGGATTGGGTTGCATGTTGTCACAAAATTCAAAACTGTCCGTTGTTTAATATAAAGCTGGAGAACGGGTCAGAATTCTGCGATTGTCTTTTAACTTTAAAAATGCAGATGTTTTGCCCGGGTTTGATATCGCTGTAATTACTGCACATATCCGTATAAAAAACTGGCACAAAGCTCAATGTCTCCTGCCAGCAGAAACAAATGATGGCGAAATATAGATTTTTAATAGCTTTTAAACATGGCGGCATTACTCAAACATGAAGGCGTGATAGAGCATGGACATTCACCTTATTCCTGAAGTTGCCGTACGCGCCGCCGTCTTGTTTCTGTTGTAGTTCACACGGAGCAGAAGAGCTCAACAGAAAATAAGTTCTACATGGACTAAAAAGACGTTTTCAGGCCTCAGGAAATCGTTGCGTTGTTGACTTGTTGTTGCTCGTGTTCATTAAACATTTTACACAAATCAATCTACTTTATGTAACATTTTAGCGGCGAGACTTTTCCCTTGTTCATCATTAGCTTTAACAGAGTTCTTGTCAAACGGAAGTGCGTTTACAACAAAAGTGCGTATCTGTGGCAAAAGTGGGCGGGGCAGAATAAGGTGAATAAACTGTTATTAATAATTCAAAGTTATTATTACTACTCACTAAACTCATCTTTATTGCACAGGTTTATGGCATCAAAACAGGCCAAAACAGGCAGACCAGATCCTAGTAAGTAATACATTTCATTTTTTCCATTGAAGTTTGCATCATTAAACCATATTCTGCAGAAAGGATTTCAAATAAGTGTAGTTTTCCCGGCAATATTGAACTTTATTTTACCTTTTGAAATATGAAAAATATGACAACGTCTGCAAAACTAAATCAGGTCTACACCAGGTCTACACCAGGTATAAACCAGGACTAAACCAAGTCTAAACCATGGCAAAACTAGGTCTACACTAGGTCTAAGATAGGACTAAACTAAGTCTAAACCAGGACAGAACCAGGACAAAACTAAGACTAAACCAATTCTAAACCAAGTCTAAACCAGGTCTAAACCAGGTCTAAACCAGGCCTAAACCAGGTCTAAACCAGGACTAAACCAAGTCTAAACCATGGCAAAACTAGGTCTAAACTAGGTCTAAGATAGGACTAAACCAAGTCTAAACCAGGACAGAACCAGGACAAAACTAAGACTAAACCAATTCTAAACCAATTCTAAACCAATTCTAAACCAGGTCTAAACCAGGTCTAAACCAGGTCTAAACCGGACTAAGCCAGGTCTAATTCAGTAAAAAATATTTTGTGTATTTTTGAAGATGGGCTGAGGGCCAGATCATAACTGTTGGAGGGCCTGATTTGGCCCCCGGGCCCTAAGTTGAATAGGCCTGGTTTACACAATCACTTCATGGGACTCTTTACTTTAAAGGGAACATAAATTAGGTCACCACGTGGTAAATTCTTCAGTATTGAATCAACAACATGGTTTAAACTTCAGATATGAGTTAATTTAGGTTAAGGTTATGGTCAGTCTCCAGGAAATAAATGTAAGTCAAAGCAACATCCCAACAAAGTAATATAACCTAACGTGAGTTTATTTCTGCAGACGAGGTGTTCAGGGACCCTCCGTTCCAGATGAACACGATGAATGTCATGTCTCCGTTCTGCTTTAAATCCTGGTTAAACAAAAACCGTGTGTCTCTGAGTGGCGGCGGCCCCATCGACCTGTTCGGAGCGCAGTTTGAGACAGAGGTGAGGCTAAAGCACGTTCATAACTCTAATGAACCAACAGTGATGCATCCTGTACCTTTATTGTCATAGGCAGCTCTTCTACAACTGAACAGTCAAACTACATCCACTTTCTTTAACTTTTGACCCATTTCTTTCCCGACTCCTCAGTTCTCGTCTAAAAATAATAGTTCCATCGTTAAATCATCACAGTTCAATCAGATTAGAGAAACTATTTGAGACATGATCGACTGCGATTGAAGGAGAAAAGTGTAGTTTCCCGTTATAAATCACGTTTAGAAAACAAACACATCTGTGAGCTATTAAAGTAACAATCCCTTTAAAGGAAAAACATGCTAAATTAACAGAAAAATACCTAATGAAACTGTCTCAGAGCAGTGGTTTCCCAATGTTTTTTGCCTCGAGGGCCTCCAGTGCTTTATCTCATGCTCCCAAACTTGTGCAATAGTGAAAATGTAAGCATAAATCTGTTTATATTAGCAGGTATTTACGTTATATTGTCTTATTTTAATGAGACAAAAACATTCTTAAAGGTATACTATACGATTGGGGTTCTTAGAGCGTGGCATTTTCTAAGTTGAGTAATTTGCCTTGGGGCTAACTGACAGGCACCAACTACCTTTCTCACCAGGATATTAAATCTTGATTTAACGAGTTAAGAGGGCTACACTGTATATGTGATGGAACTACATTATTTTACTAGTTTCAAACTGTTTCTGACTTGTTTCAATGCATTACTCCTTGTTTCAAACAAATTAACAGATAATTCTACTTACCCCACTGGCAAATTTATTTTATTATTTTAATCTAATGGGATTTTTTTTTTGGGATCTTTCTTCCCCCACTTCCATCTCTATTTGTTTTTTTGGTTCCTCTGTTGTGTAAAATTGTTATGTTTTACCCTGTAAATTGTCTTAAAGGAAAAAATATTCTGCATTTTTCATATTATTATTAGCCTTTAAACGTGCTCCTGAGTGCCTTAAAAATTTGCCATCTCATGTTTTAAAACTCTGGGTGGAGTCTGCACGTTCTCCTCGTGTTACCGTGGGTTCTCTCCGGGTTCTCCGGCTCCTCCCACCGTCCAAAGACATGACTGTGTAGGTGAATTGACAACTCTAAATTGTCCATAGTGAATGAATGTGAGAGTGAATGGTTGTCTGTCCTTGTCTGTGTCTCTGTGTTTGCTGTGACGAGTTGTCCAGGGTGTACCCCGCCTAAGGCCCAAAGTCACTGGGATAGACTCCAGTCACCCGCGACCCCTAACGGGAATAAGCGGTAGAAAATGAATGAAAAAAAATATGAATTAATGTTTCTTCTGTGTTCTTAGGTGTTATGAGCCAGTATGAAATGACACTTACTGAGTGCATCCAGCCAGCAGATGGCGCCAGCGCTATAAACAATCTAATGAAGTCAGCACTGAAAAGACGTCATTGTGTGGATTTGCAGCAGCAGTTATCGTGTTTAGAGGCAGAAATGCTCAGAACGAGTTTAACGATGATTTTAGGAATAAAAACTGCGGAATATTCTCTGATAAATGACGTAGATAATCCGAAAATATGTACGAAAATCCAAGAAGTTCAGCAGGACGTGTGTTTGAAGCTCAAAGGCAGAGGATTCAATTCTAATTCAAACATTCCTCAAAACAGCATGAATGCATCTGAATGCTTCTCCAGGTGTGTTTTTAATGATGGAACATTGTTAGAACAGGGTTAAAAGCTCAAAAAAGTCACTGTGTGTCCTTTAACTATTAAAGAAAAAACAAGAAAAAAAAAACTTCCCGTCATTTTCAACATGTTTTTCAACTTTTCTTCAAAAACTAGTACTTCATTGGTGTGAAACTATCATTTATATTCACAACAGGTGTTATCCCACCACATTGTCAAAAATAAGAAATCATAAAAAGCTGTCATTTGTACTTTAAATATCCCCTATACTTCATTTTGCCCTGGGCCCCCAAATTCGTAGGTACGCCACTGACATTAACCGTCTAATTATCTAACAATCTGTCAAACTTACAATGAACTTCTCCTCGTAAATAATTCTCTGATTTTGTTTACAGGCGATGGTGTTTGGCCCAGGAGAGACGGAGAACACGACTCGACAAAGTGACGTGTGGATTTGGCAACTCGTATGTGACTAAAATGTGTCTGAACTATCTCCCCGAGGGCTTTTAAAGCGTGTGAAATAAATAAACGTTTCTTCTGTGGTTCAGGAGGGAGAGTCGACTGTTACTATGAACGAGCAGCAGTTCAAGATCAAGACCGGGGACAGTTTGTTGATTCCTGAACACAACCAGTGAGTATGAATTTAGACCAAAGCAAAAATCAAAGCACTATAAATAGAAGTTTCTCATATTACACTGTTCACCGAAGTCGTGACTGAGCTGTGAATGGCCCAAGTGTATGATAACGCACTTAATTATCTGTTCCTTTAACAATTTTACTGTAACTCCAACCTCGGTGTGTCCCACTTTTTAATTATGAAAATTACCATAGACCAATGTTTTTCAACCTTTTTTAGGGCCGCGGCACACTTTTTTTTTGGTTGCGAAGATACCACAGCACACGATCTATTAAAATATATATTTGAATAAATAATATATATGCCAAATCAGGCCTTTAGTGAAAATATGTAGCAAATAATGTCTGTGGTTTCTTTTTTGGTTTGAAAGTATGTTTAGGACACTCCAAAATGGTAAATCTTTCAATGAATCCCAATTGGAAATGTTTTTCAAGGCACACCTGGCAATTCCTCAAGGCACACTAGTGTTCCCTGGTACACAGGTTGAAAATCAAGGTCATAGACCAGTGTTTTTCAACCTTTTTTGATTTGTGGCACACATTTTGGGTTTTAAAGCTACCACGGCGCGCCACCTACCACTAAAACATGACCAAATCAGACCATTTAGTTAAAAATATTAAATATAATGAGGCAAATAATGTCTGTGGCACTGTCTGGTTCTTTAAATTTGGTAATAGTGATGGTTTTGCGTTCTTTTTTGGTGAAAATGTTGCTCAGGACGCTCCAAAAAGGTAAATTAGTTCATTAAATCCACATTTGTGAATCTGTGAACTCAAACTGGACATTTTCTCACGGCACACCTGGAAAAACCTCAAGGTGCTCAAGTAGATGCAGTTCCATTCTCTGTTGTTGATCACTTGTATTTTCCCTGTTACCGTTCGTTAGCATTACACGCAAAACATCCAAGCAATGAATCATCCAGTGAGTGAAACCTGCTACCAACGCATCGACCACATATAAGTGACTGAGGGATGAATCATCGCTGAGGGGATAAACCTTTAGCAGTTTTAATTTAGATGATAATTGGTGTGTAAAACTGTCATCGGAGCTAAAGCTAAGTAACTTTAATAATTATTTCTGAACTGGTGCACTTCTGGTAAGAATCTAGTGACCACAAAACATCCTCTTTTACTTGTTACTGGTGAGAAGACCATAGAACTATAATAAAACCTGGAAGATGAACCCCGCCCTGTTCCTCCCTGTGGCGTGAGCTCATTGGCGCATGACCCCAAAAAAATGTCTTACTTCCGCATTTACTTCCTGATACGGAGGCGGCCATCTTTGCTTTAGGGCGCCACGTGACCACAATCCCCCATGATGCTTTGAGCGACGTGAACGACCAGCAGCTGCAAGTTTTTGTGTTAGCGTTAGCTTGTGTGATTGTAATTGTGTTCTTCATGTTAGAGCACACCTGAAAGCGTCTGAAATGAAATAAAATACAACTTACAGGTGTCTCTAGTCGAGCCTTTTCCACGAGCTTCTGTTTGTATCGTCCGACGCTCGTTCATGTGACTCACACATGTTTACTGTGACGTCACTTCATATAAAAACGGTAATTTCGGTGATTTTAGAAACGGTAGAAAAGAACATTTCCTTCTATTTTATTTAAATACCGATAATAATTCAGTCCTGTCTGCAATTATAATGTGCAATTTTAGAAAAAGGCTGGTTCCAAGAGGCTGCAGTACCTCACACGGCCACTAATCAATCTGGGACCACAGATAAAGGGGGGCGTACCTTATCCAGTTCATTTAATACATCCATGCAGAAGACAAATGACATTAATATCATTTGTTTTGAAACGTGATAAACAGAATTAGTTCATGTACTTGTTTTTGTTGTTGTTGTTGTAATAAAGTAAAATCAGTGTTGCTCCAGCACAGATATGTTGTAAAAGCATCTATTGGGGGGAAAATGAGACCACAGCGCTTTCTTTGCATCTGTTTATAGAGCGTTTTATTCTACGAGAAGCAGAAAGTGCACTGTTAGCATGCTAATGTTTGTTAGCTTTACCTTACAGTTCAGAGACAGGTGAAAAGTGCTAATAAACTCATGGAGGTGAATATTTATGATGAAATAAGTGAGAGACACATGTGAATGATGTAAAGACTTTAACATCAACTTGTTCTGTTTTTCATGTTTCAAAAAATGTAAAATTCTGATTCCTCTAATCCCGGCTTTATTGGTCGTCTTTTAAAACCAGGAACCACATTTTGTCTTCCTTTATTTGCAGATACCAGTGGCAGCGAGAACAAGGGACTGTGGCTTTGTTTGTGGCTCAAAACCCTGAACGCAAAAGACCATGAACGTCATTTTTCAAACACGGAAAAGCATTAAAAGGAAAGGTTTTATACAAGTTTCGTGATGAAAATTTGTTCTAGCGGCACATTCACCTTTTCTGTATAAATACGTACTGTGATTTAAACAGACATAAGGTTGTATCCCAAACCACTGATCGATTATCGAGCGATTTTTCTTTCGATTAATCACTGAGTTGTTTAAAACACAAAAAGCTGTTTAAGGATCCTGGTGGAGTACACTTATGGACAAAAGAGTGTTTTCATCAAATGCACTAAATTTAAACATTTTCAGAATAATTTTTATCCAATTGCGGCTCAATTTGAGTTTTTTTTCAGCTTATGGTGTGTTTTGGAACCAATGGTAGACCAGTTAACGATAATCCAAAGTAATTGACAATTATTTAATCAATCAATCAATCAGTTAGTTATGATTAATTAATTAACTTGTTGCATTTTGATTCAAGATTCATCAAAGCAGAACACGGCTGCTTACGAGTAAAAAAGAAAGGCATAAAATATCACAGGGACTGAAAAACATAGCATACTTCTGCAAAAATAATGAGCAAAGCACAAAACTCTGTTAATCTGAGGCGAGAGAAGTTATGATTTTGTTCTAAAAGTTATAAATGACCAAATGAACTTGTTTGTTTCAGATGTGTAACAGAAATAAACAAATCTAATTGTATGGTACGATATAAGTTTGGCTCGAGATGCGACGGGGGAGAGGGCGCCAGACTCACTCTTCGTAAAGAAGTGAAGAAGTTTGAATTCTGGATCCCAATCAACAATTTTGTGTCCCGAAAGGTGGAAATTTGAGAGGGATTTGGAAGGAATGTTTCGGAATTTGAGGAAAGCATAACCTTGCTTTTATCTGAGCTTGAGGTTTTAGAAAGATTAGTTTCAACAGTATTTAAAAGCGACCTGTAACTGCCGAAGAGCCTGCAGTGGAGTAAGTGCTTTACATTACAGTATCATCTGCATAGAAATTAGGCATTTTGGCTGATTTTATTGATGTACAGGATGAAAAGCAAGGGACCAAAGACTGATCCTTGTGGGACACCCTGTGAGTATGGGTGTATTTGATGAGGAGCCATTTGATTGATTGATCTACATGCAAATAAATCTTGCACACTGTCAACCTTTGTAAAAGATACTTTATTAATCGTGCAACATTCCAGTCTTGTCCTTCTTCAGGAAATGAGATGGTTTTATCTGAGTTTAAGGTGAGTATTAGGTTTAAAAGATTAGTTTGAACAGTAATAACAGCAACGTGTGCAGCAAGTAACACTATTATTATTTCTGATTATGCTTTTTTATCACAGAGTTTAAAATATGTCTCTTATTCCTCATTCCATCGAAGTCAACTCGAATTACATACATTCCTCTTTTGTTTCTCGTTGAACACTGCAGGTTTTAACATGAGTTTGAAATCCCCCTTAGTCTAAATCACTTCCTTCACTCAGTCTCTTGTAGAAGTTTAGACTTGCACTCGGAATGAGCCAAAACGCAACAAAAACAAACCTCTGTAGCCGACACAAACAAGTTACACAAGTAATGTCATTTAGAGTTTGTTTTATTACGGTTCACATAAAGCACAAAAATAAATATCTGTAGGTTTTCCAAAAGTGCTCAAAATACAATCTGCAGTCCTGTCCTTCATTATATTACATCAGGTTGAATTAAGATACAGGAAGAACATTTCTTTTAAACCAAAAAAATACAAATAAAAAATTATTTAAAAAAAATACATCAAGGTTTTAATATAAATCGCTTTAGTTTTTGGGGATATAATAAGATCAAGAAATGTGTCCAGCAAATGTTAAATTAAGAGGATTTTGAGACATCCAGGCAAAAAATATATCAAAAAAGAATAAACCCAGATACAGCTGGACTGATTCTGAAAACAGTAAAACATTAAGGTTTAAACCCAACTTTTACTACAACATTACTACTACAATTCAGCAATCGAAATCATAAATATAAAACATAAATAAATAATCACATTGCATAGTCGGTGTGCAAATGTTTAAATGTACAGATATTTTTGGAAGCGCTCTTATTTTTATTTATGTATTTAGTTGATCAGCATAAATTTGAATTTAAACACACACTTTACATAAAAAAGAAAAGAAAAGAAAAACACAAAGGACAAGCTTATGCTAATCAACAAGGTCTGGGGGAAGCCAAAGCTTATTTTGAAGTTGTTAATGGTAAACTATAGCATACACAGCCCTTTATGGTGCGTTCACACTTGCAAGTTCACCACATCAAAACTGGAACTAAACCAGGACTAAACCCAAACCTAGACTTGGACTAGATCAGGACTAAACATGAAGTAGAATCGAACCAAATCCGGTCCACATCAGGACTAAAGTGGGCTCAATTCAGCACCAAATAACGCTAAATGTAAACGCATCCTTTTCGTTTAATTTGGAAGAACAGTACAGCAGGGGTCCAACTGTAGGGCCATGACCCAAAACGAGGCCATATAAAGGATAAATACTGCTGTAAACCTAAACCTAATTTAAGTACATGGAATGATACAGGAAATAAATAAATAAAGGGTTCATTTGCAAAAGAAGATAAGTGGTAATTGAGAGAAGTAAGTGTCTTTATTCGTACCGAGGCTTATGTCAAAAGCTTACAATTTACTCTTTAAATCCTCATGAGATTCTGAGGCCTTTTTTCTTTGTTAATTTTTTTGTCCACCATCTGATAAAAGGAAACTGTGAGTTAAACGTGAAAATAAAGATTTAACATACTTTTTTTCAGTCAAATCAACCATTCTTCGATGAATTAGAGGTCCTTTTGTTCTTCAAACCAGCAAATCTTTATTTTTTTTTTAGGATTTTTGGATGCCGCCTGGGCTTTTTTTACCTAATTACTAACTCCTAAAACTAATAATAGTGAAATTAGCTTCAGCTTTTAAAGAGCATCAGAGCATCCTCCAGACAGCAGCTTTACTCCTCCTTAAATCAAGGCGGACTTGAAAATCTGATATTCCTCTGAGCAGAACTTGTTCACACTTATACATCAGACATCAGAGGCCAAAACCAGAGTCTCAGCTTCACAAAGAGTCCAGACATTTGTTTGTGCTCCAAAGGGTTCAGAAACAGCTTCACTTTTTAGGAAAACTCTGCTGAAATGATTTGAAAGGAAAAATATTCTGCATTTTTCATATCATTATTAGCCTTTAAACATGAGAACCTTAGATTTGCTATCTCATGTTTTGAAAAAAAAAAAAAAAAAAAAAAATTCGGATTAAATTATATAAAAATTAAAGATAAAAAAGGATTTATCTGCTCTGTGCAATGACGTTTACTGAGTGCATTCAGTCAGCAGATGGTGCCTAGTGCTTACACAATTTAGTTATGTTAGCACTTAAGATACGGTTAGCAGAAGCACTTATCATGTTTAGATGACTGAAATACTCAGAAGGAGTCAGACGATGATTTAAAGACTTAAAACAGCAGAAGATTCTAGGATAAGTCACGTAGGAAATCTGGAAAAAATGTCCCGGATCAAGGGAGTTCAGCAGGACGTGTGTTTGACGCTCGGAGGGAGAGGATTTTCCAATGAACATTCCTCAAAACACCACTTTACTGTCATTAATAATATGTGTAAAACATACAGTACCCAAAAGAAAAACAAATTTGTGACTTTTCAAAACAAAGAAATCGTTTTTTGCAAATGAACTCTTAGTAATAAAATAAAAATAATAAATGTCTAGCAACAAATAGTTTGACAACCACACTTTAAATCTGTTATTTTCTCTCAATTCATTGCATTTGGATTCGTAATGTATTCTTGATAACAATCTTCTCTGCTATGAACGCCCCAATCGCCCAAAACGGCGCATACTCCAAAGTGACCAGTCCTTTAAAATTATACTCGAAACTCGAATAATCCCAGGGACACGCCCCCAACAGGGACAGCCCCGCACCCCAGAGGAACTCCCACAGGTAAATGAACAAAGTGTAGACAGTCAGTCGCAGCGGCAGGGGCACGTTTCTGCTCAAAAGTTTGCGCCGCAGCGTCTCGATGGCGAGCAGAGCGGTGGAGTACATGGGGAGGGCCCAGAGGCTGCTGTGGCCCTGCAGGCGGGCGTCCCGGGTGGAGGAGAAGAAGTCCCAGGTGGAGGTGAAGAGGAGCTCGCACAGGAGGCCGTGGAGGGCGTAGAGGTAGAGGCGGGCGAGCGGGGAGAGAGAGAGAGGTGGGGGAGAGGGGGGCGGAGCGAGGGGGAGGCCATTGGACTGCGGTGGAACTGGACGCTCAACGGAGGTCACTGTAAAAGACAAAAAAAACCATGTTCAATGGAAAATATTCTGCATTTATTAGCTTTTAAACATGCTCTGGAGTGCCTTAAAGTAGAACTAAGTAACATTTTTAACTTATTAAACGTCTTTATAAGTCCGTGTGGTGGTTGTAAATGTATTTTCGGGCTGTTTGAAGCCCCCTCCGTCGCCCCCTGCTGTCTCTGAGCGGAAAACCAGTTGCAACTTTCCTGACGCCGACCTGAAGACAATTCTCCTGAGAAACACTGGGTCTCTTTTTTATATTTAGCGACATGAAATGTTTTTATATATATGATTAAACGTCCTTTGTTCAATAAAAAGGAAGGAGGGAAAAAAGAAGCTTTTGTCGTCATTTTACTGGGAGTGTACTTTCACCAGAGACCTGCAGGGGGAGCTCTGTCGCTGAATTTGTTCTGCTTTAAATTTGCCATCTCAAGTTTTAAAACAAAAAAAAAATGTCTTATTCATACTGCGTTATCAGCCACCCAGACAGCATCCAGACAGCAGATGGCGCCAGCGCTATATATACAATCTAGTTAGCGCTGAAAATAAGTTATGATGTGGTTTTGCTGCAGCAGTTATCGTGATTAGAAGACAGAAATGCTCAGAACGAGTTTAGTGATGATTTAAGGACTTAAAACAGTGGAACATTCTCAGATAAGTTACGTAGATGATCTGAAAATACATCCCCGATTGAGGGAGTTCAGCAGGAAGTGTGTTTGACGCTCGGAGGGAGAGGATTTTCTAATAAACATTTCTCAAAACACCGTGAATGCAACTGAATTCTGTGTTTTTGATGATGGAACATTGTTAGAACAGAGTTAAGGTGATTCAGGCAAAACTTTTAGGTCAGTTTTCTCTCTCACATATCGTCTTTCATGTGGAAACAACAAACGTGTCCAATCTGCTCCTAAAGATGTTTTATTCTTCCATTGAATCCACTTCATCCATAGATTTCTCTGGGACATTGTAACTTCAAAGGACGTTTTCTTAAAATGCATTTTTCTCCCTCGAGACATAAAGATCAGCCTTAAGTAGATCCTACACCAAACTGTACAATCTGGACTCAACAAGATTTAGACCAAACGGACAGAAGGATTTTTTTATATTTAATTCTAGAACTGATTTATTGATGTTTTAAGTTTAAAAAGATTTGTCAAATTTTGAATTTTTAGGACAATTTTCAGTCAAATCTGGTTGGCTCACATTTTTTTAATAACTAATATGAACCAAGAAATTTAAACCTGGTTTTGTCTCAAATTTTGGCTGTTTTTTCACATAAAATACCTTGTTTCTACATGAAAACATGACATGATGAAAATTTTGTAATATACGTTTTTCTTACATTTATGTGAGTAAACTACAGGAGAAGTTTCACATTGATATCTCTAAATTTAAGATTTTTTTCCTATTCATCTGTAGTGTCTCACTTTAAAAGCTCAAAAAACTCACTGTAGTAGAATATGTGTCCTTTAAATAACTCCTATTCACCTTATTCTGCCCCGCCCACTTTTTTGCCACAGATACGCACTTTTGTTGTAAACGCACTTCTGTTTGACGAGAACTCCGTTAAAGGGCCCATGACAGATCGGACCACTCATTTACCTAAAATGCAGTTAAGATAAATATATTTCAAGTTTTGCTAAAATTCTTTACAAATGTTATCCCGGTTTAGCAGTTTTATACGTTTTAATTTCACTTCCTGGTTGTAAATAATGACATCACACTAGGAAATTACCATAGCAACCACACTGTAAACTGGGCTAAAACTCATCTAATGTCATCAGTTTTTTTACCTGACCTGAAGTCATGTTTAAAGGGTCAAAAAAGTAGTTTATTTTGTGTAAATTATGTATAAAGTTTGTCTCCCCAGTGTGATGTCATCAGTTTGTTTACTTCCTGTAATTTTCAACATATTTTTCAACTTTTCTCCACAAACAGCGACTTGATTGGTGTAAAACTATAATTTATATTTACAACAAGTATTAATACACTGAATAAAATCAAAATTACAAAATCATAAAAACCTGTCATACGCACTTTAAAGCTAATGACGAACGAGGGAAAAGTCTCACCGCTAAAATGTTACATAAAGTAGATTGATTTGTGTAAAATGTTTAATGAACACGAGCAACAACAAGTCACAACGCAACGATTTCCTGAGGCCTGAAAACGTCTTTTTAGTCCATGTAGAACTTATTTTCTGTTGAGCTCGTCTGCTCCGTGTAAACTACAACAGAAACAAGACGGCGGCGCGTACGGCAACTTCAGGAATAATGTGAATAGGAATAAAATATAGTGATTGGCTTTTGTCCGTGGCAGAATTACTGCTGTACAGGGCGTTTTTCTGAAGAAGAAATGAAAGTTGTGCACAGGAACTTAAATATTCTTCATGTACCTGGGAATTTATCACCTACATTTGTCTATTTCTGGGGTTAAAACTGTCAGGACTGTCTTTGGATTTTTTGTTTTGTTTGGTTTTACGCTGATGCACCAGAGCAAACACCCGGCGCACGCACTGGGACTCTCTCTCAGCTGGAGTCTGCTAACAACTCTGTGCCTGAGTGAATGGGTCGCAGGTTAAAATCGTCCTTGAGGAGGCGTGTTTACAGTCGTTAAGTGGATTAGTTTGTTCAGATCAGATTAACGGGAGGCTCAGAGCTCTTCAGCTGCTAAACTTATACTTTCACAACTGCCATTCGTTTCACTAAGATTATCAAACAGGTCGTACTCCAGAGCATTTTTATTTTATTCAGTCGATATTATATTACTCTCAAGTACAAATCAAAGTACTTTTCGGTGAAAACAGCATGAAACGTTTGTGCTAAATGAGCGTTTAAGTGAGACGTTAGTTGTTGTAAATGGATAAATACAGTTCAAAAAGGTCACAGACTCAAAAAATATTCAACTATTTCTACTTTTATGTAACAAAAAACCTAATATACAACCTGAGAAACACTAAAAACTACATTCTCTAAAGGTTTTTAATTACTTTACAATGTCTTGGTGGAATAACTATACAAAAATTACTATATTTCTACAACTACTCTACTATAATTCGAATATTATTTCAAAATTTACAAACTGGAAAACCGTAAAACAACATTCTTAGTTGTTAATTACTTTACAGTGCTTTTGTGGAGCAACTAAACAGAAAATACTACAACAACTACTTCTAATTCTGCTACTTTTGCTTTAATACAACTATTATTTTATATGATTCGAATTGGAAAACAGTAAAAACGATTTTGTCATTGTTTTGTTGTTGTTGTTGTTCACTAATTTTACAATCTTTATTATAAATTTACAAAAAATTACAACAAGAACTGCTACAACTAATAATACTTTAACAAATCAAATCAAATCAAATCAAACTTTATTTATAAAGCGCTTTTCATACAATAACACAAAGTGCTTTCCAATTCACATATTATTCACATACATATACACATATATACATATTCCCCAAACCCACCCCCACCCCGGCCCAACCATCCCTATATTAAAACTTCCATGCAAACACATACACATACGCACACACACACATGCACACACATTCACGCACACACGCACACATACATGCAATAAGATAATGGGCATGAGGCTGAATGCAGGTGAACCAGCTGTGAGAGCACCATCAGAGGAGCCGTCTGCACCAGGAGCAGAGAGTCGCCTGCAGCCAGAGGACACAGACTCAAAACCCAGAGGAGAGACCAGGCACAGACCAAACCTCCCCCTGGGGCCAATGAGCCAGTGCCCAGGGGCCACAGACGACCACCGCTCCCAGTACAGAGGGCCCCTCAGAGGAAACACTGGAGAGTCTAAAATGAATAAAGGGATTCAGATAAAGGAGGATAAAGATAAAATATATAGTAAAGTAAACACTAGGACCTAAGGTTGAATGTAAAATACATCAAAAGTAGCCTCAATTATAAATAAAATAATATAAAATAATAAATTATTTAAAATACCGATGTAAATAATAAATAAATAAATAATAAAATAAATAAATATTAGTCAAAAGCTAAACTAAAAGGTGGGTCTTGAGCCTGCTCTTAAAAACCTGAACATTCTCTGCGGCTTAACAACACAAATGGTAAAGAAGTAAAAACATAACTGCAGTTTTAATAAAGTACTTAATCTATAATGAACAAATAGTTTATAAAGAATGATTTAGGTTTAGTCAGTATTTAATTTAGAGTTATGGTTAGGCTCTTGAATCATTCTTAAACGATTTGTCCTTTTCGAATTAAGTCTTTGTTCATGTTTTATTAAGGCTATTGTAAGTGTAGTTATTATTAAAGTGTTACTAAAGTCGTAAACTTTTTTGTGTGGAGAAATTATACTACAGCTGCAACTACGACTATTACTACGACAAATACTGTACGAACTGGGGAAGAAGTGTGCAAAATATAACAGACTCTTTAAAAGTTTGTCAATAGAAACATTAAAAAATTCAGAATGGAGGCAAAAATCACTGGAGAAACTGGGATTTAACCTCAGAATATCACAAAATATGAAAAATTTTGATGATTTTGTGTCAGTAAAAGCCTCAGATCCACATGAGTGACATCAGAGCTGCTTTAAACACATTTATTATTGTATTTAACATTATGTTTTAGTAAATTATGATAAACTCTTTGTATTTTTAGTGAAACAACAATCCAGATTTATGGGTTTTACTGGAAAAATACTCACAGAAATGTAAAATATATGTATATGATGATGGAATATATATATTCCAATCTAATTTATTTCTATGGCACATTTTACAAACAAAAACAGTTTTCAAAGTGCTGCAAAGAGTAAAATAAACAACAACACAAGTAGTTATTCAGTAAATACACCATAAAATAGGAGAATAAAAATAACAATAAACAGTAAAACAGAATAAAAATAATAATAAATAAAAATCTATAATATACTACTAATAATAATAAAATAAAAACAGTACAAATAGTCTAATAGATACTACAGATACTACATACAATTAAATACAATTTTAAGGTGAGAAATTAGTATTTATTTCCATCCTTTGTTATAGAAAACTGACATTTCTACTCTGGAAATTCAAATGTGTTGCTTTTTTCCAACACAAACACTTAGAATTTAGATCTAATGCTCACCAATCACTGAAAAGTTAACAGTAAAGCTTCATTTCCCCACAAGTCGTAACGTCAAAAGTTCCCAGACGTCCCGCCCGCTCCCGTCCCACCTGGTCTCACCTGTTTTCTCGTTGCCTCTGGGTATCTTCCTCCCTCGGAGCTCCATCGCGGCTCGTTCTGGTCCCGCTCTAATCCTGCTCCCGTCTTTACGTCCACGAGCTCGGGCTAAACATTAATCCACTGATATCGGCGCACGCTCGGCCCCGGGAGGAGGCACAGCTCGACACTTCTGCTCAGACCACCGCGGCTAATATTTGACCGGATCGATCTGTGCCGGTCCGAGCTGAATGTGGGTGTTGTGAGCGAGAAAGGGGCGGAAGAGAAGATCGATTTGAGGTTAACTGTGGGGTTATCAGGGGCGAACAGCGAAGGGTGTGTCTGCGCCAAACGAAAACATGTTATTGATAAAAGAGTGGACTGCAAATGTTCTCAAACTGAAGCAGAAAGAAATGAAAAGAAGACTGTATTGTAGGTGTAAAAGGTCTAGATCAGGCATGTCCAAACTCAGGCCCGGGGGCCAAATGCGGCCCTCAGACCAATTTTTCTTGGCCCTTAGTCTTCCTGGTGAACTGTTCCACTCTGTCCTGAGAAGTACTTTTTACAGCACATTTCAGATTTTCTACAATTCCAACCTAAATAACTAACATTTTGGTGCGACACAGACCTGATATTAAGGCACTGAGACTGAATGTAGATGTGGTGGTGCTTAAAACATCAGATAAATGCAGCTTTTTTAACGTTTCACGATTGATTTGTGGCCCTCCACTTGGTCTATATTTCAATATGTGGCCCTCGATGGAAAAAGTTTGGACACCCCTGGTCTAGATTGATTTATTTTACCATTATTTTGACCAGAAATTAAACTGAGACACTGCAGGTGAATAGGAAAAAATCTTAAATTTAAAGATATCAATTGTAAACTTCTCCTGTAGTTTTCTCACATAAATGTAAGAAACAAATGTACTACAAGTTTTTGATTATGTTATGTTTTCATGTAGAAATAAGGCATTTTATGTGAAAAAAGGGCCAAAAATACACATATTTGGGATATTTAAATCTGAAAAATGGACAGAACCAGGTTAAAAATGTTTGGCTAATTTTATAGTTGCAAAAAAATTTACAGAGAGGATTTTGAATATCTTATTTAGTTTTTAAGTAAACTAGATTGGACTGAAAATTGTCCTTAAAAAATCTAATTTTGCCTATTTTTTTAAACTTAAAAATTCAATAAATCAATTTTAGAATTAAATATCAAAAAATCCTTCTGTACATTTTGTCTAAATCTTGTTAAGTCCCAGATTGTACAGTTTGGTGTGGGATCTACTTTAAGGCTGATCTTTATGTCTCGAGGGACAAAAATGCATTTTAAGAAAACAGCCTTTGAAGTTACAATGTCCCAGAGAAATCTATGGATGAAGTGGATTCAATGGAAGAATAAAACATCTTTAAGAGCAGATTGGACACGTTTGTTGTTTCCACATGAAAGTCGTGATGTTGAGAGAGCAAACTGACCAAAAAAAAAAGAGTTTTGTCTGTAGTGTCTCGCCTTAAAGGGAATCAGTCCTCGTAGCTGCAGAAAGCCCAGGGAGCTGCAGGAAAACGCTGTTCTGCTCAGTTTGGTGTTGATTCTGGGAACGTTCAAAATCTCAGCAATATATGGCTTTGGACAATTGTTAATTTTACCAACTGAAAGTTAGAAAATCAAACAATCATTGGTCAACGTAGAGGAGCAGATTAACATGCTCCCTTTAAAGTCGATTTGACGGATTAGACTACACCATTCACTGAACATGATTATATTCAAGATTCTACTAAACAGTTTTCTGTTTGTCCCCATTTTGACAGTTTTTGTTAAGTTTATAATCGCACTTCTTGGTTGGACATGAGCACAGATATGACATAGAGGTAATTCCACAACGGTTACCATAGCAACCAGACTGTAAACAAGGGCCAAAATCCATATTAATTACACAATTGTTATGATTTGACAAATAATGATCCCCGATTACAACTTTATTTTGAATGACCCTTTAAACTGTCAGAAAATTGTGTCAGTCGTTCCCTGTATTTACAACGGCACGTCGCTTTTTGATGACATCACAGAGGGATTCAGTTTCAGAACTCAGCTCCACTTCCTGTCATTTTAAACTTTTACTTAAAAAAAAATCTTCACCAATTGCAACTTCACAAATATAAAACTATGATAAATATTTACCACAGGTGCCCTCCCACCAAATATGTCATAAGAACCTGTCATTTAGACTTTACGCAAACGGATAACTGTCCGAGAGCGCCCCCTGTCTGCAGAGCCTTCTCAGCAAGGAAAAACTACAAAAACTGAGTGGGAAAAAGTAGAAATCTCGCGGAGAACCGCAGTCATCGACGATCTGAACTAACTCTCGTCAAAGCCCAGCTAAAAACACATTTATTCAGACTAGCTTTTGATGTGTCAAATTGAGACAAAAATGGTAAATTCAAATCATTTTAAGATGAGCTGCGTATCCATTTGCAGATAGAGACACTACACTGCAAAAAGTTCTAGATGAGATAAAATGTCTTGATTCGAGGATATTAATCTGAATTTCAGACGTTTTGACTCGTTAAGATCAGTGCAGACGATTTATTTGATGGAACTAGATTATTTTACTTGTTTCAAACCATTTGTGACTTGTTTCAACACATTATTATTATTTCTTACTTCAATCCAAATTATCTGTCAAGGGTTAAGATAATTTTACTTACCCTACTTCTTATTTTGAGCAAAATTATCGTATGATCAGTCAGAAATACCTTGAAACCAGTGAAATATTCTGCATCACATCAGCAATTAAATCTCATCAAGACAAAACTTCTCAAATCCAGATAAAAATGATAAATTCAAACCATTTTAAACTTGGATAGATTTACATGTTTTGCTGTGTAGGGATAGAGAGAGGCCCATCTATTCACATTATTCCTGAAGTTGCCGTACACGCTGCCGTCTTGTTTCCGTTGTATTAATTCACATGGAGCAGACGAGCTCAACAGAAAATAAGTTCAACTCGGACAAAAAAGATGTTTTCAGACTGACCAGGAAATCGTTGCGTTGTGACTTGTTGTTGCTCGTGTTCATTAAACATTTTAGACTAATCAATCTACTTTATATGATGTTTTAGCGACAGACTTTTCCCTCGATCGCCAATTGCGTGAACGGTTTTCTCGTCAAACCGGAAGTCCCTTCACTACAAGAGTGCGGATCATAAACATAAAAAGAGGCAAAAGGGGGCGGGGCTGAATAAGATGAATACATTACTCTCTTACTTCAAGCCAAATGATTTGCCAATGGGTTTAGATTACTTTACTTACCCCTTTGGCAAATTTATTTTAAGACAAATTATCCATAACCAGTCGAGAAACCAATGAAATATTCCTCATCATGTAAGAAATTAAATGCCATTGAGTTAAATCTTCTTAAATCCAGACAAGAATGGTCAATTCAAGTAATTTTAAGCTAGTTTAGATATAATTTTTTTGCTGTGTATCCATTTGCAGATGGAGATGGTTGAGCCAGAAACACTAGGGACAAAGAGTGGCCCATCTATTCACCGTATTCTGGAAGTTGTCGTGGGCGTCGCCGTCTTGTTTCCGTTGTAGTTCACATGGAGCAGACGAGCTCAACAGAAAATAAGTTCTACATGGACTAAAAAGACGTTTTCAGGCCTCAGGAAATCGTTGCGTTGTGACTTGTTGTTGCTCAAATCAACAAATCAATCTACTTTATATAATGTTTTAGCAAAAATGGTCAATTCAAGTTATTTTAAGCTAGGCTAGATATACATTTTTTGCTTTCATTCATTTGCAGATAGAGATGGTTGAGCCAGAAACACTAGGGATAGAGAGAGGCCCATCTATTCACCTTATTCCGGAAGTTGTTGTGGGCACCGCCATCTTGTTTCTGTTGTAGTTCACACGGAGCAGACGAGCTCAACAGAAAATAAGTTCTACATGGACTAAAAAGACGTTTTCAGGCTTCAGGAAATCGGTGCGTTGTTTATTTAGCATTTTAGCGACGAGACTTTTCCCTCGTTTGTCATTAGCTTTAACGGAGTTCTCGTCAAACGGAAGTGCGTTTACAACAAAAGTGCGTATCTGTGGCAAAAAGCGGCAAAAGTGTGCGGGGCAGATTAAGGTGGATAGAAAGGTTACAGTTTTGGCTGGATCCAGTTCTCCCAAGATGGCCTTATAAATGTAAACTAGACTAAACTTTCACTGCAAGGTTAAACCATGAGCCAAACAAGTAGTTCGGGTTTTATTTGACCCTATAAATAACCTGGTATTGACTGTCATTATCATCAGTTCCTCCTGCCGTATAAAGCTCCTGTTCTTTGTGCGAGTGAAGAACATCACGGGCCATAAAACACATGTTACAGTTAATGTGGAAGAGAAGTGTTTGCTTTGCTCTGATAAAACTGTCAAACGAAGCCCAGAGTTTCAGACCAGAGTCCAGACACGGTCAAACAAAAGGAGTGAACCGAGCGAGAAAAAGAGAAGCAGGAAGAGAGAGAAGGCGGCGAACTGAAAAAGGGAAGTGACAGCAGAGACGGACAAAGGGTTAACAGCAACGGGCCGGGTGCATGTTTATTTTACAGTTACAGTAGTACGTAGCTTTGACTTTTGAATTTTTTTGCGTTGTTTAGTTTAGTTTAGTTTGTTTAAAGTGCGTATGACAGGTTTTAACAATTTTCTAATTTTGATTTTATTTGGTATAAAGGCAACTGAAAAAACAAAGTGAACACAAATCATGATAAAATCGAAATCATGTTCTGGCCCCAAGAAAATCGTGATTAGGTCTGGGTGATACGGTGATAAAAATCAAATATTGAGCTGGTCCTTGTGACAATCTGCTATTTTTGTGAAATCGTCGTATCGTGATTGACTGTTTGTGTCTTTAATGCAGCTGTCTGTTCAAACACACTTTTTCTCCTGTTGTTTAGCCTCTGAAGCCTCTGAGCAGATGACTTTATTTACCTCTTAAAGACCAGAGCTGCACAGTTTAACGAAATGGACACAAAATGCAATGAGCAAATCACAAAGTCTGCAGTTTTTAAAGTGCAATCATTTCTTCCACAAACAACAAAATGTCTTGCTTTGATTTGAATAAAAAAACTGCAAACACTGTAGTTTGAATTTGTGCAAACATGTTCTGAAACAAGCGACAAAAGCGCGACCCAAAGCGATAAAAATGCACTCAAAGCGACAAAATGCGCCTACAAACAACAAACACAACTCAATGCACCAAAACGCAACTAAAAGCTACAAAAAGGGTGACAAAAAGTGACAAAATTGCGACTGAAAGTGACAAAAGCACATTTAAGTACGACAAACACAACTGAACGTGACAAAAACGTGACTAAAAGCGACAAAATTGTGTTTAAAATGTGAACTGAAAGTTGAAAATGTGAGCGTGAATCGTAATAAAATCGAAATTGTGATCTGGCCCTTCCTTCCTTCCTTCCTTCCTTCCTTTTCTTACTTACTTATGGACTTCCTTCCTTACGGACTTCCTTCCTTTCTTTCTTCCTTCCTTACGGACTTCCTTTTCTTACTTACTTACGGACTTCCTTCCTTTCTTTCTTCACTCCTTCCTTCCGTCCTTCCTTCCTTGCTGACTTCCTTCCTTGTTTCATTCCTTACTTACTTACCTACTTACTGACTGACTTCCTTTCTCCCTTCCTGTCTTTCTCCCTTCCTTCCTTTTCTTACTTACGGACTTCCTTCCTTCCTCACTGACTTCCTTCCTTTCTTACGGACTTCGTACAAACATGTTCTGAAACAAGCGACAAAAGCACGACCCAAAGCGATAAAAATGCACTCAAAGCGACAAAATGCGCCTACAAACAACAAACACAACTCAATGCACCAAAACGCAACTAAAAGCTACAAAAAGGGTGACAAAAAGTGACAAAATTGCGACTGAAAGTGACAAAGGTACGTTTAAGTATGACAAACACAACTGAACGTGACAAAAACGTGACTAAAAACGACAAAATTGTGTTTAAAATGTGAACTGAAAGTTGAAAATGTGAACTTGAATCGTAATAAAATCAAAATTGTGATCTGGCCCTTTCTTCCTTCCTTCCTCCCTTTTCTTCCTTCCTTCCTTCCTCCCTCCCTTTTCTTCCTTACTTACGGACTTCCTTCCTTACATCCTTCCTTCCTTCCTTCCTTCCTTGTTTCATTCCTTACTTACTTACCTACTTACTGACTGACTTCCTTTCTCCCTTCCTTCCTTTTCTTCCTTACGGACTTCCTTCCTTCCTTTCTTTTCTTACTTACTTACGGACTTCCTTTCTTTCTTTCTTAGTTCCTTCCTTCTGTCCTTCCTTCCTTCCTTCCTTGTTTCATTCCTTACTTACTTACCTACTTACTGACTGACTTCCTTTCTCCCTTCCTTTCTTTCTCCCTTCCTTCCTTTTCTTACTTACGGACTTCCCTCCTTCCTTCCTCACTGACTTTCTTCCTTTCTTACAGACTTCGTACAAACATGTTCTGAAACAAGCGACAAAAGCGCAACCAACAGCGATAAAAATGCAATCAAAGTGACAAAATGCGCCTACAAACAACAAACACAACTCAATGCACCGAAACGCAACTAAAAGCTACAAAAACGCGACAAAAAGTGACAAAATTGCGACTGAAAGTGACAAAGGCACGTTTAAGTACGACAAACACAACTGAACGTGACCAAAACGTGACTAAAAGCGACAACATTGTGTTTAAAATGTGAACTGAAAGTTGAAAATGTGAACGTAAACATGAATCGTAATAAAATCGAAATTGTGATCTGGCCCCAAGAGAATCGTGCTAATAATTTTTTGCCATATCACCCAGCTCTAATCCAGCACCACGAGAGTCAGCTGTTTAACAAAGTACACGGCGGGGCACATAGCGTTTGTATTTGCATGTGTTTAACTTTATACCTTATAGATGCACTCAGGATTTGCCTGTGAACCGGGAAATGAGGCGTCATATAGCTCCAGATTACACCATGTGACCGACGGTCGAGTCCATAGATGTAAAGACAATTTTTCGGGCCGGGGAAATAAACAAATAAAACTAAATAGATGACACAATCTTCATAAAAACAATCAGACAGTGTTCACTTTAAAATAACATTTTGGGACCTGTTCTTTTAAGCGCTCGCCCCCAAATTATGCCCAATTTATGCTCTACTTTACTTCCTTCCTTCCTTCCTTCCTTCCTTCCTTCCTTTTCTTACTTACTTACGGACTTCCTTCCTTCCTTCCTTCCTTTTCTTACTTACTTACGGACTTCCTTCCTTTCTTTCTTCATTCCTTCCTTCCTTCCTTCCTTCCTTCCTTTCTTCCATCCTTCCGTCCTTCCTTCCTTACATCCTTCCTTCCTTACTGACTTCCTTCCTTGTTTCATTCCTTACTTACTTACCTACTTACTGACTGACTTCCTTTCTCCCTTCCTTCCTTCCTTCCTTCCTTCCTTCCTTCCTTCCTTCCTTCCTTCCTTCCTTCCTTCCTTCCTTTTCTTACTTACTTACAGACTTCCGTCCTTTCTTTCTTCATTCCTTCCTTCCATCCTTCCTTCCTTACTGACTTCCTTCCTTCCTTGTGTCATTCCTTACTTACTTACATTACTTACTTACCTACTTACTGACTGACTTCCGGGTGCACGGTGGCAGAGCGGCTAGAGCTTCTGCCTCTCAATAAGGAGATCGTGGGTTCGAATCCCGCACCACCCCAACATCGTGGTTTCGAATTCTGAACCACCCTAACATCACACGATCTCTCTGGGTGGAGTCTGCATGTCCTCCCCGTGTTACAGTGGGTTCTCTCCGGGTTCTCCGGCTCCTCCCACCGTCCAAAGACATGACTGTGTAGGTTAATTGACAACTCTAAATTGTCCCTAGTGAATGAATGTGAGAGTGAATGGTTGTCTGTCCTTGTCTCTGTCTCTCTGTGTTTGCTGTGACGAGTTGGCCACTGTCCAGGGTGTACCCCGCCTAAGGCCCAAAGCTTATTCCCTAACGGGAATAAGCGGTAGAAAATGAATGAATGAATGAATGACTGACTTCCTTTCTCTCTTCCTTTCTTTCTTCCTTCCTTCCTTTTCTTACTTACTTACGGACTTCCTTCCTTCCTTTCTCACTGACTTCCTTCCTTCCTTCCTTACTGACTTTCTTCCTCCCTTCCTTCCTTCCGTCCTTCCTTACATCCTTCCTTACCTACAGACTTCCTTCCTTCCTTCTTTCATTCCTTACTTACTTACCTACTTACTGACTGACTTCCTTTCTCCCTTCCTTCCTTCCGTCCTTCCTTACTTCCTTCCTTACCTACAGACTTCCTTCCTTCCTTCTTTCATTCCTTACTTACTTACCTACTTACTGACTGACTTCCTTCCTTCCTTCCTTCCTTAGTCACTGA
This sequence comes from Rhinogobius similis, assembly GCA_019453435.1. Classification (NCBI taxonomy): domain Eukaryota; kingdom Metazoa; phylum Chordata; class Actinopteri; order Gobiiformes; family Gobiidae; genus Rhinogobius; species Rhinogobius similis. The sequence continues at coordinate 40,208,028 of CM033625.1, forward strand.
CTTACTTGCACTTGAGTGGCTAATAAAACATTTGGTGCTTTAAGTCATGTTCCTTGTTTTAGGAGTTGCATTCATCCATGTTTGGGTGGTCGTTTCCTTACATTTACATACAAAACTGCACTTCTAGTTTTCTCACATACACACAGCATCTTTTATCGGTTCCCGGTCAACTAGAAACGGCCCTGCTCTTCTCCTTTTCTCTGTCTCCTTGTATCTCGTTTATCTCTTCTCATGGTCCAGATAATATCGCTGTTGTATTGTGTTTGTCAGTTGCTACTCAATGGTGCGAACAATCAGGTTCAAATCTCGCATAGTTCTCCAATCACAACATCTCTGTCTGTCTCCTCTTCACTTTAAGAGGGTTCGAGGGAAAGAGGGAGAGATTAAATCATTAAACGTCTGATGATAAATTTATTTTTTCCCTTTTACAGATGTCCATTGTTGGTTGGGCTCAGTCCTGCTGCCAAAAGTACATTTAAAAGGTATTGTTTATTGTATGAATTTTATGCCCGACACTTAAGAACAGCCAAACAAATCCCAAAACACAAGGGACAGAGATTAAAAAACAAAAAAACAAAAAAACACAGATTCAGAACCAGGCAACGGAATGAAAGAATGAATGCTGTGAAAGGAGTTCAAGTCTCAAAATGTTTTAATTATGACTTAGTTTGATGGGGTAGTACACGAGGCAATTATTTATCATAGTTTTACACCTGTGAAGTTGCAGTTTGTGAGGAAATTTTGAAAAATAAAAGTTTAAAATTGCAGGAAGTAGTGCTGAGTTCTAAAACGGAATCCCTCCCTCTGTGATGTCATCTAAAAGCGACGTGAGACAGTTCGACACAATCTTTGAACAGTTTAAACAGTCATTCAATAAAATAAAGGTGTTCTGAGATATTATAATTTGTCAAATCATAACTATTGTGTAATTTATGTGGATTTTGGAGCTTGTTTTCAAAATGGTTGCTATGTAACAGTTGCGGAATTACCTCTATCTATGTCATATTTGCTGCTCATGTCCAACCAGGAAGTACAATTGTAAACTAAACAAAAACTGTCAAACTGGGGACAAACAGGCAAAATGTTTAGTAAAATCTTAAATATAATCATGTTCTCTACATTTTTGTGAAATGTGTCGTCAAACCTGTCACATAGACTTTAAATTATGCAGTGAGCTTGACAAAGAAATCAAAGAATCAGGAAGAAATACATAAAAGCTATCATAATAAGTAAGTATGAAAAAAAAAATTTGGTTATTGCAGTTAAGGGTGAATATCTCTATATATCTCTATAATGATGTATGTGTGTGTGTGTTATTAAAGTAAATGTAGTGTAATGTGTTTTAAAGGAAAAATATTATGCATTTTTCATATTGTCATTAGCCTTTAAACCTGCTCTTGAGTGCCTTGAATTTGCCATCTTATGTTTTGAAACAAAAAAATAAGTAGATTATGGAATAATTAAAGCTTTTCTCATCATTCCGGAAAGACACTGACTTACTATACGGAACATTGTTAGAACATGATTAAAAGCTCTGAAAAGTCACTGTAGTAGAATATGTGTCCTTTAAAACATCAGTGTGAAATACAAGGTGAAAACGGGGCAAATAACATAAGATTTCTCTTCTTTCTGCTCCTTTTCATTCTTTTTTATACAGTTTAACACTATGTCAATATGTCATTTTATATGCCATGAATGAAATAAATAAATTTAGTTACAAAGTGATGGTCGTCCTGGCAGCCGTGATTTCCTTCTGAACAATGTGCACTTTGATAGCTCAGTCGGTGCTCATCCTCTGATTTGAAGGTCGCTGGTTTGAATCCTGACACAAACATCGCTGATTGAGCGGTCTGATCCACTGGTCCACAGGTGGCAGTGCGATTCCCTCTGGTGAATACTGTCGTCGTGTCCGTGGGCAAGACACATAACCCGCCTCGCCCCCAGAGTCAGTGTACACTGATGTGAAAGTGTGTGTGAAAAACATTATATAAAGTAGATTGACTTGTGTAAAATGTTTCAAGTGCCTCTGAGGTCGAGCTACTCATTTCACTAAACTGTAGTTTAGATAAATATAATCCACATTTTGCCAAGATACTTTACAAATTGTATCCCGGTTTAGCAATTTTTTAGGTTTTTTATTTTCTTCCTGGTCTTAAATGATGACATCACGTTAGGAAATCACCATAGCAACTGCACTGTAAACTGGGTAAAACTAATGCTGCAGATTTAAAAAAGAAATTACAAATAAAAATAGACACCTTTTTTAAAAATAAATTTGTTACATTACTTATTAAAGTAGTTTATTTTGTGTAAATTATGCATAACCTTTGTCTCCCTAGTGTGATGTCATCAGTTTGTTTACTTCCTGTAACTTTCTACAGACTTTTCAACTTTTCTCCACAAACGGCTACTTGACTGGTGTAAAACTAAAACTATATTTTCATTTATAACAAGTATTAATACCCCAAATAAAGACAAAATTAGAAAATCATGAAACCTGTCATACGCACTTTAATGAACACAACTAGTCACAATGCACCGATTTCTTGGGCGGCCTGAACACAGCTTTTTAGTCCGTGTAGAACAGGGGTGTCCAAACTTTTTCCATCGAGGGCCGCATTTTGAAATATAGAGCAAGAGGAGGGCCACAAATCAATCGTGAAACGTTCAAAAAAGCTGCATTTATTTTATGTTTTAAGTGTCACATCTACATTCAGTCTCATTGCATTAATATCAGGTCTGTATTGCACCAAAATGTTAGTTATTTTGGTTATAATTGTAGAAAATCTGAAATTTGCTGTAAAAAGTACTTCTCAGGACAATGTGGGCCACTTCACCAGGAAGCCTAAGGGCCAAGAAAAATTGGTCTGAGGGCCGCATTTGGCCCCCGAGCCTTAGTTTGGACAAGCCTGGTGTAGAACTTATTCTCTGTTGAGCTCAGTGTAAATCTAAATGTCCTGCACCTGGAGTTTACACAGATATGAGATGTATATGTTTCCACTCCTCGTGTGTTACAACAAAATCTCTCCACTTCCACTTTTGTTTAGAGCGGCTATGACTTCTGGAGCTTCAAGCCGTGTTACTCGTTCTGTCATCCTCATCAAAAACACTTGGGAATATATTGTAGTGTTGCATTCATGTGTATTTTCTTCTTCTCTTGTTTACTGATTTAAACTGCTGTTGTGTTGCTGCTCGACGGTGTGAACAATCAGGGTCAAATCTCACATAGTTCTCCAGTCACAACATCCCAGTCTGTCTCCTCAGTTTATCTAAAGAGACAGAGGAGAAGAAAGGCAGACAGTATAACCCAAAAATAGACTAAAATAATGTTTGATGTTTTGATTGTACTGTAAAACACATACTTTTGTCTGAGCATCTCAACAAACCTGACTCGTACTTGACTCCTGCTTTATTCCAGGGAAATGTTGTGCCTTTGGTTAAAATATTCTCCATGGAAACATTTTGAAATTTGGTGCTAACTTTCTGTAATTATGCAGATGATGTACCACTTCCAGAAAGAATGTTTTTAGCTGCCGTCCTACCTTTAAATTCATGTTTTGTAATATTCCGTTTAAAAACAAAGTGAATAGATTAAAATATTAAAAACACTGCAAAAAAGGCCTATCAAAAATAAGAAAAATAAACTCAAAATAAGACCTTTTTACCCTAATTTAAGTGAAATTATATGCCAGTGGAATAAGATTATTTTACTTATCAAGTTTACTTAAAACAAGTCAAATAATGTCAATTTGATGTAGTCCTGTCAAGTGAAAAAATCTTAAAATTGGACTTTTAAGATTAATTTGCTTAATTCAAGTAAATTTAACTAAATTAGATAATACCTTTTTTCAGTGAAGGGCAATAAGCAGTTATAAATATGACATTTTTGTAAATTAATGTTCATTTATTTCATATTTAATCACTTCAAAATGCATGTAAAGAGGGGGAACCTTTTATTTGTTCCGCTTGTGATGTTGTTGCTAAGAGGACTTTTTACCTGCGCGCTTCTCTGCCAAGCCACACGAGGCGCTGCTCCGTGGCGTCTGATAAAAGTCCATAAACTTGCTGTAAACTAAGTATTTCTGGAAGAAGAAGATGTAAAATGTGAAGTTTATTCCCTTTGAGTGAATGAGGCCAATGCATGGATGTATTAAATTAACTGGATAAGACACGCCCCCTCTGTCTGTGGTCCCAGATTGATTAGTGGCCGTGCGAGGTACTGCAGCCTCTGGGGCCAGCCTTTTTCTATAATTGCACATTATAATTGCAGACAGTACTGAATTATTATCGATATTTAAATAAAATAGAAGGAAATGTTCTTTTCTACCGTTTCTAAAATCACCAAAATTACCGTTTTTATATGAAGTGACGTCACACAAACATGTGCGAGTCACGTGAACGAGCGTCGGACGATACAAACAGAAGCTCGTGGAAAAGGCTCGACTAGAGACACCTGTAAGTTGTATTTTATTTCATTTCAGACGCTTCACGTGTGTCTAACATGAAGAACACAACTACAATCACACAAGCTAACGCTAACACAAAAACTTGCAGCTGCTGGTCGCTCACGTCACTCAAAGCATCATGGGGGATTGTGGTCACGTGGCGCCCAAAAGCAAAGATGGCCGCCTCCGTATCAGGAAGAAAATGCGGAAGTAAGACATTTTTTGGGGGTCATGCACCAATGAGCTCACTCCATAGGGATAAACAGGACGCCATTTTGGATTAATCTTCCAGGTTCAATTATAGTTCTATGGGCCCATGAACTGTTGAAGATCGAGACATTTCGACTTTTATCCAAAAGTCATTGTCAATCAGAGAGCTGGTCTGGGAACTCAGGCCTATATGCTACTCTAAGTGAGAGTCCTGCCCACAGGGAGGAGTCACTGAACGCCTGTCTTTGTTTGGAAAATTGTTTGTCTAGTGTCACCTGAAACTTGATAATTGGCCTGTCTTTGTTTGTTAATAGACCAGTCAAATGCTAATTAGGTTATCAAAGGTGAGGAGGGAGCAACAGCCAGCTATCAATAGAACAATAGATCTAAGACAATAATAGATCTTAGCCACAGGTGAAACTGGGCAGGGCCAACTATTAAACTAACAAAGGCAGACCAATTATCAAGTTTCAGGTGACACTAGACAAACAATTTTCCAAACAAAGACAGGCGTTCAGTAACTCCTCCCTGGGGACAGGACTCTCACTACTTAGAGGAGCATATAAGCCCGAGTTCCCAGACCAGCTCTCTGATTGACAATGACTTTTGGATAAAAGTCGAAACATCTCGATCTTCAAACAGCGTCCGGATGACAACCCCTGAAACCCTTTCTACGGTTTACACTGAGATGGTTTTGGGGGGAGGGGATTGTGCGAGCAGAGTTGTCCTGTAATGTCTGACTTTGTGTGTTATTTTATGTCTTTTGTTTGTTTTATTGTCCTTCTGTTATAATGTTGCTGTTGCATGTGTTTGGTCCCTCAAGGGGCTTTCCATAAATAAATTCAAATGTAGGGGTGCACGGTGGCAGAGCAGCTAGAGCTTCTGCCTCTCAATAAGGAGATCGTGGGTTAGAATCCCAGAATTCTGAACCACCCTAACATCACACGATCTCTCTGGGTGGAGTCTGCATGTTCTCCCCGTGTTACAGTGGGTTCTCTCCGGGTTCTCCGGCTTCCTCCCACCGTCCAAGGCATGACTGTGTTCAGGTTAATTGAGAACTCTAAATTGTCCCTAGTGAATGAATGTGAGAGTGAATGGTTGTCTGTCCTTGTCTCTGTCTCTCTGTGTCAGCCCTGTGACGAGTTGGCCACTGTCCAGGGTGTACCCTGTTTTACACAGAGCAGTATTCTTACTTCCAACTTCTAAACTATGACTAACAATTCAGATTCAGTCCTCCTTATGTTTAATATGACACACACAACTCCTGCCTTCTCAAGATAAAGGAATCCCACGTCAGAAGTGGAAGAAATACTCAACGGAGTGACTCACCTTATTCTGCCCCGCCCACTTTTGTTGTAAACGCACTTCCGTTTGACGAGAACTCCGTTAAAGCTAATGACGAACGAGGGAAAAGTCTCGCCGCTAAAATGTTACATAAAGTAGATTGATTTGTGTGAAATGTTTAATGAACACGAGCAAGTCACAACAAGTGAAGTGAACAAGTCACAACGCAACGATTTCCTGAGGCCTGAAAACGGCTTTTTAGTCCTTGTAGAACTTATTTTCTGTTGAGCTCGTCTTCTCCATGTAAACTACAATGGAAACAAAATGGCGGTGCGTAAGGCAACTTCTGGAATAAGGTGAATATGACAGGTTAGACTACACGTTTGACTAAATCGTAGTGAATATGATTGTATTTAAGATTTTACGAAATATTTTTTCCCCCGTTTGACTGTTTTCATAATTTTTATAATGTCACTTCCTGGTTGAACATGAGCAGGAAATATAACTCATTTTAAAAACAAGGGCCAAAAGTTTAAACGGTCAGAAAGACGTGTCAGTTGAGCGTTAACTGTCTGTTTATTGTCAACTGTGCGTCGCTTTTTGATGACATCACAGATGGATTCCATTTTAGAACTCAGCGCTACTTCCTGTCATTTAAAACTTTTATTTATCTTTTTTTTCTGGAACTGCAACTTCAAAAATGTAATTATGTATGTATTTTCCCTCCCACAAAACCAGGTTATAATTTGAATATAACGAGAACCTGTCACTTTAAGTAAACATGTTGAATTACCTGTTTGAAAATGTACTTTAAGAGCAAAAAGTAAACTTATTTCATGCTGATTTTGAGGCCAGTTTTACTTATTAAATGTCATAATTTTGTATAAGACCAAACCCCGGACCAAACCAGGACTAAACCAGGACCAAACCAGGACCAACTCAGGACTAAACCAGGACTAAACCAGGACCAAACCAGGACCAAACCAGGACCAAACCCAGAACTAAACCAGGACAAAACCAGGATCAAACCAGGACCAAACCAGGACCAACTCAGGACTAAACCAGGACCAAACCAGGACCAAACCAGGACCAACTCAGGACTAAACCAGGACCAAACCCAGAACTAAACCAGGACCAAACCCAGGACCAAACCAGGACCAAACCCAGGACCAAACCAGGACAAAACCAGGATCAAACCAGGACCAAACCAGGACCAACTCAGGACTAAACCAGGACCAAACCAGGACCAAACCAGGACCAAACCCAGAACTAAACCAGGACCAAACCCAGGACCAAACCAGGACCAAACCAGGACAAAACCAGGATCAAACCAGGACCAAACCAGGACCAACTCAGGACTAAACCAGGACCAAACCAGGACCAAACCAGGACCAACTCAGGACTAAACCAGGACCAAACCCAGAACTAAACCAGGACCAAACCCAGGACCAAACCAGGACCAAACCAGGACCAAACCAGGACCAGACCAGGATCAAACCAGGACCAAACCAGGACCAACTCAGGACCAAAAACCAGGACCAAACCAGGTCCAAACCAGGACCAAACCCAGAACTAAACCAGGACCAAACCCAGGACCAAACCAGGACCAAACCAGGACAAAACCAGGATCAAACCAGGACCAAACCAGGACCAACTCAGGACTAAACCAGGACCAAACCAGGACCAAACCAGGACCAAACCAGGACCAAACCCAGAACTAAACCAGGACCAAACCCAGGACCAAACCAGGACCAAACCAGGACAAAACCAGGAACAAACCAGGACCAAACCAGGACCAACTCAGGACCAACTCAGGACTAAACCAGGACCAAACCAGGACCAAACCAGGACCAAACCAGGACCAAACCCAGAACTAAACCAGGACCAAACCAGGACCAAACCCACAACTAAACCAGGACCTAACCCAGGACCAAACCAGGACCAAACCAGGACCAAACCAGGACCAAACCCAGGACCAAACCCAGGACCAAATCAGGACCAAACCAGGACCAAACCCAGGACCAAACCCAGAACTAAACCAGGACCTAACCCAGGACCAAACCAGGACCAAACCCAGGACCAAACCAGGACTAAACCCAGGACCAAACCCAGGACCAAACCAAGACCAAACCAGGACCAAACCCAGGACCAAACCAGGACCAAACGCAGGACCAAACCCAGGACCAAACCAAGACCAAACCAGGACCAAACCCAGGACCAAACCCAGGACCAAACCAAGACCAAACCAGGACTAAACCCAGGACCAAACCAAGACCAAACCAGGACTAAACCCAGGACCAAACCCAGGACCAAACCAAGACCAAACCAGGACCAAACCCAGGACCAAACCCAGGACCAAACCCAGGACCAAACCAGGACCAAACCAGGACCAAACCAGGACTAAACCCAGGACCACACAAGGACCAAACCAGGACCAAACCAGGACCAAACCCAGGACCAAACCAGGACCAAACCAGGACCAAACCCAGGACCAAACCAGGACCAAACCAGGACCAAACCCAGGACCAAACCAGGACTAAACCCAGGACCAAACCAGGACCAAACTAGGAACAAACCCAGGACCAAACCAAGACCAAACCAGGACCAAACCCAGGACCAAACTAGGACCAAACCCAGGACCAAACCAGGACCAAACTAGGACCAAACCCAGGGCCAAACCAGGACCAAACTAGGACCAAACCCAGGACCAAACCAGGACCAAACTAGGACCAAACCCAGGACCAAACCAGGACCAAACCAGGACTAAACCCAGGACCAAACCAGGACCAAACCAGGACCAAACCAGGACCAAACCAGGACCAAACCAGACCAAGTGTGAATGCAACCCTAGACTTTTCTGGACAAAAAAAGACAAAACAAAACCCAACAACCCACAATGCAAAGGAATTTTGTCACGCGTGGCGTCCCAATTCCAGGATCTGGATTTCTCTGGAAGCGAAGTCGTGTTTGAACAAGTCCAGAAGGAGCGACGTCTGTATTTATGATCAGAGCAGATTTAAGTGTCTCTCTCTCTCTCTGGTATATAAAACAAAGTGGAGCTGGAGAGCAGAGCAGCAGCAGCAGCAGCAGAGGACAGCGAAGACGCAAGAGGTAAGCAACTTTAAGACATTGTAAAAGTTGAGAATTAACATACAAATTCAAATGTAATTGTCAAAAAGAATATAGGAGATTTCGATAGATTGATGATATGCTAAATAACAAAAATGACTGGATATTTTAATGTTTTATGAAGGGATTAAACATAGTAACACTTCATAATACTTCACTTTTTAGCCTTAAGGTGAGACAATGCAGACAAAACCCATTTGTTTTTTGCTCGACATATGTAGAAACAACAAACAATTTTCTCCTAAAGATGTTTTATTATTTTATTGAATCCACTTAATTCATAGATTTCTCTGGGACATTGCAATTTTTCTCCCACAGAAACATAAAGATCAGCCTTAAAGTAGCTCCTACACCAAACTGTACAATCTGGAACGCAAGATTTTGATCACGTTTGTGTTGAAGGATTTGTCGATATCTAATTCTAAACTTGATTTATTACACTTTTTGGTAAACAGAAAATGGGCGAAATTTGAATTTTTAGGTCAATTTTCAGTCAGATCTAGTTCACTTGAAAACTAAATAAGAAATCCTCTCTGTACATTGTTTTTATAATTTACATGTGTACAAAATGAACCAAGAAATTTAAACCTGGTTCTGTTCATTTTTCAGAGTTAAATGTCCCAAATATTTGCAAATTTGGCCATTTTTACACATAAAATGCTACATGAAAACATGACATGATGAAAATAATTTTTTTTCTTACATTTATGTGAGTCAGTACAGCAGAGGTTTCACAATGTTATCTTTAAATTTAAGATTTTTTCCTATTCGCCTGCAGTGTCTCACCATAAAAAAGCATTAACAAAGACTTATAAATAATGAACTAATTCAGACTTAACTAACTCCTAACCCTTAACCCTTAATTAAGTTATTAGCCTGAATCATTTTCTTAATAAACTATTTGTTCGTTATGAATTAAGTCTTTGTTCATGCTTTGTTTTGGTGTTAAAAGTGTCGTTATAGTTTTTATAAAGCTGTATTTGGGCTAAATAAGGTGTAATTATTATAAAGTGCAACAAATATATATGTTAATTCATAATCTTAATAACAGGATGAATAGATAAAGGGGGGGAATGTCATAAAATACGTTAAAACAGATCATGTTTCATCGATTTGTGAAACATGTATCCATTTTACAAGCAATACTTTTCCAAAAATGGAGAATAAAACTACATCTTGGGTTTCAATAGAATTTAAAAAAAAACAAAACTATCATTATTAATAATATAATCACTATGGCTTTAATTGACCAAAAGAAGTTTGTGTTTTGAATTTTACTGTGAACATTTTTACACTTTTGACCTGACTTCTGCAGACTGTTTGTGTAATCACTCAAATTATGCGGGTGTTGCAAAAGAATCCTGATGTTTATTTTGGATTAACTTTCTGGTGGCAGATGTGGATGCAACTGATAAAAAAGATATATATCTAAAAAATGTTAACATCTATACATTTCGGAGTTCTAGAAAGTTATTCACCTTATTCCGGAAGTTGCCGTACGCGCCGCCGTCTTGTTTCCGTTGTAGTTCACACGGAGCAGACGAGCTCAACAGAAAATAAGTTCTACTCGACTAAAAAGACGTTTTCAGACTCCAGGAAATCTGTGCGTTGTTGACTTGTTGTTGCTCGTGTTCATTAAACATTTTACACAAATCAATCTACTTTATGTAACATTTTAGCAGCGAGACTTTTCCCTCGTTCGTCATTAGCTTTAACAGAGTTCTCGTCAAACAGAAGTGCGTTTACAACAAAAGTGCAAATCTGTGGCAAAAAATGGCAAAAGTGGGCGGGGCAGAATAAGGTGAACAGGGGTTATCAATAGTGAATGAAAAACTTACAATAACAACAATTACAACATTTGCTAGGATGAATGTATCATGCACAAAAATGAGGCCCACCAAGAAGATTTGTACCTGGGGCCCCTAATTTGGTGCTACGTCCCTGGTGTTAAAAATGTGAACTTTGAACAGAATCTTATTTAAACATATCGTAAATTTAATCACACTTCTTCTTCCACCACCTTCCAAACTAAACTAAACTTGTACCAAGTAAGCAGGACAGAGGCACTAGTGGGATTTTAGAAAATTAAAAAGCCTTTAATAAATCATGGCTGAATTTTTTTTTTTTTTTTTTTTCAGCCATGATTTATTAAAGGCTTTTTAATTTTCTAAAATCCCACGAGTGCCTCTGTCCTGCTTACTTGGTACAAGACTGATCCTCAACCAGAAGAGCACCTGGGTAAAACATCTACCTCTACTATTGAAAAGATACTCATGCAGCATTCCAGCAACCAAGTTCTAAACTAAACTTGTTTTTTCTTTTTTTCCAGACACTTGCATCTTCTCCTCATCATGTCCAACTCGTCCGTCCCCGACGATTCGAGCCTGCACTGCTCCTCCTCTCTGGAAATCCGCACCTCTTTCCTCTACCTGGTCATGATCGTCGAGGTTGTGATCGGAATTCCCGGGAACCTTCTGGCCTTGTGGATCTTCCGTTTCCGCATGAAAGTCTGGAAACCTCACACCATTTTCCTTTTCAACCTGATGCTCGCCGACTTCCTACTCCTGGTCAGCGTCCCGTTCCAGATTGACGCGAATTTACGCGGCGACGACTGGATTTTCGGAGGGATTTTTTGCAGGATTAACCTCTTCATGTTGGCTGTGAATCGCTCGGCTAGCATCGGGTTCATGACCATCGTGGCTCTGAATCGTTACTTCAAAGTTGTCTACCCTTCACACTGCGTTAGCTTGATGTCTTCACGCCACGCCGTCTGGTTATCCGCCTTCATATGGTTCGTGGTGATGATCTTTCGAATTCCGTTGTTAACCGTCGACCTGTTGTATCAAACAGGCGGCCGCGCGACGTGCAGAAGTTTCAGCTCCTACAAACGCCCGCAATTGGCAATTACCATCTACTACATCGCCTACGTCGCCGAATTCATCCTTCCTTGGCTTTTACTCATTTTCTGTTCCGTGCGAATCATCTGGTATTTGAAAAGACAAGAGCAAATCATCCAGCAAAGGAAGTTCAAGAGGGCCATAAGATCAGTTGCGGTGATCATGTTTGTGTTTACGATTTGTTTTTTGCCCGCGATAATCACCGGACTGAGCTGTTTGTTGCTGATGACGTACAGGTCGGAGGATTGTGAGGCTTTCAACAAGACTACGCTGGCTTTTATGGTCTGTATCACACTCACGTATCTGAACAGCACTCTGGACCCGGTCATCTACACCTTCTCCAGCTCCTTGTTCAGGACTGCACTGAAAAACGTCTTCAAAAAGATACAGCGATGAATTTTGTGGAAAATGTATGGATTTGTGTAAATCTAGTCCTCATTATTTTGCAAAGACGCAGATGAAAGCATTAAAGGACACATTATGCTACAGTGACTTTTTTGAGCGTTTAACCCTGTTCTAACAATGTTCCGTCATCAAAAACATACCTGGAGTTGCGTTTAGCTTCATTCACGCTATTTTGAGGACTGCTGGTTAAAAATATTCTCCCTCCAAGCGTCAAAAACACTTCCTGCTGAACTCCTTCAATCGAGAATGTTATTTTCGATTTTATACGTCACTTATTCGAGAAACTTCCGCTGTTTTTAAACACGATAACTGCTACTGCTAGCTTAACTTGTGCACTTCACAAAGGCTGAAGCAATACCATTTTTAGCTTGGGTAAGCGCTGTGCAGCCAGTAGATGGCGCCTAAACTCAGTAATTTTCAGGGCAAACAGAACCAGATACAGATGTTCATTTTGTTTTCATAAACTTTTTTTTTTTGTAATACATGAGATGCAAAACTTAAGAGCATGTTTAAGGCTAATAACAGTGCATAGCTTTTTACTTATTCCTTTAAATCTATAACATAGCCACATCTAAAGTAAAAACAATGGGTTTCCACAAAAAAATAACGTAACTATGAGTAGTCTAACAACAACAAATCTTACTGCTCCATGATTTATTTATTTGAACCGTTAGCCCCGCCCACACAGTCCTTCCTTTCACTCAGTATTGCACAATGACTCAAAAACGACTGTGTGGAATAGTCTTATGCAGTTGTTTCCATATAGTTCCTCTATCTCTCCTTATTTTCCCATGATTCATAGTGTACGATATGCCTAATTGGCCGAAAAGATGTGACCCTGGCAAACGCTTCTGCACTAGTTCTTTCCAAACAAAGTGCGTTTATAAAATGCACAGATTATACTTCACAAACTCAGTGTCTTGCCTCTATCAAACCATGTGTGACGTAAAGAGAATTTATCTTAACTGGGGCAAATAAAAATCAGGTACAGGCCCTTTAATTACTGGTAAACAAATCCAGACTTTCTGAATTAAAAGCACATGAATAAAAACATAACTTCTCGTCCCGAAAACCAACTTGAATGCAGCATATGTCTGTTAACTGTCAAACTTGTTTGCATATTTTTGCCAACACAAGGTTTCCAAAGTGTTGCACAGAATAAAACAATATTAATAATCACTTAAAATCACATAAATTGCATAAATAGTAAACAATAAATAAATAAGCATGAAGTTAATCAAATCAATATTTTTAAAAATGTAATAGAAAACCCTATAAATACAATTAATAAAAGAAAGGACCACACTATTCTCATGCTGGGTCAAATGCCAGTGAATAAAAATGTGTTTTTAAACGAGACTTAAAAGCATCAATTGAAGGGTCAGTCACTGTTCTGTAATCAAGGCAGTTTGTCCTAAAAGTATAGAAATATTTATTTGTTTAGAGCCAAGTCATACTTGTTTTACGACGCTTTACAATTTACAATTAATCCTGGTTTAGTCCCAGTTTAAGATAAGATAAAGATAAGCGTTATTTTTCCCACAATGTGCAAATTCCAGTGTTGCAACGGACAGTTCAAGGACAGCAGGTGAAAAGAGACATGGAGTAAAAAAATCTATACGAGAATGAACTATTAAATACACAGACTGTGCAAGTAGAACACAAATATAAGAAGTTAGTAGATAGTTCTAGGTTATGCTCATTTCAGTTTTCAGTTCGATTACGTCTGTTTTTGTTTCTTGTTTGGATTTATTTTGATTTACCGGTTTAAACCTGGTTTGTGCTGGTTTGGATCCCGGTTCGGTCTTGGTTGAGTCCAGTCCTGGTTTTATCCTCGATGCTGAGAGAACTTTGCATCGTGAACGTCTGAAGTGGGTTTGTTTAATCAGGAAACTATTTGGCAGAGACTTGATGCTTTAACTGTTGCAAAACCAGGAATTCAGAATGGAAAAAATGCATTCAAGCAAAACTGTAAATATTTGCACAGGTGAGACCAAAGCTTAAGCCACAAAATGACTAGAGTTAATATGGAATACATTTAATGAGGAATGGTTCAGAGTTGAGAAATAGTTTGTGTTTGAAGTTTGATGTTAATTTTGATGTCACACAAATAAAGGGAGGGCAAATTTTTAAGTTGATAAAGTGATCAATGTGAAAAATCTCTTAAGAAAACAATTTTATATTTAATTTACTTTAGTCTTAAGTACTTTATTGTAACATAGGCCTTTATAAATGCTGCAGTGTTTACCAACCAGGGCTTTGTCTTGGAATTAGAGGTGATGAATATCTAATTGCAATATTGTGATTGGGATTCAATTTGTGTTTTAATGTTTAATTCTGTTCAAATTTCGCATTTTAAATTGATAGAATGACTGAACTATGAACTGACAAACTGTGTATTTCAGAACATGTTTGAACAGATCTTAACTACAGGTTTAGCACTTTTTAAGCGGAGTAAATATATTTTGTTGTGGAGGATATGATGCTACTTGTGTCTTTTGCTATTTGCTAAATGCATCCATTTAAATTGTGATTTTGATTTCACTACGGTTAATCTTGCAGCTCTACTTTAAATTATTTAACATTTAAGAAAAATATGAACTTGAATAGTAAAAAACATGTTTAAGTAGCCGACATTTAAATTCTTGTGTGTTTTAACAGGAAGATTTTGGACACAAATATAATTAAACTAAGAAAATATTATTATCATTTATAATTGACATATGTATTGACCTTCTTTATTATCACACAAATGCATTATGGAGGACTTGAGTGAAGCCACTTGCTGTGCACTACTGTTGTGTTCAACATGAAGCTGTGTATTTGACTTATGTATGTTATGTGTGGAACTATGGAGCTCCTGTATGTTCAGTGAACAAGAGAGTTGTGCTTTGTAAGGTGTATCATCTATAACATTAGCGCCACCCTGTGACAGAGACCCAGTATTACAATGTTTGATATGTGTAATAATATCCTGAAATAAAAGTCTATTAAAGAATTTGGTTTTGCATTTTCAAAGACCTAAATATGCATAAAGCCGTTGTATTCTAATTGGTTAATATATATTATTTGGTTTGAATAGCCTTTCAGCATTTAGGCTCACAAAAATATAAACATAAAAATAAAATGTAAAAATGGTAAATGGTCACATTTATATAGCGCTTTTCTACCTTTTTTTTTAAGGCACTCAAAGCGCTTTACATCAAGGAACCAGTCACCCATCCACTCACACATTCATACACCAGTGTACGCAGACACTGGGGGCGAGGTGGGTTAAGTGTCCTGCCCAAGGACACAACGGCATTATTCATCTGAAGGAGCTGAAATCGCACCACCAACCTGCAGGACAGAGGATCTGACCACTCAACTACTCCATGTCTGGAGTGGGATTCGAACCGCCGACCTTCGGATCAGAAGGCGCCCACTCTACCTACTGTGCTACTGCCGCCCCAATGTAATGAAACACATTAAAAGCAAAGACACAGGATGCATTTTTGTCCCATAGAAACAGATCAGCCCTTAAAGTCGATATGACACATTCTCATGTTTGTCTAATTATTACTTAGTTTGGTGGGAGGGCACTTGTGGTTAATATTTATCACAGTTTTACGTCAGTCAAGATGCAATTTGTGAGGAAATTTTTTAAAAGTTGAAAACTATACGAAGTAGAACATTCATTACTTACAAAATTATGAGTTGAAAAAAGCATGTATTATTCTCAGTATTGTTCAGTTTGAGCCAAAATTCTCTCTCAAAATGCCCTGTCTGTCGCACTTTGAAGATGACACGCTTTGAATTTTTTTTTTTTTTTTTTTTTGATAAAATTATATTACAAGTATAATACAATCAAAATGTCATAGTTAGAATGGATAGGTTAGATTGGTTCCATACAGTACATATCAACAATGAGTTTCGAGGCGTAGATTATAACATGACACATATCCGCACTCACATTTACACATATATATATATAAACATACATGTTTTGCCAATCATGGATATATTTTCAGTTGATTTGCAATATTTATGGTTTTGATGCAATTTTTATTGGATATATTCTGAATTGATTGGAGGTAATTGCGTATTTCTATTATTAGTAAATTGAATGAGGGTTTGTAATTGAGGAATTTTGCTTTATGTATATGGAATTTGCCAATTAGTGTGAGGAGATTGATTATGTATTCAATTTTTTTGTTTTTATGAGTGAAATGTGTAATTATATTTTGGATTCTTCATATAATTTATAGATTCTTCAGTGTGGTTGCAGAAGGAACAGCTTTTCTCTTTGTCTGTGAATTTAGATATAAATAAGTTTGTAGGGTATATTCTATGAATTATTTTCCAGTGTATTTCTTTTATTTTATTGTTAATGCAGTATTTTGAAGCAATGAGCCAAGTATTTTTCCAATTTATGTTGGAAAATTCTGCATTCCATCTTGATTTACAGGCTGGTGTGATTTTCTTTTGATTTAGAATACTGTTTCTTATGTGTTTGTTAGAGCATTTCTTGTTGGTGATATCTATACCATTAATAAGGATGGGTTGTGTAATTATAGCAGTAGCATGATTTGTTTGTCCTTTCATTAGTTGCCTGATGCCTTTGGAATGGCTTTTATTACATAGTTATATTCTTGAGAGGTAATTGGGAACTGATTGTTTGTTATGAAGTTTGAGTATGATTGAATATGTCCAGTATTTTCGAATAAGTCTTGCAAAAAATATTTTTTTTTGTCAAACCATTTAGTTAGAAAAAGGGACTTATTGTTTTTAGTTATATTTTCATTGTTCCAGATTATACTTTTGTGTGGCGAGATGTTGTGTTTGTAGCAGATTTTCCAGGCAGTAAGAGCTTGTTTATGAAAGGCACTAAGTTTTAAGGGAAGTTTTGCAATGCTATAATTACACTTGAGTAAAAATGGCAGCCCACCAACCTTTTGAAAGATGTGGTTTGGGATGAAATACCAAAGTGAGTTCGGGTTTGTGATGCAGTGTTTGATCCATTTAACTTTGAATGTTTGATTTAAAACTGAAAAGTCCAACATTTCTAGGCCTCCTTCTTCTTTCGGGTTGCATAGTATAGTTCTTTTGACACGGTGTTGTTTGTTTTTCCATATGAAGTTTGTGAAGATTTTGTTGATTTCTCTGCATGTGGATTCGCTGAGTTCCAGTGCGAGGGCGGGGTATATGAAGCGGGCTACTCCTTCAGCCTTGGATAATAAAGTCCTTCCCCAGATAGATGTGTCTCTTTTTGTCCACAGGTTCAGTATATTCCTTGTTTTATTCAATTTGGGAAGAAAGTTTTGTTGCTGTTGTTCATTACTGTCTTTGCTGATTTGTATTCCCAAATACACTTTTCTTAACTTGAATATTGTATATAGTCCTGTTGTTACATTCATACAGACACAGGAATTCACATTTGGAGCTGTTTAACATTAAACCAGATGCATCCGAGAACTGTTTGACAGTTTTTATAGCGTTTTCAACCTGATGTGTGTCTGATAGGAATAAAGCTGTGTCATCGGCAAGTTGAGTGATTTTGATTTCCTGATTGAAGATGGAGATACCTTTGATGTGACTATTTTTTAAATGGATAGAGAGAAGCTCGACAGTTAACAAAAACAGAAATGGAGCCACTAGGCAGCCTTGACGGACAGACCTGGTTACTGGAAATCTGTTGGTGGTTATACGAAGTAGAGCTGAGTTCTAGAACGGAATCCCTCTGTGATGTCATCGAAAGGCGACGTGCCGTAAAAAATACAGGGACAATTTACAGACGATTGACACATTTTTCTGACAGTTTAAACCATCGTTCAACAAAATAAAGGTCTTATCAGTAGTTATTCATTGCAAATTCCCAACTTTTCCTGCAATTTATTTGGATTTGGCCTTCGTTAACAAAATGGTTGCTAGGTAACAGTTGTGGAATTATCTCTATCTATGTCATATTTGCTGCCCATGTCCAACCAGGAAGTACAATTACAAACTTAACAAAAACTGTCAAACTGAGAACCAATGGACAAAATGTTTAGTAAAATGTTAAATATAATCATGTTCACTATGTTTTAGTGAAATGTGTAGTCTAACCTGTCATTATAGACTTTAAAGTAGCACCACAGATCAAACTTGTGCTTAACAAAATGTTGACGGATCATACAGAAGGATTTGTTCATAACAGTTTTAACAGCAAGACCTTTAAACCTGCCTCTGTCCATGTTCCTTACTGTTTTTACATGTAATTATATGTCCTAAATATGTGCAATTTTGGTCATTGTCACATAAAAACAATAAAAATATGCCAATGGAGAATGTTCAGAAGTTTGGTTTTAACTTTAACTTTACCTTTAACTACATGAATCCATACATCTTCCATACGTATATTTCTAATTTAATACAAAATGTGATGTATTTTAGCTGCAGTTCCTCCACTCTAGTCCAGGGGGCAGTAGTGCGCTTTATCCATAGTGCACTTCCGCCTTCAACACACGAAGAATCACTGTTGCTGTTTGTTCCGCGGGAAACCAACGTGGGTCCAAAAAACAACACGAAAAAGTTATTTACGGGCTTTAAACTCCCCCGAAGCCGCTTTCTCACCCGACGACCCGCTGCGGACAAACATAACCATCATATCCAGACACTCAAGCGGGATTTAGACACTTTAAAACGGCGCTAAAAGGCAAATAGCCGCGCGGGAGCTAAATGCTAAAGCTAACCGCTCAGGGAAGTGAACAGGTGTCGCTTCAAAGTGCGTAAAATTCTCGTAAATTCTTTTCTATTTGGTTTGTGAAGGAAAAACAACCAAAGAGACGGCGTTTAGTTGCGGTTTTCCGTGGTTTAAGTGAAAATGGAGATGAGTTTGGTGCCGTTTGGAAGCAGAAGCGCAGATGTGTCAATGGAGAATGACGGAGACTCGGACGAAGAGGTGCGTGGTTTAGACCTTTTACTGTTTTTACGTTATTATTATGTTATTAAAGTGATTTTCTGATGCATTTTAGTTTTATTTATCTCTCTTCGGATTTTATCTATCTTTTATACAAGTTTGGACCATGTCAAGTGTTAATTGTTAAAGTTATTCATAATTTATTATTTATTTAATGTAATGCATATGAATAAATGGTTTAGAATTAATTAATACATTACAGATAATTGGATATAAAGTTGTCAAAAGTATTGGGAATTAGATATTAATCGATGCTAAAACTAATCAAAACTGTATATTAATTTGAGCAAGTATCAATCCTAAAAAGATCACATAAACAGGACAAAATCAAAACATTTAGAGAACAATTTTATATTTATCTTCAGCTTTGTCAGAACTAGTGCAAAGACCAGTGTTTAATAATGTAGGTACTGTTATTTAATGTTATTTAGTGTCAGTCTATTGTCTACAGCCCTGACGTGATAAGAGCATTTGTAATTATCCTCATGATATTGAAATTGGTATCGAGAATAGAATACATTTCTTTGTATCGCCTTGAGTTTGTAATGTTAATAGAGTGACAACACTAATTGGATTCAAGTATTTACCTTTATTTTGCCAGTAAATGTCATTGACTTTCTGCTTAAAATTCGTTTTGAAGTCATTTTGGCCACAGCTAAGTGAAGTAAAATCAAAGATGTCTGATCCATTACAATTTACAACAAGTAGAATAATTGAAAAGCGACAGAAAAGACGATAAATACTTAAATTGGTGGGGTTTTTTGTTTTGTTTTTTAAATTGCACTGAAGTAACTGTTAAACGTGATCATTACAACCACGTTAGATGATGCAAATATCACAGTACAATATTTTCACAAGATTCATTTCAAAGTAAATTATAATTTTATAACGTACCTTGTATTTAGCAATATTGTGAAGAGGAAAAAAACGTGTTGACATTGTTTTTTTATATTGTGGATTTTTAAACTATTCCAAAGAATTAAAATATAACAAGGCTTGACATTTATAAAACAAAAAAGCTAGGATCATGCAACGGCCAGTTTTTTACTGTAGCAGCTCAATTCTAAAAAAAAAAATGAAACAGTTTAAATTGATATTTAAAGGTACAGTATATTTGAAATCCTGTAAATGCAGGAAACACGACCTGAAAATTAATATTTCTCCTAAAACACAGCACTGGTCTATATTTTATGCTGAATTAGTTTAATTTTCTTACATATTCTGTTTGTACGGAGCCCGTCTGATGACAAGGGGGAGAAATATTTTTAAATTGTGGCCACGAATTACTATTTCGTTCCCACCAAATATAATTCGTTCCCACGATTTAGCCAAAACGTTCCCACAAATTGGCTAAATCGTTCGCACAATTTAGCTAAAACATTCCCACGAATTAGCCAAAACGTTCGCACGGTTTAGCTAAATATTAAGTAATCGATGCCAATTAGATAATGCGCCAGGTACGTAGCAGGGCGAGGTAGTAACAGTTAACTAACATCGAATGGACATCATAATGGACCTCGGCAAGAACAAATGAAGGTAAAAAATTTTTACTTGTTCCCTTCATATGTTGCTGTGAGTATATGAGAGATGTAAGTTATATGAATTCCAGAACCTTTATGGTTTGCCAGTCTGGCGTCTCTTTTTGTCTAGCGAAAGCTAAAATGCTAGCTTTTTAATTATGATGTCCATTGATGTTAGTTAACTGTTACTACCTCGCCCTGCTACGTACCTGGCGCATTATCTAATTAGCGGTCGATTTCTTAATTCGTGGGAACGATTTATCTAAATTGTGCGAACGATTTAGCCAATTCGTGGAACGCTTTTGGCTAAATCGTGGGAACGCTAAATCGGGAACGTATTAAAATCGCAACGTAATTATATTTGGTGGGAACGAAATAGTAATTCGTGGCCACGATTTAAAAACATTTCTCCCCCTTGTCATCAGACGGGCTCCGTATGTTTGTGTCAATAATCAGTGGCGGAAAGTAACAAAGTACAAAAGTAAAAGTAAATGTATCCGTACTTTCTACTCTGTTACATTTTTGAACTAGACTGAAAAGTAAAAGTATATTTTCTAAAGGTTTTAGACCTGCTGAAAGTGTTGTTGTTTTTTTACTTACAGTACATTTATGGCGACATCTTGCCTGTTTTGTTTTTTTCTCGTTCCCTTTTTGAAAACAAAAAGCCTCTAGAGAAAAATAACCTGGAAAGTTGCCTTTAACGGACAAAACTCAACAGAATAAATCAATCAAGATGACAATTTGATGCTTTAATAGTTCTCCAAAGTACATTTTTAAAGGAGTAAAAACCTTTACTTGAGTAGATTTAAAAATTTGATTATTTTACTTCAGTATTTTTTTTGCTGCTGTATCTGTGATTTTACTTGAGTAACAAAATGGAGTGCTTCATCCATCGCTGTCAATATTACCTCAATGACAGGACCATCGATCATTATTCTGAAAATTGTCCAGCTCTTTGTCCATGGGTTTCAGAATGATGTGAAATTAAGACCCTCGTCATAGCAATTAACAATGTAAAACAAATTAGAGCTGGTATGACAAAAATGATTATCACGATTTCCTTGGGGCCTGATCATGATTTCGATTTTTATCACGATTCATTTTCACTTTGTATTTTTCTATTGCCTTTAACAGAGTGTGCATGGTTTAGGAAAAATATCTAATTATTATTTTTCTGACCAGTGCGATTAAGATTAGATTTGCGATTTAGGTTTGAATAATAGGATTCTGTTTTGTTGCTTTTTAGTTTTTGTCATGTTCAGTTGTGTTTGTCATATTTAAATGCGTCTTTGTCATTTTTTGTCACCTTTTTTTTTCAGGTTTCTGTCGCTCTTGAATTGGCGCGTTTTGGTTGCTTTTGAGCGCATTTTTTTTTTTTTGCGTCTTTTGTCGATTTCATTAAATTGTGCAGCCCTTGTCTATAAGAGGTAAATAAAGTAATTTCCTCAGAGACTACAGAGGCTAAACAACAGGAGAAAAGGTGTGTTTGAACAGACAGCTGCATTAAAGACCGAAAAACAATGAATCACGATACGTCGATTTCACAAAAATAGCAGATTGTCACTGGGACGAGCTCACGATTCGATTTTTATCACCATATTGCCCAGCCCTAAAACAAACTATTATCTTTTGAATGGGAAAACATGTTTAAAATATTAATAATAATAATTATTTATTTATTTATTTAAGGAAATGGGGGAACAATGCATATTAATGAACATTTACACAAATGTAAATATGCCAGATTATAGCCCAAGGCTAATTTCCATCTGCAGACGCCCCCTGCAGGTCACAGAAAGATAAGAACACACAGTACACTTCAGTTAATCAGAGACAGGAAAACAAGATTTTGTCATGTTAGTACAACTACAAACATTCAACAGAAAACAAGTAAAAGAGTCACAGACAACAGTTAAGACACATATCTGTATTGCACAAGCCCTTCTACTGCAGAGTCCTATTGCACACACCCTTAATTGCACTGATCCCTATTGCACACACCCTTATATTGCACTGATCCCTATACTACTATACTATACTATATACCCTATACTATTTAATCGTATTTAAATAGATGCAGTATTTCTTTCCATTGTTTTTATTACTGTATGTTTAAAATGTTGTTGTTTGGCTGAAGGTTTTTGCCAAGTTTTGTGGCGATGAACTTAAAGGAACAAATAACAAATCACGAAAAGTATTAACAGTGTTAAAAAGAAATGGCGTCTCAATCTTCTCTTTTTTTGTTGTTTCAGACGTTGCCTCTAAACCAGTTCTACCCGTACATCCGCTGTGGACTCTGCTGTGGGTTTCTCATCGATGCCACCACCATCACCGAATGTTTACACACCTGTAAGCCCCAACCGCCACCAAAATCTGAGGAGTTTTTAATTTAGCTCCTTCATCCTTGCTGCTGACAGACTGCGCTGCTCTGTGCAACTTTAGAGACAAATAAACCAATTTAATTTTGAGTTTTCAGCCCTGGATCGTTACTATTGAAATGAAAAACACCACCAGAGCAATTTGACGATTCAAATGACCGGTCGTATGTTAAAATCAGTTAAAATGTCGTAATACTAGAGCTGGGCAATAAGGTAAAACATTATTATCACGATTTTCTTGGGGCCAGATCTCGGTTTTATCTCGATTCATGTTCACTTTGTATTTTTTATTGCCTTTAATAGAGCTGCACCATTTAGGAAAAATATCTAATTCTGACCAGTGCGATTGTGATTAGATTTGCGATTTACGTTTCAATAATAGGATTCTGTTTTGTTGCTTTTTAGTTTTTGTCATATTTAAATGAATCTTTGTCGTTTGTCACTTTTTTCACATTTTTGTCGCTCTTGAGTTGCGTTTCTTGTTTGCAGGCGCGTTTTGGTTGCTTTTGAGTGCATTTTTATCGCTTTTGGTCGCGCTTTTTCTGTTTTTGTGTCGATTTCGTTGAGTTGTGCAGCTCTGGCCTTTAAGAGGTAAATAAAGTCATCTGCTCAGAGGCTTCAGAGGCTAAACAACAGGAGAAAAAGTGTGTTTGAACAGACAGCTGCATTAAAGACAGAAAAACAGAAAAACAATGACAATCACGATACGTTGATTTCACAAAAATAGCAGATTGTCACAGGGACCAGCTCACGATTACATTTTTATCACTGTATCACCCAGACCTAATCATGATTTCCTTGGGGCCAGATCTCGATTTTATCACGATTCATGTTCACTTTGTATTTTTCTCTTGTCTTTAACAGAGCTGCACGATTTAGAAAAAATATCTAATTGTGATTTTTCTGACCAGTGCGACTGTGATTATATTCGCGATTCTTTTCAAATTCACATTTTAAACACAATTTTGTCGCTTTTAGTTACGTTTTTGTCACGTTCAGTTGTGTTTAAACGGGTCTATGTCACTTTTCGTCGCGTCTTTGTTGATATTAGTTGCGTTTTTCATGCTTTTAGTCATGTTTTGGTACATTCAGTCGCGTTTGTTGTTTTGTAGATGCGTTTTTGCCGCTTTGAACGCATTTTAATCGCTTTTGTCGCTTGTTTCAGAGCATGTTTGTACAAATCCAAACTACAGTGTCTTTTTTATTCAAATCAAAGCAAGACATTTTGTTGTTTGTGGAAAAAATTATTGCACACAAACATTGCAGTCTGTGATTTGCTAATTGCATCCATTAAATTTGCGATTTTGTGTGGATTTGGTTTAATTGTGCAGCTCTGGCCTTTAAGAGGTAAATAAAGTCATCTGCTCAGAGGCTTCAGAGGCTAAACAACAGGAGAAAAAGTGTGTTTGAACAGACAGCTGCATTAAAGACACAAACAATTTCACAAAAATAGCAGATTGTCACAGGGACCAGCTCAACAAACGATTTTTATCACCGTATCGTCCAGCTCTACATATTAGAAACACACAACAGTCATGGTATAGTTGCATATGAACTCTCATTAATAATAAGAGTTCCTAATATTATCTGAATTATCAAATAACTCTATATTTCATTTTGTAAATATATAGTTACTCTGAATACATGTTATATTTAATTATTCTTGTACGTAGGGCTACTCGATTATGGCAGAAATTATAATCACGATTATTTGGCTCATAATTGAAATCACAATTGTTTCAAACTATTACGTCTGTATTTCTGTTGCGAAAGTATATTTTTTACTGAAGCTTTAATATTTTAGTTGCTCCAGGTTTTGATGAAAAGGAGTGCACTTATAACTCCGAACAGAAGTGAATTCATTTCATTTACAATTACATAATTTTTGTATTTGAATAGAGTAATAATTGAAATCACAATTCTATATACGATTAATTGCACAGCCCTAATTGTTTGTCTTGTTTCTCCAGTTTGTAAGAGCTGCATCGTGAAGCACTTTTTCTACAGTAACCGATGTCCCACGTGTTCCATCGTCGTCCACCAAACCCAGCCTCACTACAACATCAGGTCCTTCACTGTTTTTGTAATGTTTTGGTTTGGCCTGTCTCCATAATTACAACAATTAGAACAATCAGAATAATCATGAAGTCGACTATAAACAATAATTGCAGTCGTATTTTAGTGATGGTCATCGTTCTCTTGACTATTCAAACATTTCACGTTTCTTTTATAACAAAGACAGTGACATTATTAAAGAATAATGGCAAAAAAGAATAGAGCGTTTCTGATTTTCCTCAACTATACGCTTTCTTCATAAATATTCTCTACCTTGAAGCCTCCATTCATAATATTTCAACATTTATTTGGTTAAAAATGTTATGTTATTCCAAGTCTCAATCATAGAACTATAATAAAACCTGGAAGATGAATCCAAAATGGCGCCCTGTTTATCCCTATGGCGTGAGCTCATTGGTGCATGACCCCATGATGCTTTGAGCGACGTGAACGACCAGCAGCTGCAAGTTTTTGTGTTAGCGTTAGCTTGTGTGATTGTAATTGTGTTCTTCATGTTAGACACACGTGAAGCGTCTGAAATGAAATAAAATACAACTTACAGGTGTCTCTAGTCGAGCCTTTTCCACGAGCTTCTGTTTGTATCGTCCGACGCTCGTTCACGTGACTCACACATGTTTGTGTGACGTCACTTCATATAAAAACGGTAATTTCTGTGATTTTAGAAACGGTAGAAAAGAACATTTCCTTCTATTTTATTTAAATACCGATAATAATTCAGTACTGTCTGTGATTATAATGTACAATTTTAGAAAAAGGCTGGGCCCAAGAGGCTGCAGTACCTCACACGACCACTAATCAATCTGGGACACAGACAGAGGGGGCGTGTCTTATCCAGTTCATTTAATACATCCATGGTCTCAATCTACAGTAGAAATGATTGATAACTAAAATAATCATTAGTTTCAGTCTTAGTCAAAAAGTGTATTTAAATATTGGAATAATATCTGGCCACATCGCAATAATTTCAAATATCATGTAGCCCTAATGTTGGACATCATTTGTTTCTTATTGAATCAAGAGGCTTTTTCCCATGCATTTCCCTCACGGCTGACCACGCTCCGCTGATATGACGCGTACGACTGTATCTAAGGCGATCGTTCATGTTGTTGTGACGTTGTTGTGTTTCCTCCTCAGGCCTGACCGACAGCTGCAGGATATAGTTTATAAAATGGTCCCTTTTCTAGAAGAGTGTGAGTAGACGTTATTTATGTATTTGCATCATTATTGGATGTACCATTTTATTTTACCAACTGTAATCGACTTTAACGTGATGTTTTTCTCAGTGGAAAGAGACCAGATGTGCCAGTTTTATAAAGAAAGAGGTCTGGAGGTGCCAAAGTCAGGTAAACGCTTAAACATTTTCCTAATTTGTACACTTTCTATGCATGTTTTCATATTGTTACCATATTTGCATGAGGACTATGGGGGCAACAAATATTCAGTAATAATCTGAAATGTTATCTGGACTGTACAGACTCTAAAACACACACGAAAAGACAAATGTCAAAAAGAACAAACTATTTAGGATTTTCAGATCCATAATACACATTGTTTATAATTATTCTCCATCTAGAAGCCAATAGTCGTCATATTATTTGGTAAAATATCACTATAGAAATCATTTGACTAGTCGACTACTAGAATAATCGTTAGTTCAGCCCTAATGAGCGTTTAGATTCACCGCCCGAGAACACATAATATACACTTACACTTAGTATGCTCCATTCACACAATACCATAAAAAAAAAAAAAAAAAAGTTGCTCTCTTTGTTATAAAAGGTGTTTTTGATGTGTTTTTATGTATTAAGGCGAGTCGCTGCAGGTGAATAGGAAAAATCTTAAATTTAAACGTTATCAATCATAAACTTCTCCTGTCGTTTACTCACATAAATGTAAGAAGAAAATGTATTACATGTTTTTCGTTTTGTAATGTTTTCATGTAAAATATAGGCATTTTATGTGTAAAAACAGCCAAAATTGCACATATTTGGGACATTTAAATCTGAAAAATGGACAGAACCAGGTTTAAATTTCTTGGTTCATTTTGTAACATATTAGTTAAAATTTCCGAAGTGATTTTGGATTTCTAATTTAGTTTTGAGTACACTAGACTGAAAATTGGCCTAAAAATTCAAATTTCGCCTACTTGTTTTTACTTTAAACAAGGACCAAAATCAATATAAATTACACAGTAGTTATGATTTAACAAATAATACTTAATAACACATTTGTTTTGTTGAATGATCTTTTAAACTGTCAAAAAGTTGTATCAGTTGACTGTTCACTGTCTCTTTATTTTCAACTGTCCCTTTTTGATGACATCACAGAGGGATTCCATTTGAACTCTGCACTACTTCCTGTAATTTTAAACTTTTATTTTTCAAATTTTCTTCACAAACTGTAACTTCACTGATGTAAAACTATGAGAAATATTTACCACAGGTGCCCTCCCACCAAACTATGTCATAATTAGAAAAACATGAGAACCTGTCAGATAGACTTTTTCCTTTTTATCCACATCTGATAAAAGGAAACTATCAGCTGCCGGACGTGTTCAATATGAAAAGAAAGCTGTGTCCCACTTTTTACAGTCAAATCAAACATTCTGGAAGGAATTCGAGTCAGTGTTTGCTCCAAAAGCACAAATTAAAGAAATACACTAAAATTCATAAATATTCAGTAGGACTTTTATAGGGATTCTGCCTTGACTTAAAAAAAAAAAAACTTTATTACAAGTCCCTAAAACAACATTTTAGTTAAATTAGCTTCAGCTTTGAAAGAGGAACTGTCAAAAACCAACACAAGCGAAAAGTTGTGTCAATCAGGCAAAATCTACAGAGCTTTACTTCTTCTTCATAGATTTAGCAAAGAAAATTTAGGCAGACTTTATGATATTCCTCTGAGCAGAGCTTGTTTCCACTTGTAATCAGAGTAAATCAGACACAAAACTCCAGAGTCTGAGCTTCACAAAGAGTCAGACAGTAGTTTGTGCTCCAAAGGTTCAGAAACAGCTTCAGTTTGAAACGAGGCTCATTTTAGTCACACGTTTGAGGAAAAACAGGTCCGATTTAGAAGGTGTTAAGGCTGATCTTTATGTCTCGAGGTAGAAAAAAATGCATTTTAAGAAAACGCCCTTTGAAGTCACAATGTCCCACAGAAATCTATGGATGAAGTGGATTAAATGAAAGAATAAAACATCTTTAGGAACAAATTAGACAAGTTTATTATTTCCACATGAAAGCCGATATGTCGAGAGAGCAAACTGACCTAAACAAAACCCTGGTGTCCTTCGTCTTCAGTCACAGCGTTCTCGTCTCCTCCGGGTCCTGTGGTGGTGAAGAGGAAGAAGGAAGCTCCTCCCCAGGCCGTCTTCACGATGCCTCCAGAGCTGGACGTGTCGCTCATGCTGGAGTTTGTCGGGTGAGAAACTGACTCCAGAGTGACAGAAGTGTGTGTCTTTAACGTGTCACTAGAGGGAGCCAGTGTTCAACGTGTCTGTTTCTGTTTCAGAGCTGAAGAAGGAGTGCCCAACTATAAGGTATTGAACTCCTCCTGGTTTTAAATGTTTGAATGTGTTAAAATAATATAAACAGTCGAGTCCATAGTAGGAGCAAACTTCAGTAGGTCTTGAATAATATCTCTCTGTCTGTGCTCTCCTCTCTGTTCTACTCTGTGTTCTCCTCTCTTTTCTCCTCTGTTCTCGTCTCTTTGTCTTCCTCTCTGTTCTCCTGTGTGTTCTGTGTTCTTGTCTCTGTCCTCCTCTCTCTGTGTTCTCCTTTCTGTTCTCCTCTCTCTGTGTTCTCTTCTCTGTTCTCTTCTCCTCTCTGTCCTCCTCTCTGTTCTCTTCTCCTCTCTGTTCTCCTCTCTGTTCTCCTCTCTGTCCACCTCTCTGTCCTCCTCTCTCTCTGTCCTCTCTGTCCTCCTCTCTCTCTGTTCTCCTCTCTCTCTGTCCTCTCTGTCCTCTCTGTCCTCCTCTCTCTCTGTCCTCCTCTCTCTCTGTTCTCCTCTCTCTCTGTCCTCTCTGTCCTCCTCTCTGTCCTCCTCTCTCTGTTCTCCTCTCTCTCTGTCCTCCTCTCTGTCCTCCTCTCTCTCTGTCCTCTCTGTCCTCCTCTCTGTTCTCCTCTCTCTCTGTCCTCTCTCTATCCTCCTCTCTGTCCTCCTCTCTCTCTGTTCTCCTCTCTGTCCTCCTCTCTGTTCTCCTCTCTGTCCTCCTCTCTCTGTTCTCCTCTCTCTCTGTCCTCCTCTCTCTCTGTCCTCCTCTCTCTGTCCTCCTCTCTCTCTGTCCTCCTCTCTTTGTTCTCCTCTCTGTCCTCCTCTCTCTGTTCTCCTCTCTCTCTGTCCTCCTCTCTCTGTCCTCCTCTCTCTCTGTCCTCCTCTCTCTGTTCTCCTCTCTCTCTGTCCTCCTCTCTCTGTCCTCCTCTCTCTCTGTCCTCCTCTCTCTCTGTCCTCCTCTCTCTCTGTCCTCCTCTCTCTCTGTCCTCCTCTCTGTTCTCCTCTCTGTGTTCTCCTCTCTGTCCTCCTCTCTGTCCTCCTCTCTGTTCTCCTCTGTCCTCCTCTCTGTCCTCCTCTCTGTTCTCCTCTCTGTCCTCCTCTCTGTGTCCTCCTCTCTGTCTCCCTCTCTCTTTGTCCTCCTCTCTGTTCTCCTCTCTGTGTCCTCCTCTCTGTGTCCTCCTCTCTGTGTCCTCCTCTCTCTGTGTCCTCCTCTCTGTCTCCCTCTCTCTCTGTCCTCCTCTCTCTCTGTCCTCCTCTCTCTGTCCTCCTCTCTGTTCTCCTCTCTGTGTCCTCCTCTCTCTGTGTCCTCCTCTCTGTCTCCCTCTCTCTCTGTCCTCCTCTCTGTGTCCTCCTCTCTGTCCTCCTCTCTCTGTGTTCTCCTCTCTGTCCTCCTCTCTGTCCTCCTCTCTCTCTGTCCTCCTCTCTGTTCTCCTCCTCTCTCTGTGTCCTCCTCTCTGTCCTCCTCTGTGTTCAGCCGCTGGAGCGTCGCTTTGTTCGAGTTTCTGGAGAGGCCACGATCCGACACGTTGAACTGTTCATCAGGAAGAGGATGGAGCTGAGCCCGAGCTGCCAGGTCTGGTTTGTACTCCATGAACTCAGTGAAAACAATCATTTATATTTACAACAGATATTATTAATACTGTCAATATAATATAATAATAATAAGATCAAAAGTAGAACATCATGGGCATTACACAAATTACAAGGTACAAAATGACAGTTTTCTGAATCTGAATTTGAAGTTAGTTGAGTTCGGGGTCTGAAACTCTCCAAAACAAAAAGTTATCCACATTACCACAGATTTTATGAATTATGAATGAAGTTAGGGCTGTGTAATGGTGATAAAAATGGAATCGTGAGCTGGTCCCTGTGACAATCTGCTATTTTTGTGAAATCGTCGTATCGTAATTGACTGTTTGTGTCTTTAATGCAGCTGTCTGTTCAAACACACTTTTTCTCCTGTTGTTTAGCCTCTGAAGCCTCTGAGCAGATGACTTTATTTACCTCTTAAAGACCAGAGCTGCACAATTAAACCAAATCCACACAAAATCGCAATATTAATGGATGCAAATCCAATGCAAATTGGAAGTGCAACAATTTCTTCCACAAACAACAAAATGTCTTGCTTTGATTTGAATAAAAATGGCTAACACTGTAGTTTGGATTTGTACAAACATGTTCTGAAACAAACAACAAAAGCACGACAAAGACAGAAAAAAATGCGCCTACAAACAACAAATGCGACTCAATGCACCAAAACGTGACTAAAAGGGACAAAATTGCAACTAAAAGTGACAAAGACGAGTTTAAACATGACAGAACGCAACCGAACGCGACAAAAACGTTGTGTTTAAAATTGTGTTTAAAACGTGAACTGAAAATGTGAAAGTGAACATGAATCGTGATAAAATCAAAACCGTGATCTGGCCCCAAGAAAATCGTGATGATAAGACTGAAGCAGAGTGCGATTGAACGTTGTATCGCCTCCGTTTCACCTGTGAGTGCGTCTGAGGTCAGGCCAAAACCCAGCGGGCGTTCGTCTAAATCAGATTAATGCCTCTGTGTCTGAGGAGCGTTTGAGCCGGTGCCATCTCGCTTTTAGAAACACGTGGCCCAGGATTTAAAACTAATGCTCCAGGCCCGTTTAACTGAGAAATAAACGTCTTCGAAAGTCTGCGTAAGGGCTGTGCAATAGTTACGTTTAATCACATCGAGAGCTAATCGTTTCAAATCGTCGATGATTAGCCGATGTCTTCTTAAAGGACACATATTACTCTTTTTTTGTTGTTGCTTTAAACCATGTTATAACTAGGGCTTGGCGATATTGATGAAAATGAATATACTTTATCTCTATTTTTTGGAGTGTCAGATTACAATATTCAGATGAAACTATGTCAATCCAACAGAAATGTGTTAAAACATATCTTTAAAACGTATTAGTTGAGGTTTAATTATCAGACAAATGTGAAATATCTGTAAAATGAATCACAAAAGTGCAGATATCACCTTTTACTTGTATTTGAAAGCTTGTTTTGTTGCATTTTGTTGCAACTCGATATTCAAATTTAGCATATTTGTCAAAACAACATTCACAATAGGGTTGTCATTAACAATTATTTTAGTAGTCGACTAGCTAGGAATTCTTTTTCTGATTACTCAACTAGTCGAGCGATAATTTGTATTGTATATTTAAACTTTTTGAATACATTATCATTAGAATCAGAATTAGTTTATTGCCATTGTCAGTGATCAGAATTCACAAACATAGGAACTTGCTTTGTTATAAGGTGCAATAGGCGTGTCATGATCACAAACACATTTCAAAGGATAGATCCAGAGGTGTCGTGTGCTGTTTTGAAGTCAGTAAATTGTCACAGCCTCATTCTGAGCGTTTAAATCTCGTTCATTAACACTGCGTGCTTACATTAGCACGTCGGGACAAGCTAACAACACCAAATCCTGACGGAGGGAGAGTCTTGTGTGGTTTCAATAGATATTCTTTTAAAAGTTCTAAATGGAGCTTTTCTGAGTTTTTCTGACAAGAATTGTGATTGAGGTTAGATTTGCAATTTATGTTTTTATTAATTGGATTCTTTGGATTTTTATTTTTGCAGTTTGATGTTTATTTATTATTTTTATTTTTACAAAATTTGACCCAAATACTAGTGGATTATATTTATTAACTAAAGGTTTTCATCAAATACATTGAATTTCCACATTTCTTGCCGATTAATTTGTTGACAATTAGTTCAATGATGGATTAGTTACTATTAATCAATAACTCGTTGCTGTCCTACATTCAAATACATCTTAGTTTGTACTTTTGTCATCTTCCAAATGCATTTTCCACCTTTAGATGAAGAAGAAAGTCCAGAAAATAACAATAGAAACACCAAAAATATACTTTCAACGTCAACTTTTAATTATTTTTCACAGTTCAACATTAAAACTCGCTTTCACATTTTTGTTCTGAAGATTATGGACCTGGTTTGACTCATTATAAAGTAGAAAAGTCATACATTTAAAGCTGGAACAGGGTGAGAATGATTAAATGTGTTGCTTTTTTATTCATTGGATTCTGTTCAAAGTCAAAGAGAAGAAGCAAAAAGACTAAACAATCATGTATTTCAGAACATGTTTGCAGAGATCTCGTCATAATATGTTGTTGTTTTGTGGAGGAAACAATGGCACGCTAAAATCTGCAGCCTTTTTGATTTGTTTATCGCGATGATTTTTGATTTTTTAATGGATTGCCGTTAATCTTGTGGCCCTGCTCTGTTTCAGGTGGATGTCGTTTGTGGAGATCATCTTCTGGACCAGTTTCAGTCGCTCAAAGAGATCCAGAGCTCATTGGGAGAAGAGGCTCTGCAGGTAAAAGAAGCACTTTATAATTGTAATTAAATAAGACGGGATCATTTTAACCTGATTTGTTTCGACACATCATAAGCGTGTGTGTGCGTGTTATAACTACAAACACACACATAATACATAATCGACAATGATCGGTTTGAGTGTTTTTAATGTGAGATCCACAGTCAAACCTGTCAGTAAAAGCATCAGGTTTGGAGCAGAGTTCAGGTTTTCGAGGACGGATATTGGACTGTTTTTGTGTTTTAATGGAAACAAAGTCTTTTCTCAATTAGGGCCGCACAATATTGCAAAAATCAGATTTTTAGCTCATTCAGTCTAAATTAAAACGCACACATATTCAACTACGGTGACTTTTATGAACTTTAAATCATGTTCTAACTATGTTCCATAATCAAAAACACACCTGAAGTTGCATGCAGCTGCATTCATGCTGTTTTGAGGAATGTTTCTTTAAAAATCCTCTTCCTCCGAGCGTCAAACACACTTCCTGCTGAAATTCCTGGTTCTGGGACTTCATTTCAGATCATATGTGTCGTTTATCTGAGAATCCTCCGCTTAAATCATCACAGACTCGTTCTGAGCATTTCTTCAGTCTAAACACGACAACTGCTGCTTGATAATTACAAGTAGCACATTTGCTTAAAGAGCGAATATAGTTAAGTGCTTGGCGATGCACAAAGTAAGTGTCTTCCCAAACTGCAGAGAAAAAATTTCCTTCTAAAACATGAGATGGCAAATTAAAGGTGCTCAAGAGCAGGTTTAAAGGCTAAAAACAAATAAAAAATTGTAATTTGATACAGTTTGAGTAATGAAATAAGGGATGAGCATATTTATTTTAAAAGACCTGAAAAAAAAAACACAACAATTGAACAACAAATGATCATTTTGGTTAGACTACAAATTATTATTTTGATTAATCCATTAGTTTTTTTAAAATGCAAGAATAATGCAATGCAAAGATTTTTTTTTCTAAATTTGACCTGATGAAGCTGGAGCTGTTTGTGGATTCTGGGGGAGTTTATCGAAAGGGTCTGAACTATGACTGAATTTACACATTTTTCTTGTAATTTTCATCCAATTGTTACTCAATTTATGTCATAAAACCTCTTTTCTCAGCTCATGGCGTGTTTTAAAGTCTGTACAGACCAGTTAACGATTCATCGATTACTAAATTACAATGATTTCAACAATAATTAAATCAATCACAGCATTCATTTACATTCCAGTGCAGCCTTATTGTGCTGTGTTTGTTGTGGTAATTTGTCATTAAAGACTTTTTCATTTGTAGATTTTCAAATTTCTTCTGTCAGACCAGTGTTTGTTTGTTGTCACAGTTTTTCAATGACAAAAAACAGAAAAGGTTTGACAACAACAACAACAAACACTGGTCTGATAAACGAAATTTGAAAATCTATTACCAAAGTAGACAAAATGAACCGTTTTGGAGCTTTTTTATTCAAGTTTTTAATTGAAAATCGATCATATATGGTGCTAGACTGTAGTTTTCAGCAGTTTCTTTAGTTTAGAAGTAGTTTTTCTTTCAGATTTTTAACATTATCTTCACGAATACTAATAATTTATTGAAATCTAACGTTTTATTTGTACATTTAACTCTTCTCTGCTGAAGTATAATCCTCATTCTCGCTTTTTTTTACGTTATTTATTATTATTTCAATAGATTCGGTTTAAAATGTTTCCTGGATGTTTTTTCAGGACGGACTTTTGGTGCTTCACTTCGGCCTCGTTCTTCCTTCCTCCTGAAAAGCTGGAAAAATACAAAAACTACTGCACAAAAAAACATCTCAAATGCTCAGAGTCGCCTCCAAAATGTGACATTCGGGGTTAATATTATTTGTTTTCTACATGGCATTAATTTTGTTGTTATGTTTTATATATTTTTTGTGTTAGAATCAACTCTTACGGAAAAACTCGTCTGATTTTGTTGAAAAGAGCGGCAAAACGTCTTTACAAAACCATCAAATCTAAATTTCTTCCACTTCATTAATCTTTAGTGTAAATAAAAGCGTGAAAATGAATGGAATTTTGCTGATGTTTTATTTTATTCACAAAGCAACAGTAAAGTAAATTAATATTTCAGCAACGTCAATCAGTTTTATTTGTATTTTGCGTCTTGCGTTTGACTTTTCTTTCGCTAAAATTGAACTCTAAATGAATGAAACGATTAAAAGTAAGTCAAAAAACGACAAAAATCTGGACAAATTGCGCTTTAACTTAATATTTCATTATTATACATTTACTTTTGTATTTGCCGATTGTAATTCTGCACATTTAATTCCACTTTAATGTTTCCGATTTTACATTCCGAAAACATCCAAACCCTCAAGAAACTGTGAAATAAATACGTACGTACTTAATTTTTCCTTTACATTTTTTCATTTCTCATATTTATATTGTTTTGTCGTGTTTGTTGAACGTCTTTCGTGTCTTTCAGGGCTTTCGAACCAAAAGGGCTGACTTTGTGTGATTTCTGTTTTTAAAAAAGCTGCTAACGTTAAAAGTCTGGTGTGTACCGATGCTTCTGTTTTGAATAAAAACTGTTCAATGAATCCAACTTGTTCAGTGGTTTTTCAGACACTTGAAGAGGCTTTGCACGACAAGAAAAACTAAATAAAAGGAGAAAAATGTTGCGTAAATTATGACAGAACTAAAATATTATATAAATTTTGCTGGATTTTTTTGTAAGATTATGTTCCTTTGTTTCCATTTTTATTTTTTTATGTCCAATTTATACGTATCAAAGGGATTCATAATATTTGGAACTGAAAAAGAAGAAGAAGAAGAAAAAATAAGAATATTAAGAAACAAGGAATGCACGTTTGAACTGAGAAAAAATATGAATTGGTTTCCTAAAGTTCACATTCAAACAGAGCTGCAACTGCAACTCAGTTAGTTTTTTTTCTTATCAGATTTTAACTTTATCTGAAATCTTTAGGAATACTGATGCTTTATTGAAATCGAATGTTTTATTTGTACATTTAACTCTTGTCTGCTTAAGTATAATCCTCATTCTCACTTCTTTTACATTATTTATTATTATTTCAAAAGATTCAGTTTAAAATGTTTCCTGGATTGTGCACAAAAAACATCTCAAATAGTCAAAGTCGCCTCCAAAATGTGACATTCGGGGTTAATATTATTTGAACACATTTTATTTTCTACATGGCATTCATTTCGATATTGTTGTTTTTTATTTTATATATCTTTTGTTGGAATCAACTCTTCGGAAAAAACATGTCTGATGAACTACAACTGCAACTCAGCGCTCTGGACTCACAGCAAGAAGGTCCTGGGTTCGACTCCTGGGTGGGCGGGGCCTTTCTGTGTGGAGTTTGCATGTTCTTCCTGTGTCAGCGTACTCTGTTTTCTGGTGGGAATGAGAACGAATGCAGGACAACGGACGGAAATGAACACACGCTGACCCCACCAAATGAATAAAAATAAACTAATTTTGAATTTTTTTTCTTATCAGATTTTAACTTTATCTTAAATTTTTAAGAATACTGATAATTTATTGAAATCGAATGTTTTATTTGTACATTTAACTCTTGTCTGCTGAAGTATAATCCTCATTCTCACTTCTTTTACATTATTTATTATTATTTCAAAAGATTCAGTTTAAAATGTTTCCTGGAGGCTTTTTAAGGACGGACTTTTGCGAATCGATTAGGCCAGTGTTTATCATTTCAATTTTCTTTTTTATTATATTTTAGCAGTTTGATGTTTGTTTGTTTTTTAGTTTGTTTTTTTATTTTTTTTTTTTTTTTTTTTTTTTTTTTTTTACAAAATTTAACCCAAATACTAAATATATTTATGAACCAAAGAAGGTTTTCATCAAATACTTTGAATTTACACATTTCTGGCCAATTAATGATTATTTAATGACAGTTAGTTCAATAATGGATCAGTTACGATTAATCAATAACTTGTTGTAGTCCTACATTCAAATACATCTTATTTTGTCCATTTTCTATGTAGTTTGTATTTTTGTCATCTTCAAAATGCATTTTCCAGTCCAGAAAATAGCAATAGGAACC
Organism: Rhinogobius similis; assembly: GCA_019453435.1. Classification (NCBI taxonomy): domain Eukaryota; kingdom Metazoa; phylum Chordata; class Actinopteri; order Gobiiformes; family Gobiidae; genus Rhinogobius; species Rhinogobius similis. The sequence goes on from CM033625.1 coordinate 40,245,227, forward strand.
CCAAAAATATACTTTCAGTGTCAACTTTTAATTATTTTTCACAGTTCATCATTAAATCTCGATTTCACATTTTTGTTCTGAAGATTATGGACCTGGTTTGACTCATTATAAAGTAGAAAAGTCATACATTTAAAGCTGGAACAGGCTGAGAATGATCAAATGTGTTGCTGTTCATCATTAAAATCATTACATTTATGTTTTCTGCTTCGGAAACTTTAACTCCGACAAATGTATTTCACAAAAACGTTTTCAGCCTTTTTTATTCATCACAACAAAAGCAGCACAAATATCCACAGGAGGAGACTCTAAAAAAATCTAAAGCGGTGTCCAGTTTTAGCTCTTGATACTTATCGCTAATTAAAGATTAACCCTTTAACTCTGGCTCGGTGCCGGCTCCTGCAGACGGGACGTGACTCCAGCACTCACTCCGTCTGCTCAACTCGTCATGTCGGAAATGCACTGAAATAAAGTCTAAAACAGATCTGAAAACTTGCAGGCGACGTTCAACATTCAGAATTTTAGCAGCGAGTGGCAAAACACACACGAGTCAATGGTGAATAATGACATTTTCTTCTGTAAAAACTCCAAAAGGTACACGTTTCGCTGAAGTTTAGTGACCATGATTATATTTAAAGGGCCCATGACAGGTTTAATCACTCATTTGACATAAATATATTTCAAATTTTGTTAAACTACTTTACAAATTGTATCACGGTTTAGCAATTTTTTCATTTTAATTTGACTTCCTGGTTGTAAACGATGACATCACACTAGGAAATTACCATAGCAACCATCCTGCCACGGGCCCAAAACTCATTTAAAGTGCCCATGACAGGTTGGACTACTCATTTAACCAAAATGTAGTTCAGATAAACATATTTCAAAATTAATTAAAATTCTTTACAAATTTTACACAGTTTTCGCAATTTTTAGCTTTTTAATTTTACTTCCTGGTTGTAAATGATGACATCACGCTAGGAAATTACCATAGCAACAACACTGTAAACTGGGCCAAAAGTCATCTAATGTCACGTTATTTTGATATGACAAATAAAAATAAATGGGAACATCTTTATTTTGTTTAATTATTGTTCAAAGGGTCAAAAAAGTAGTTTATTTTGTGTAAATCATGCATAACCTTTGTCTCCCCAGCGTGATGTCATCAGTGGTTTACTTCCTGTATTTTTCAACAGGTTTTTCAACTTTTCTCCACAAACAGCGATCTGATTGGTGTAAAACTATAATTTCTATTTACAACAAGTATTAATACACTGAATAAAGTCAAAATTAGAAAATCATAAAAACGTCATACGCACTTTAATGTTAAAATATATGTGAAAGCCTTTATTTTGTTGAATCATTGTTAAAAATGTTGTTTTTTGTGTGTAAATTATGCATAACCTTTGTCTCCCCAGTGTGATGTCATCAGTTTGTTTACTTCCTGTTATTTTCAACATATTTTTCACATTTTTTTCTCCACAAATGGCTACGTGATTGGTGTAAAACTAAAATGTATGTGTACGACTGGTATTAATACACCAAATAAAGTCAAAATTAGAAAATCATGAAAACCTGTCATACGCCCTTTAACATTTTACAAACATTTTGCCCCCACATAATGTTACTTCCTGGTTGAGCGTATGCTGCAAATATAACAAATTATGCTGTTTTAAAGTCTATACGACAGGTTCGACGACACATTTCACTAAAAAATGGTCAACGTGATTATATTTAAGATTTTACTAAACATTTTGCTCATTTGTCCCCAGTTTGACAGTTTTTGTGCAGTGTATAATGTCACTTCCTGGTTGAACATGAGCACAAATATGACACAGAGGTAATTCTACAACTGTTACCGTAGCAACCAGACTGTAAACAAGGGCCAAAATCCACATAAATTGCACAATAGTTAGTAATTTACAATAAATAATACCTGATAAGACATTTATTTTGTTGAACGATGGTTTTAACTAAGAAAATGTGTCAATTCTCTGTAAATTGTCTATGTATTTACAACTTTTTCAGAATCGGTTTAGAATCTGTTTGTTGCCATTGTCGGTGATAAAAATTCACAAACATAGGAACTTGCGTCGGCGTAAGGTGCGACATAAAACAATGAATAAAATATTAGCAAAATATATAAAAGAGGCATGCATAAGATTAAAATAAAATAAATAATAAATATAAATAATAGAACAAATAGAATAGACTAAGACTGTATACAGAATTTTTTACAGAGGGATTCCATTTTAGAACTCAGCACTGCTTTCTGTCATTTTAAACTTGATTTTTTTTTAAGTTCAAGTGCTTTTGTGGTCGTAGCAAAATGAAACGTGTTAAAAACAGACTGGACAAGATCTGGACAAATGTGATGAATACAGAGTTAACAAGTAAATTCACTTGAGACAATATACTACAGCTCAATCAAGGAAAAAAGAAGAAAAAAAACGTACAATTTTATTACGCTAAATGGAAATAGAGATGCAGTTCAACATATGATTGTGACACATCAAAATACTGCGCAAACGGGTGGAAAAACGTACTTATTTTTAAACTGTGATTCTTTTTCTGTTGTGAGAGGTCAAAGGTTATTTTCTACGCAGCGACTCGGACGTCAAAGAGAGATGAGGAGGCGTTTGCGTGCTATTTCCACCTGGTAAAGTGGTATTTACCATAATTCCCAGAGCACATGAAGGCAGCATAATTCTACAACTGCTACCTAGCAACCATTTTGAAAACAAGCACCAAAATCCCATAGAACTATAATAAAACCTGGAAGATGAATCCAAAATGGGGCCCTGTTTATCCCTGTGGCCTGTGCTCATTGGTGCATGACCCCAAAAAAATTTCTTACTTCTGCATTTACTTCCTGATACGGAGGCGGCCATCTTTGCTTTAGGGCGCCACGTAACCACAATCCCCCATGATGCTTTGAGCGACGTGAACGACCAGCAGCTGCAAGTTTTTGTGTTAACGTTAGCGTGTGTGATTGTAATTGTGTTCTTCATGTTAGACACACGTGAAGCGTCTGAAATGAAATAAAATACAACTTACAGGTGTCTCTAGTCGAGCCTTTTCCACGAGCTTCTGTTTGTATCGTCCGACGCTCGTTCACGTGACTCACACATGTTTGTGTGACGTCACTTCATATAAAAACGGTAATTTCGGTGATTTTAGAAACGGTAGAAAAGAACATTTCCTTCTATTTTATTTAAATACCGATAATAATTAAGTCCTGTCTACAATTATAATGAGCAATTATAGAAAAAGGCTGGTTCCAAGAGGCTGCAGTACCTCACACGACCACTAATCAATCTGGGACACAGACAGAAGGGGCGTGTCTTATCCAGTTCTTTTAATACATCCATGCAAAATCCTCACAAATTACACAATAGTTAGAAATCGACAATAAATAATACCTGAAAACACCTTTATTTTGTCGAATGACCTTTTAAACTGTCGGAAAGACGTGTCATTCGCTGTGAATTGTCTCTGCATTTTCAACGGTACGTCGCTTTTTGATGACATCACAGAGGGATGTTAGAACTTGAACTTAAAGTGCGTATGACGGGTTTTTATGATTTTCTAATTTTGACTTTATTCAGTGCATTAATACTTTGTGTAAATACAAATTATTGTTTTACACCAATCAGGTCGCTGTTTGTGGAGAAAAGTTGAAAAATCTGTTGACAATTACAGGAAGTAAACAAACTGATGACATCACACTGGGGAGACAAAGGTTATACATAATTTACACAAAACAAACAACTTTTTGACCCTTTAAACTTTGATTCAACAAAATAAAAGTGTTCACATGTGTTTTTCTTTGTCAAATGAACAAAATCTGTGACATTAGATGAGTTTTGGCCACTGTACAGTGTGGTTGCTATGGTAATTTCCCAGCGTGATGATACTTTACAAACGGGAGTAAAATTAAAAACCTAAAAAACAGCTAAACTGGGGTTAAATTTGTAAAGATTTCAGTAGAAATTTGAATATATTTATCTTAACTGCATTTTAGTTAAATGTGTATTTCAACCTGTCATAGGCCCTTTAAGCACTACTTCCTGAGCTCTGTTCACTTTATTCCTGAAGTTGCCGTACGCGCCGCCGTCTTGTTTCCATTGTAGTTTACATGGAGCAGACGAGCTCAACAGAAAATAAGTTCTACATGGACTAAAAAGACGTTTTCAGGCCTCAGGAATTCGGTGCGTTGTTGACTTGTTGTTGCTCGTGTTCATTAAACATTTTACACAAATCAATCTACTTTATATAATGTTTTAGTGAGAGACTTTTCCCTTGTTCGTCGTGTGTGTGCGAACACCGTTAGCGTCAAACAGGAAGTCCTTTTACTACAAGAGTGCGGATCATAAACATAAAAAGAGGCAAAAGTGGGCGGGCAGAATAAGGTGAATACTGTATGTATTTATTTCAATACTTGATGTTTATCCTTTTCTTTTTGTTTCAATAATATACAGTTTACATATCTGATTTTTCTTATTTATCTTACTATCTAATTCATCTTTTTTTTTACAAGAATGTCGTTATTTTTGTAATCATAGTATTCATTTTTTATATGTCAAAATTCCTCAACAAACTGCACCTTCACGGATGTAAAACTACGATAAATATTTACCAAACCAAACTAAATCATAATTAGAATAACACGAGAACCTGTCATATGGACTTTAATTACATTTACTTGTTTTACAGACATTTTTTAGGTTTGAAAATGTTAAAAATACCAAGGCTAGAGAGTCCAAAGTAAGTTAAAACACCTTAATTGTTGCCTAAACCTGTTCATTTACCATTGTCTTGCTTGCGTTCTGTCCTTCTCCTTCTTCTTGTCTCTGCTCCGGTTTCTCCCCCTCGTTCTCAGTCGTTGAGTTGGGTAAGGATTTCCTCTTCCTTCTCCTCCGCGTAGACCTCTTTCGCGGCGTTCTCTTTGCCCCGTTTGGACTCTCGGTGCTGGGACAGGCCTCCGGCGGCTCGGGGCTCTCCTCCTGGAGCTCGGGGCTGAGGGCCGAAGTGGGATCCGAATGACAGTCCGGAGTTAAAGTGAGTCTCCTCTCCTTCCAGCAGCTTCCTTAAAGACACACACTCATGTTCACAGACCGCAGAGGACACAGACGCCACAGGCAAAACTCTTTTTTTAAAAGTTTTTTGGTCAGTTTTCTCTCTCAACATATCGGCTTTCATGTGGAAACAACAAATGTGTCCAATCTGCTCTTAAAATGTTTTATTCTTCCATTGAATCCACTTCATCCATAGATTTCTCTGGGACATTGTAACTTCAAAGGCCGTTTTCTTAAAATGCATTTTTCTCCCTCGAGACATAAAGATCAGCCTTAAAGTAGATCCTACACAGGCAAAACTTTACAATCTTGGACTCGACAAGATTTTGACGAAATGTACTGGAGGATTTTTTTTATATTTAATTCTAAAACTGATTTATTGAAGTTTTACGTCAAAAAAATTAGGCGAAATTTGAATTTTTAGGACAATTTTCAGTCCAATCTAGTTTACTTAAAAACTAAATAAGAAATCCAAAATCCCCTCAGTACATTTTTTTGTAACTAATATCTGTACAAAATGAACAAAACAATTTTTTTTTTAACTTGGTTCTGTCCATTTTTCAGATTTAAATGTCCCAAATATGTGAAATTTTTGGTCATTTTTACACATAAAATGCCTTGTTTCTACATGAAAACATAACATGATGAAAAACTTGTAATACATTTTGTTCTTACATTTATGTGAGTAAACCACAGGAGAAGTTTCACATTGATATGTTTAAATTTAAGATTTTTTCCTATTCATCTTAAACCTGGCACAATGATCAGAGGCAAAGCAGCCAAAAACTGTTCTGAAGTGAGCTATTGTCAGAATAACGAGATCTTCTGGCTCAACAAACGAAAAAATTAAGTTCAATTTTTACATAAAAGTTTGCAAAATTTACTGTATTAGCACCACTACTACAGCCTAAATATAGTTCTTTATCTCATAATTGTAATTTAGTTTTTACTAGATTGAGTTTCATGTCATTAGTGATAGAAAAAGTAATAAATAAATCCAGTTTTCCTTTTAATTTGGCACATTGTTCAGGGCATGTAGTATTGGTTTAATGTTTGAGTTTATCTTTTTCTTTGATCAAATAAGGATTTTTCTACACATTTTACCAAAAGGTTAAAAAACTACAGTTTTTTTTTACATATTTATGAAATTCAAAGTGATTTAAAGCTGTAAAAATTCTAATCTGACTTTGTTATACAAAAATGTGCTGAATTTAATAGTTTTATTGCAGTTTGAGAAGTGCAAAATGACTGTAGTGTAGCTCCTTGACAAGTCTGTAAAGCGCATTACAAGTGTTATGTATGTTATGTATGTATTTATACATAGAATGAAAATAGTAGTTTAAATTATTTTTATTTCGAGCATAGATCAAATTATGTACATTTGCGATGATCAACAACGGTCAAGCAATCATCCAATCTGACACAGATAAGATAAATAAATGAACTTAAAGTGCGTATGACATTTGTATGATTTTCTAATTTATTTATCTTTTATTTGGTGTATTAATACCTGTTGTAAATTTAAAAAAATGTTTTACACCAATCCGGTCACTGTTTGTGGAGAAAAGTTGAAAAATCTGTTACTACAGGAAGTAAACAAACTGATGACATCACACTGGGGAGACAAAGGTTATGCATCATTTACACAAAAGAGACCGCTTTTATGACCGTTTATACATTAATTCAACAGAAAAGATGTTCACATGTATTTTATTTGTAAAATTAAAAAAAATCTGTGAATTAAAATGAGTTTTGGCCCAGTGTACAGTGTTGCTATGGTAATTTCCTAGTGTGATGTCACCATTTACAACCAGGAAGAAAAACAAAAAAACTTGCTAAACCGGGAGTAAATGTGTAAAGTATTTTAGCAAAATTTTAAATATATTCATCTAAACTGCATTTAGTGAAATTAGTAGTTCTCAAAGGCACTTTAATTTAGCTCGAAAATAAGTAGAACTGGTGTTGTTTGAAAAGACACCATAACATGAGGAATAATATCTGAATTGAAAGAAAGTTCAAATGAAGTTAGTTGACAAAAGAGGCTGATGTAAAAAAAAAAGCACAAAGTACCACATTATAACTCAATATTGTGTAAAATGTGACATGTTTCCAGTCAGATTTAACATTTTCATCACGTTTAAAACAAAACTAGAACCGTATTGTAGCTAAAACTTAATAAAAACCAACATTTCAAACTCAATTTCAATCTCATTATAGTCTTTTTTTATACTTTGTTTACTTTACAACATTATTTAGCATTTTTCTAATATCATCGTTGTATAGTTACCATATAAACCAAACCAATTTAAATGTATTCAAGAAAGGTAAACATTTTCTTCCTCGGTATTGTTGAAATGAGTATCTAGTTTAATCAGTATTTAGGTACCGATCGTTTGGACAACCCTCAAAGAAGTTTTTCAAAGCTTTAACAAATCAATTAAACATAAAAGACACTAATCTGATCCCAGACCGTGGAGAACAAGCTGCTACGTGAGTTTGGGGAAATGTGCGGCGTCTCCAGTGTTGCACCAGTTGAACCAGACCCCGGCGAGCAGAGGTCGAGTGAAACAGGTCTGCTCTCTGTGGAGGAGCCTCATGGAGCTTTCGGACACGCTGTAAAAGGCCAAAACCCCAGCACTGTGGTCCAGGTAAACCCCGATCCTGGACGAGAGCGGACCTGAGACTTCGGACTTGACGGAGTTAAACCAAAATGAATAACTGGGAGCATAATCGGGATCGCAGAATAAGGCCCAGGATTTATTATTGTGTCCGAATAAACTTTCAGTAGAGTTTCCTTTTCTCTCGATGTCTCTGTATGAAACTGCGATCCGAACTCCCGACCCGCGCCACTCCACCTCCCAGTAACAGCGGCCCGTCAGACACTCGCTGCTCAGGACCTGCTCCCAGAAACTGAACCTGTCCTGATGATCGGGATAAGTCTGCTCTTCACTCAGAGCGGTGACTCTGCTGTTTCCATCAGACAGAGACAGTTTGGTGTTCACAGTGTTTGGGTCCAGAGTGATTTGTGTAGAATACTGTAAGAAGTCCTCTCTGGTCCTGGGTTCAGGTGAAGACAGTAAAACCTGGACTGGCCAGTTCACTCTGCTCTCCTCCAGAGTGAGCAGGAGTTTGTCCCTGAGCCCGGACACAGCTCTGGTCACTTCCTCAAAGAAGAGCTGGGGCCCTGTCTGAATCCTGGCTGGCTCTATGCTCTGTGTGTCTGTGGACAGTGAGGCGTAGAGCTGGAGAAACTGGTTATGATCCGGAGTGAGGGACAGTGTGTCCAGCTCAGAGATGCTCCTCTTCAGCTCAGTCACGTCCTGCTGCAGTTGGTCCTGGAGCTCTTGGACTCGGCTCAGTTGGGTCTGCTCCTGGGAGCGGATCTGCCGCTCCACTTCAGAGCGCATTTTCTCCAGGAGAAGGGCCAGCTCTCTGAAGCTGACCCCGCTGTGCAGCAGTGCTCTCTGGGCAGAGCGGCTGATGCCCTGGGCCTCCTGTTGGAGCCTCCTCAGGTCTGTCTCTTTGTCCTGGAGAGTCTGGAACAGCAGAGCCCTCCTGACCGGCAGCTCTGCCTGCCTCTGGTCTCTCTCTGCTGCAGAAGTCACTGTGTCGTGGCCCTTGTGCTGGTCCACACAACAGAGAGAGCAGATGCTCTGCAGGTCGCTGCGGCAGAACATCTTCTTCACTTCGTTGTGCTGAGAGCAGATGTTTTCCTGGAGCTCGTGTGAGGCACAGCAGCAGTCAGCAGGGGGCGCTGAGACTCTATTCTTCCTCAGGTGCTCCACTAAACCTGCTAACATTATGTTTTTGACCAGGACAGGCCTGGGGCTGAAGCTCTGGCGACACTCGGGGCAGCTGTAGAGCTGCCTCTCGTCCTCCTGGTCCCAGTGGTGCTGGACACAGTTCATGCAGTAGCTGTGTCCACAGGGAATAGTCACTGGATCCTTCAGAAGATCCAAGCACACGGGACAGAAAAAGGCTTTTTGGTCAAGTGTCTGTGCCATCTCTCTGGATCAGAGTCTCTGACTGAGAGTGAGAGCTGTGGGAGCTGACCTTTGACGGATTGTTTATCTCTGCCCTTTACCACAAAACGATCACGTGGCTGAGGCTAAGCCCATGTTACACTGAACATCTCAAACAAATGAATGTGTTGAACCCCGTTTTAAACTATACACACTTACAAGGTTTATTTCAATACATTTATGTGTACTCCTCTTGAATATTATGTTAAGGAGGATGTTTTGTGTCACTAGATTATTACCAGAAGCCCAACATTAGAAACCTCCACTTTAGGTTAGCCTTTAGCTCAGATACTAGTTTAACTCAGGAATTATTATTTAATACAAAACACTAAAAGCTTTACACACTCAACACTGACTTTTAACGAAGCTCTGGCCTCATCTGAATGTGGTCGATGGGTTGGAACCAGCACAAACCCTCCCGAATATTCAGAACTTCACTCTTTTTGAGGGCTAATGCTAACGGCTATAGGAATTATACAGCAGACTAGCTCCGGAGCTGCTAGTGATCGTTAGCATGTGATTTAACTCATGTTCCTGCGGAGGACAGACTGCAATGAAAGCACCAAGATCCACGGACAGCACCCACAGCAGCACCCACAAACAGCACACACAGCAGCACACACAGCAGCACCCACAGCAGCACCCACAGCAGCACCCACAGCTCTGCAGGTCGGAGAAACAGGAAGTACGGGGCAACAGCTTAAAGGGACAGACACGTGTTTATAGTAAGCCTCCAACTGATTAAACTAAAGTCATAAACACATGTTCATTTGGCACATATAAGGGGGAAAAGCATAAAAATACAAGTAAAACTATTTAATACAAAAGATAAGATTGTGCAAAGTATAGCTGTTCAGTGCAGTCAGTGCTTTAGGAGTGAGGAGGCAGCTTTTCTAAATATTAAAACAAATATTATCTATACCTTTTTGTTAAAGAGGACAAAATGTGTGTTTGAATTCCACTTTTTTTTTCCACTTCCACTTAATTTTTGTAAACCAGATAAAACGCAATTTCTTCCATTGTTAGTTTATTTTAGTCGCTTGGACTCAGAAACATGTTATTTAAGGAAAGAAAGGTCATGAGTTCAACTGTGTGTGATCCCAAAGTCTGTGTCAGTGATAAATGTGAGCGTTCTGTTGTTAATCTAATTTTCTACAACTGTTTGTGCAATTTAATTTTGTTTAGATATCAGATACAAACTAGACTTTTATATTTTTATCAGACTTCAGCAGCTTTTTCACGTTTTAGTTGTGTTTTGAGCTTGTACAGGAGAAAATACCTTACTCACTATATATATATGCATGCTTGCAGTTTTGCTACTCACAAAAAATAAACTCAGAATGCTGTGAGGCATGTGCACAACCTCTATAGAGGGATAACATTTATGTCTTGTTTCTGAGATGTGTTTGTGTTTGTTCCCAGTCTGACCTGTAGGCGGCGATCTCGATGTCCAGCGCCATCTTGACGTTGAGCAGGTCCTGGTATTCTCTCAGGTGTTGGGCCATTTCCCCTTTGAGGTTCCTCAGCTCTGCGTCCAGGTGGGCTATGGTCTCCTGAAATAAACACAAACAAATATTATTAATACAGACATTTAACCCAGCGTTTCATATGCAGGAGGTTGCATCAACTACTTTAACTCTTATGTTGTTGAATGAAAAATTTTAATGACTTTTGTTCACTGTTGGCTGCTCCCTTTTTGTCAGGGATCGCAAAAGCAAACCAGAAACATGGTGATTTAGCTAGTTTTGTTTTTCTTTTCTTTTTTTCAGTCAGATGCCCTTCCTGTCGCCATGAAGATCAAGTGTTTTACCCATGTTTCCTCTAAATGAATTCAGTGCTGGTCAAAGATTACCCAGTGCACCAATGCTCTTGCTTTGCATGATTTTTTCCATGTTGTTAGTGTGACTGATATTATTGATTGTTTTATAATTGTTTTGTTTTTTTCCTTTAGTATATACGTTTTATCTCATTGAGTTTTCCCTGTATAAATGATCGTGTGAATATGTAAATAGACAAGGATAGTATAGTTAAGCTTATTGTAAATTGTTCATATCGGGGGTTTAGTTGATTAATAAAGATACTTTATAAGTGAAGTTAAATGGGGTTGACCATTATAGATCTATTGTATTTTATTTTTATTTTATTTTATATATATATCTTATTTTGTTTATAATACTTTACTGTCTCTACTGGTCGGTTGCACATGTAACAAAAATAATTTCCCCTTGGGGATAAATAAAAGTAATTCTGATTCTGATTCTGAAATAAATGATAAATTAAAACAAAAAGACAATATGGACCTAAGGACTAAACCAGAAACCTTCTGCAAAAAATGTGAATGCTTAAGGAAGACATATAATGCTTTGTTCAGGTACTCAGTATTGAACTTTATCATAATTTTACTACTTGAAAATTATGATTTTACTACTACTACATTTACTTTTTTTTGTAATGTAACTGCTGAACTGATAAGACACTTGTTCTGGTCCTTTTTTAATTTTAATTTTAGTTTTAATTTTTGAAATTTGGCTACATGACACATGACATTTTTAGGATAAGATAAGAGAATATTTATTTTCCCCACAGTGGAGAAATTCCAGTGTTCAACAAAAGCAGGAGAATATTAACATGGAATAAAAAAACAAGATAAAAAATAACCACCATGGCAGTCCGTAGTGCCCTTTGAGACGGGTCAGGGCTGTGAAAGCGGCATAATTGTAACTGTTTACCCCAAAACACGTAGTGCTCTGGGTGGCGGCGGGTGAGGGCCGATGTTTGCCGCTTTGTGTCTATATTTATTATTTAGATATGACTTATTTGCAGGCCTAGACTGTCAGTGTCCGTTGCGTGCCACAGTGAACACTCCTGATGGGTTTAGTGCTGCTCTGTGGATTTAGAGTTGGACTTAATCTGATTTTTCTGTTTCTCTGGAGCTCCTTCTACGGCGGCTCTGTCTAAACCCAGTGTCAATATCGTCTCAAGGGCTTGACGTCTGACCTGGAACTACTCTCTGACACTTAAGACTGACAAATGGACGTCATGATAGAAGTAGTGCAGTCAGAGGCAGCTTGGTTGGTAGAGCACTGGTCGACTGTTGAGGAGTTTGAGCACTGTTTCTGCCATTTATTTTTTTGTTTTGTTTTAGGGCATAACAAGTGAATTTTCTTACTGGAATTGCTCTGGACATTATTGCAAATACAAGCAGGACTTATTATAATATAGACCAGTAGCTGCACTGGATGTCCATAAATTAGCGAGTTATTGTTAAGTGTAGAAATCATAAGGTGTATATTATAGCGATAGGGAATGAAAAGATAACAAAAATAACTGAATTTGCTGAGATAAATGAATATACAAAACTAATTTTTTGCGACCCACCATGAAGGTTTGTACCTGGGCCCAGAATTTAGTGCTACACCAAGTGCTGGATGATATGACAAAAAAATATTATCATGATTTTCTTGGGGTCAGATCATGATTTCGATTTTATCAAGATTCATGTTCACTTTGTATTTTTCTGTTGCCTTTAATAGAGCTGCACCATTTAGGAAAAATATCTAATTTTGATTAAATTTGAAGTTTAAATTCACATTTTAAACATAATTTTGACACTTTTAGTCGTGCTTTTGTCACGTTCAGTTTTGTTTGTCATATTTAAACGCGTCTCTGTCACTTATCGTCGCATCTTTGTCGATTTTAGTCACCTTTTTGCCACTTTTAGGTGCACTGGGTTGCGTTTGTTGTTCGTAGCTGTGTTTTTGTCACTTCTGAACAAATTTTTATTGCTTTTGTTGCTTGTTTGTACAAATCCAAACTACAGTGTTAGCAGTTTTTATTCAAATGAAAGGAAGACATGTTGTTGTTTGTGGAAGTAATTATTGCAGATTTTTTGTGTGGATTTGGTTTAATTGTGCAGCTCTGGCCTTTAAGAGGTAAATAAAGTCATCTGTTCAGAGGCTTCAGAGGCTAAACAACAGGAGAAAAAGTGTGTTTGAACAGACAGCTGCATTAAAGACACAAACAGTCAATTAACGATACGACGATTTCACAAAAATAGCAGATTGTCACAGGGACCAGCTCAACATTCCATTTTTATCGCCCAGACCTACGAACATCGCCGTTTCTTTTTCTGACGGAGCCTTTACCTTCTCCGTTGAGCAGCGCGGGGTCCAGCAGCTCCATCATGTTTTTCTCACTTTTAGTCATGATTTTGTCACTTTCAGACACGTTTTTGTTGCTTTAAGTTACGTTCTTGTCACTTTTAATTATGTTCTTGTCACATTTTAGTTACTTTTAGTCGCGTCTTTGTCACTTTTAGTCGCGTCTTTGTAATTTTTAGACACATTTTTGTCGCTTTTAGTCAAATTTTTGTCACATTCGGTTGTGTTTGTTGTGATTAAGTGAGTTTTTGTCACTTTTAGTTGCGTCTTTGTCACTTTTAGTTGCGTCTTTGTAGTTTTTAGTCACATTTTTGTCACGTTCAGTTGTGTTTGTTGTGATTAAGTGAGTTTTTGTCACTTTTAGTTGCGTCTTTGTCACTTTTAGTTGCGTCTTTGTCACTTTTAGTTGCGTCTTTGTAATTTTTAGTCACATTTTTGTCGCTTTTAGTCAAATTTTTGTCACATTCAGTTGTGTTTGTTGTGATTAAGTGAGTTTTTGTCACTTTTAGTCACGTCTTTGTAGATTTTAGACACATTTTTGTCGCTTTTAGTTGCGTTTTGGTGCATTGAGTTGAATTCTTGCATTTAAGAGCCTTTAAGAGGTAAATAAAGTCATCTGCTCAGAGGCTTCAGAGGCTAAACAACAGGAGAAAAAGTGTGTTTGAACAGACAGTCAATCATGATACGACGATTTCACAAAAACAGCAGATTGTCACAGGGACCAGCTCACGCCCCTGTCTGCTTCACCTGCAGCGCTGCGACCTCCGCCGTGTGTGCGTCCTCTAGCTCGCCGATCTGCCTCTCCAGACTCTCGTTGGCGCCTCTCAGACTCTCGTTCTCGATGGTTTTGGTCTGAAGCTGCCTCCTGAACTCTCCCAGCTCCTCCCGACTCGCCCGCACCGCCTCGCTGCTCCGGGACGCCTGCTCCGACAGACTCACGAACCGAGACTTGTACCAGTCCTCGGTCGACTGCAGGTTCTTCACCGCCATGGACTCGTACTGGCTCCGGATGTCCTTCAGAGCCGAGGTCAGGTCGGGTTTGGACAGCTCCACCTCCACAGACACCTGGGAGAAAGCAGTTATTGTTATTATTATTTGGGTTTAACAGTAGTAGCACTTGTAGAAGACGTAAGGCAAATAGCATAGAAAATCAGTTGAGTTTATACAGTCATCATGCAGTAAAAATCATACCTACATATATAAAAAAGAGAAAAAACATGGATAATGACTTTATAAATTCTAGCAAAAGCACTGTAAGTCTATATGACAGGTTAAACCGCCCATTTCACTAAAACAAAGTAAAATTTGACTAAACATTTTGCCTGTTTGTCCCCAGTTTGACAGTTTGAGTAAAGTTTATAATGTTACTTCCTGGTTGTTAGAGGCAGTTAGAAGTAATTCCACAACTGTTACCTAGGAACCATTTTGAAAACAAGGGCCAAAATTCATATAAATTACACAATTGTTATAACTTGACAAATAGTATTACCAATAACAACTTTATTTTGTTGAATGATCTTTTAAACTGTCAGAAAAATGTGTCAGTTGAGTCTTTTTATTAATCACAATCATAATCGGTATGTTTATTTTCAACTGTACGTCGCTTATTGATGACATCACAGAGGGATTCCATTTTAGAACTCAGCATTACTTCCTGTAATTTCAAACTTTAATATTTTAAAATTTCTTCACAAACTGCAACTTCACAAATGTAAAACTATGATAAATATATTCCACTGGTGTCCTCCCACCAAACTAACAAAAGAAAAAAAAACATGAGAACTTGTCATATAGACTTTACAGTATGCCTTTTATAATTAGTTAACCATTAATATGGATCCATAGATTTCTCTGGGACATTGTAACTTCAAAGGTCGTTTTCTCCAAATGCATTTTTGTCCCTCGAGACATAAAGATCAGCCTTAAAGTAGATCCTACACCAAACTGTACAATCTGGACTCAACAAAACTTTGACGAAATGTACAGAAGGATTTTTTGATATTTAATTCTAAAACTGAAACAGAAGTTTTAAGTTAAAAAATGAGGGGAAATTTGAATTTTTAGGACAATTTTCAGTCCAATCTAGTTTACTTAAAAACTAAATAAAACCAAAATTCCCTCAGTAAATTTTTTTGGAACTAATACGTGTACAAAACGGACCGAGGCGTTTAAACCTGGTTCTGTCCATTTTTCAGGTTTATATGTCCCAAATATGTGCAATTTTGGCAATTTTTAAGAATAAAATGCCTTATTTCAAAATTGTAATATATTTTTTTCTTACATTTATGTGAGTAAACTACAGGTGAAGTTTTCAAATTGCTAAGATTTTTTCCTATTCACCTGCAGCGTCTGACCTTAAGTGTTACCAAAGTTCTCTGCTGCCTGAAATGCCACCCTGAACTTTACAGTAAGAAGATCTCACTGAAAGAGTTATCAAGTGACCTGAGACATTTCCCACATGCTCTGTCCTTCTCAGAGTCCAGAGCTGTACCTGCTGTGCCTCCATCAGGCTGCTGAGCTCCTGGACCTCCTCTTGGTGCAGCTTCTTCATGAAGTTGATCTCGTCCGACAGAGAGTCCAGCCTCCGCTCCAGGTCCAGCCTCACCGCAGTCGCCTCGTCCACGTCCTTCACCAGAGCCTTCAGATTCAGCTCCGCCTGGACCCGGAGGCCAGACTCCTCCTCCAGCTTCACACACAGACGCTGCAACGGCCAAACAATGTACAATCATCACGGAGAAACGATCACGTAACTGTCACAGGGTAAATACATCTGTAATTACAGGGTCTGTCCATGTAATGTTCAATAACACTGGTGAGATTGTTAACAGTCGTGAATGGGGGTTTCAGCTGATAGATGGCTTTGGCTTGTGGAACACACTCTGGTCCAGAAGTGCTTCTTGGATAGTCCTCCTCCATGGCCAAACATTTGTATCATGATATAAAAGAGAAAATTTGCGATAACGGTATAATTGACGATATAAATGACTCTAGACTAAATCCTTAACAATAGCACTAATATTTAACTTGTTTAAAGGTGCTTTACCCATTTTTTTTGTCATGTAAATCAATGTTTCCCAACCAAGGGTACGGGGACCCCAGGGGGTACTTGAGAAGTTACTAGGGCAGGGGTGTCCAAACTTTTTCCATCGAGGGCCACATATTGAAATATAGACCAAGCGGAGGGCCACAAATCAATTGTGAAACGTTAAAAAAAGCTGCATTTATCTGATGTTTTAAGCACCACCACATCTACATTCAGTCTCAGTGCTTTAATATCAGGTCTGTATCGCACCAAAATGTTAGTTATTTAGGTTAGAATTGTAGAAAATCTGAAATGTGCTGTAAATAGTACTTATCAGGACAATGTGGGCCAATTCACCAGGAAGCCTAAGGGCCAAGAAAAATGGCCGCATTTGGCCCCCGGGTCTGAGTTTGGACATGCCTGTACTAGGGGGTACTTGGAATGTATCTGTACATCACACATCTGTAAAAATGTGTAATTAGTTGTAAATTTAGCATCTCTTTGGAGTATCTTGGACCATAAATATAATTAAAACAATACATATAATAGTAATAATTGACTATATTTGACTAGTAAACTCATTTATTTGCCTGAAACTCAAATTAAGGGGTGTGAAACAAAACTTAAGGGGTACTCGAGACAAGAAAGGTTGGGAACCACTGATGTAAATCAGCTCTGCTTCAGCACAGATATGTTGTAAAAGCATTTATTCAGGTCAAACTTTTACCGCTGTGTGCTGTCTGTGTGCGATTACAGAGCATAGAGCCTTTAAGGATGTTTAATTTGTATTCAATTGTTATAATTTAGCTTCCCCTCCTCGTCTCAACATTTTTTATGCGTCTCTAGACGTTAGTGTTTGCAATTTGCTGCAATATCAGCTTCACTTCGCAACGATGAGGGAAATCTGCTGCAGTGAACACAGAATTATATCACGATGTTCCAGATTTCCAGATAAATCACGAACGATATGATATGGACCAGCTCTAGCCTCCCTGTCGGCTGCCTCAGGAGTCCCACAACTCTACAGAGCCTGATAGGACTCCTCATTCAGCCTGACAGCATCTCTTACTTCTAGTGATTTGATTTGATTTGATTTATTTTCACATAATCAAAAAAACAGAAGTCCATATGAAACAAAACAACACAAACGTGATGGAGTGTAGCAGAAACCTGAAAGGGCTCATCCTTAAAGCCACACCCCTTTAATTGATTATTTTAACAAGCTCAGATTAAAAGCTGTCTGGTCAGATGATTTACAAATGAAAATCACACGATAAACAGAAAACAGCCCTCACAGCCACAAAACAAAACAAAACATTTTTCCAATGAAAATGTACTGGATTTTGTACATTTTATTATTATTATTATTATTTAATATATATATATATATATATATATATATATATATATATATAATTTAATAAGATTCTGCCCCGCCCACTTTTGCAGTTTTTTGCACTTTTGTTGTAAACGCACTTCCGTTTGACGAGAACTCCGTTAAAGCTAATGGCGAACGAGGGAAAAGTCTCACCGCTAAAATGTTACATAAAGTAGATTGATTTGTGTAAAATGTTTAATGAACACGAGCAACAACAAGTCACAACGCAACGATTTCCTGAGGCCTGAAAACTGATTCTGTTTATAAAATGTGCTCTACAAATAAAGTGGATTTGGATTTGAAAAACAAAAAGATATAATTGTAATAATTTACTATATTCAATGAGTAAACCCATTTATTATAACTCAGGTTAAGGTGTACTCTTGAGTGTGGAACAAACCTTAGGGGGCACTCGAGACAATAAAGGCTGGGAACCACGGCTGTAAACCATGATGAATGAAACACCTCACATTCCTGTGTCTGACCTGCAGCTCTTCCTCCTGGTTGCTCCGCTCCACCAGCAGTCGGTTCTTGTCCCGGTTCAGGGCCTCGATCTGGGCCCGGAGCTCCCGGATCTCGTCCTTGTAGACCTGGCTGACCCTGGACTCGGCCTGTTTCTGCCGCAGCGTCACCAGCTCCTGCTCCAGGCTGCGGTTCTGCTGCTCCAGGTGACGCACTTTGTCGATGAACATGGCGAAGCGGTCGTTCAGGCCCTGAGGTCAGAGGTCACGGAGAGTTCACAGAGGGAGGTTTGATGCATTAAAGGTGCACTGTGTAACTTTTCTTGGAGGGTTTGCACAGACTGGCAGCCTCGCTTCTGTCAGTCAGACTACACAAATAAACTAAAAAAAAAACTAAACTCAACCACTAAACTTAACTCAACTAAACTTCACTAATAATCTAAACAACAGACTAAAAATAGAAGCAAACTAAACAAATCAACTAAACTAAAACAGCTTAAATTAAATTAAACAACCAAACTAAACAATATAAATAAAAACTATACAACTAAACCAAGCTAAACAAATCAAACCAAGCTAAAATAAAACTAAACTAATCTACTAAATTCAGCAATTAAACTAAACTACAAAATGAAACAACTAAAATACAACTAAACTAAATAAATAAACTAAACAGCTAAAATTAAACAAAACAACTAAACAAAACTAAAGACTATTACTAGACTAGTAGTAGTACTAAAGAACTAGACTAAAGAACTCAACTCAGCAGCAAGATTATTAACAGGTACTAGAAAAAGAGATCATATTTCACCAGTGTTAGAGTCTCTTCACTGGCTTCCTGTTGAGTTTAGAATCAAATTTAAAATCCTCCTCCTGACTTATAAAGCTTTAAATAATATGGCCCCATCCTACCTCAAAGATGCAATAGTAGCGTACCATCCAAACAGAGCTCTTCGTTCTCAAAATGCTGGACTATTGTTAGTCCCCAGAGTCTCTAAAAGCACAGTAGGAGGTCGAGCATTTAGCTACCAAGCTCCTATGTTATGGAACCAGCTCCCTGTTCATGTAAAAGAGGCCGACACAGTCTCTACATTTAAGACCAGGCTCAAAACGTTCCTCTTTGAAATAGCTTATGGTCAGGCCAGTTAGGAACAGAAATAAAAACCTACAGTTTTAGCTACGCTGCCCTTGGAGCAATTCTGCTGGAGAAGTATGGCAGCTTGAACACTATCCTCTGGTTCTTCCTACTTTACCTATCAACAATATTTAATATTACTTCAACTGTAGTCTGTTCATTGCTGTTCACATGTTTCTCTTTCTCTCCACTTCCCCCGGGGAGTGGAGACTGTTTCAGGCACTGCGGCGGCTGCTCCAGTGACGACCCCCCCACCCCCACCTGTCTGGACGATCTATGCGCCACCCGCCTGGACAGCTGGATTAGCCACACCTCGTCTGCCTGGACGAACTCCTTCTACTTTAGATGAACTGTTCCTCATCTCCTGCTGGAGGATCTCTCTACACTGGTGGACTGCTCCTCGTCCTCCTGGAGGAACTCTTTAAAGCCACCTCCCTCTTGAGTGGTTCTGGCTCCACAGTCCAAGTGGATGCGTCAGTCCTAGTTCATCTGCAGCCTGTCCGTCCGTGGGAGTAGGATCTCTCCTTCACTGTGGTTCTCCCCGAGGTTTATACTTTTTCCCATGGGGTTTTTTGTAGTTTTTCCTCGCCGCGAAGGAGGGTCAAAGGACAGGGGCATTCTGGGACAGTTATCTGAACTGCTTTTACCTGTGGCCCATCGAGGCAACTGTTGTTGTGATTTTGGGCATTATAAAAATAAATTGATTTGATTTGATTTGAACTCAACTCAAACAACTGAACTAAACAACTACATTCATCTAAACAACTAAACTTCACTAAACTACACTTAACTTAACCCCTAACCCCCTAACCCTTAACTTAACTACACTTAACTTAACTTAACTT
This sequence comes from Rhinogobius similis, assembly GCA_019453435.1. NCBI lineage: Eukaryota > Metazoa > Chordata > Actinopteri > Gobiiformes > Gobiidae > Rhinogobius > Rhinogobius similis. The sequence continues at coordinate 40,265,325 of CM033625.1, forward strand.
AACTTAACTTAACTTAACTTAACTTAACTTAACTTAACTTAACTTAACTTAACTTAACTTAACTTAACTTAACCCTTCTGTCCCAGCTCAGGATCACCCCTGTCCTGTCCTTCTGTCCCAGCTCAGGATCACCCCTGTCCTGTCCTTCTGTCCCAGCTCAGGATCACCCCTGTCCTGTCCTTCTGTCCCAGCTCAGGATCACCCCTGTCCTGTCCTTCTGTCCCAGCTCAGGATCACCCCTGTCCTGTCCTTCTGTCCCAGCTCATGATCACCCCTGTCCTGTCCTTCTGTCCCAGCTCAGGATCACCCCTGTCCTGTCCTTCTGTCCCAGCTCATGATCACCCCTGTCCTGTCCTTCTGTCCCAGCTCAGGATCACCCCTGTCCTGTCCTTCTGTCAGGATCACCCCTGTCCTGTCCTTCTGTCCCAGCTCAGGATCACCCCTGTCCTGTCCTTCTGTCCCAGCTCAGGATCACCCCTGTCCTGTCTTTCTGTCCCAGCTCAGGATCACCCCTGTCCTGTCTTTCTGTCCCAGCTCAGGATCACCCCTGTCCTGTCCTTCTGTCCCAGCTCAGGATCACCCCTGTCCTGTCTTTCTGTCCCAGCTCAGGATCACCCCTGTCCTGTCCTCTGTCCCAGCTCAGGATCACCCCTGTCCTGTCCTTCTGTCCCAGCTCAGGATCACCCCTGTCCTGTCTTTCTGTCCCAGCTCAGGATCACCCCTGTCCTGTCCTTCTGTCTCAGCTCAGGATCACCCCTGTCCTTCTGTCCCAGCTCAGGATCACCCCTGTCCTGTCCTTCTGTCCCAGCTCAGGATCACCCCTGTCCTGTCCTTCTGTCCCAGCTCAGGATCACCCCTGTCCTGTCCTTCTGTCCCAGCTCAGGATCACCCCTGTCCTGTCCTTCTGTCCCAGCTCAGGATCACCCCCTGTCCTGTCCTTCTGTCCCAGCTCAGGATCACCCCTGTCCTGTCCTTCTGTCCCAGCTCAGGATCACCCCTGTCCTGTCCTTCTGTCCCAGCTCAGGATCACCCCTGTCCTGTCCTTCTGTCCCAGCTCAGGATCACCCCTGTCCTGTCCTTCTGTCCCAGCTCAGGATCACCCCTGTCCTTCTGTCCCAGCTCAGGATCACACCTGTCCTGTCCTTGTCCCAGCTCAGGATCACACCTGTCCTGTCCTTGTGTCCCAGCTCAGGATCACCCCTGTCCTGTCCTTCTGTCCCAGCTCAGGATCACACCTGTCCTGTCCTTGTGTCCCAGCTCAGGATCACCCCTGTCCTTCTGTCCCAGCTCAGGATCACCCCTGTCCTGTCCTTGTGTCCCAGGTCAGGATCACCCCTGTCCTGTCCTTCTGTCCCAGCTCATGATCACCCCTGTCCTTCTGTCCCAGCTCAGGATCACCCCTGTCCTTCTGTCCCAGCTCAGGATCACCCCTGTCCTTCTGTCCCAGCTCAGGATCACCCCTGTCCTTCTGTCCCAGCTCAGGATCACCCCTCGCCCTGTCCTTCTGTCCCAGCTCAGGATCACCCCTGTCCTTCTGTCCCAGCTCAGGATCACCCCTGTCCTTCTGTCCCAGCTCAGGATCACCCCTCGCCCTGTCCTTCTGTCCCAGCTCAGGACCACCCCTGTCCTTCTGTCCCAGCTCAGGATCACCCCTGTCCTTCTGTCCCAGCTCAGGATCACCCCTCGCCCTGTCCTTCTGTCCCAGCTCAGGACCACCCCTGTCCTGTCCTTGTGTCGCACCTGCAGCTGCTCTTTCTCGTTGGTCCTGACGATCTTCAGCTCATTGTTGACGGCGGAGCTCTGGCTCAGGTCCAGAGAGTCCAGCGCGTGCGTCACGGAGCGGCCGGTCCTCCGGTAAAGCCCCGCGGCCGAGGCGGACACGCGCGCCCCGGGCACGGCTCTGAGCCCCGGGACGCTGCGACCCGAGACCGCGCCGGAGAACCGCGGAGAGTCCCCGAACAGGCGCCGGTAAGACGAGGAGCGCTCCCCGAAGCTCATCTCTGCTCCAGCCGCGACACGAGTAAAGGATTTAAGGTTTGAGAGGATTAAAGAGCCGCAGGGACGAACCACTTTTACGCACGGCAGGTGGAAGGAGAGGGCTTGGCATTTGTTGTTCATGTGAATTTATTAATACATGTTTTTCTAATCTAGCCCATTATATTGTAGTAAATATTATTGTGTATAATTATTCACAGAAAAGTTTTTTTTTTCCCTTGAATTAAAGAAATTATATAATTAAAGTTCATGGTTTAACTTTAGTACTATAGTCTAGGTTTAGTCCTGTGTGAGTCTGGGTTTAGTCCTGTGTGAGTCTGGGTTTAGTCCTGTTTGAGTCTGGGTTTAGTCCTGTGTGAGTCTGGGTTTAGTCCTGTTTGAGTCTAGGTTTAGTCCTGTTTGAGTTTGGGTTTAGTCCCGGCATAGTTTGGGTCAAGGTTTAATTCTGGTTTAATAATTTAGTTCTAGTCTACATGTTTAATCATGGATTAGTCCTGTTTGATTCTAAATTTAGTCCTGTTTGAGTCTGGGTTTAGTCCTGTTTGAGTCTGGGTTTAGTCCTGTTTGAGTCTAGGTTTAGTCCTGTTTGAGTCTGGGTTTAGTCCCGGCATAGTTTGGGTCAAGGTTTAATTCTGGTCTAGTTCTAGTCTACATGTTTAATCATGGATTAGTCCTGTTTGAGTCTGGGTTTAGTCCTGTTCGAGCCTGGGTTTAGTCCTGTTCGAGTCTGGGTTTGGTCCTGTTTGAGTCAGGGTTTGGTCCTGTTTGAGTCTGGGTTTAGTCCTGTTTGAGTCTGGGTTTAGTCCCGTTTGAGTCTGGGTTTAATCCTGTTTGAGTCTGGGTTTAGTCCTGTTTGAGTCTGGGTTTAGTCCTGTTTGAGTCTGGGTTTAGTCCTGTTTGAGTCTGGGTTTAGTCCCGTTTGAGTCTGGGTTTAGTCCTGTTTGAGTCTGGGTTTAGTCCTGTTTGAGTCTGGGTTTAGTCCTGTTTGAGTCAAGGTTTAGTCCTGTGTGATTCTGGGTTTAGTCCTGCTTGAGTCTGGGTTTAGTCCTGTTTGAGTCTGGGTTTAGTCCTGTGTGAGTCTGGGTTTAGTCCTGTTTGAGTCTGGGTTTAGTCCTGTTTGAGTCTGGGTTTAGTCCTGTTTGAGTCTGGATTTAGTCCTGTGTGAGTCTGGGTTTAGTCCTGTTTGAGTCTGGGTTTAGTCCTGTGTGAGTCTGGGTTTAGTCCGGGCATAGTTTGGGTCATGGTTTAATTCTGGTTTAATTCTAGTCTACATGTTTAATCATGGATTAGTCCTAGTTTGGTCTGGGTTTGATCCTGGTTTAGTCTGTGTTTATTTCTAGTTTAATCCTAGTTCACTCCCGGTTTAGTCTGTGTTTAATCCTGATTTAGTCGTGGTTTAGTCCTACTTTAAAACCGATGCAGTCTGGATGTAGTCCTGGTTTAGTCTGTGTTTAACCCTGGTTTGATCTTGGTTTAGTTATGATTTAGGCCTTTTGGTTTAGTCCTGGTTTATAGTGTGGGTTTAATTCTGGTATAGTCTTGGTTTAATCCTGGTTTAGTCCTGGTTTAGTCCTACTTTAGGTGTGGTTTGATTTTGATGTGGTCTGGACTTAGTCCCGGTTTTGTGTGGGTTTATGCTGAGTCCTGGTTTAGACCTGGTTTAGGCCTTCTGGTTTAGTACTGGTTTGGTCCTGGTTTAGTCTGGGTTTAATCCCTTTTAGTCTGGATGTAGTCCTGCTTTATTTAGTCTGGGTTTAGTCCTGGTTGCCTTCTGGTGTATTCTTTGTTTAGTCTGGGTTTAGTCCTGATTAAATCAGAGTTTAAGCCTCGTCATGTCTGGGTTTCACCCTTTTTTAATCCTGGTTTATTCTGAGTTCACTGCAGGTTTCTTTCTGTTTTAGCCATGGTTTATTCTTGATTTAGTCTGGATTAAGTCCTAGTTTACTCTGGGTTTTGGATTTGTTGTCACTAATAAGAATCTAATTGATTTCACACACATTTTAGTGAAGATCTTTGTGCATACAGATGTAGTTTTTCTTCTCACCGGCAGAGGGCGGTATTTCATAATAAAAACACTGTACCTCGGTTTCCACTTTTACAAGAAAACACAGCCACGAGAGCTCTCTTCTTCTCCCCAGTCCACTCCTGATTTATCCTGAGCCTCCAGACACCAAGAACTGGCCTTGACTTTCAATTCAATAAAATTAAAATATAAATGGCTTTCTACATTCATTCTCCTGAACATAAACAATAGGCCAACAAGATGAATTATCCTTCTGTTTAAGGAAAGTAAAGTGCGTATGGCAGGTGCATGATACTGAAAATAAAACACTGTGCAATGTAACTATAAGAGATATAATACGATTGATATTGTGGTAATATTTGAATGTTCCCTGCCGTCATAACCTAATATATTTTTTCACAGTGAGGGTTAGGTTTAGGAATAGTTAATTAGGTTAAGTTTAGGGCTTTGGGGCAGGTAAGATAACCGAGTCTCGGCAGAACTGCGTTGAGGAGAAAAAGGACGCGTGAATTGCCTCTGTATCGTCAACGGCGCGTCGCTTTTTGATGACATCACAGAGAACTCAGCGCTTCCTGTATCAAACTTTCGTCACAAACTGCATCTTCACAAATGCAAAACTATAACAAACATTTACCACAGGTGCCCTCCCACGCACAAAACTAAATCAGAACATTTTGAGAAACTGTTACATAGACCAGTGTTTCCCAACCAGGGGTACGGGGTCCCCCAGGGCGTACGTGAGGAATTACCAGGGGGCACTTGGAATGGTTTCAGCTTTTAAAAGATGAAGAAATGTACTTTTATCTGAATAAAAAAGTGTTATTTCTTGTAAATTTTGCATTTTTTTTAGAGTATATTGGACCATAAATATAATTAAAACAAAATATAATAGTAATAATTGACAATATGTGAGTAGTAAACCCATTTATTTGCCTGAAACTCAAGTTAATGGGACTCTAGAACCTTCATTTTCTACCAGTGCACCGGGAACACTAGTGTGCCTTGAATAAATGTCCAATTTGGATTCACAAATATATTTAAATGAACAATTTCCCGTTTTTGAGCGGCCTGAACATATTTCCGTACCACAACAAAAGCAAAACAATCTCCATGATCAACTTTGAAGGACAGACAGTGGTGCGGACATTTTTTGCCACATTTTTTCACTTAAAGGTCTGATTTGATAATGTTTTAGTGGGTTGTGTGCCGTGGTATCTTTACAACAACAAAAAGTGTGCCACGGCTCAAAAAAGGTTGAAAAACACTGCTCTAGAGTGTCAGACAAAGCTTAGGGGGAACTCGAGGCAAAAAAGGCTGTGTGTCCTCCACTTGTATTTGACTCACTGCAAGCTAATTTCCTTTTGAGGACAATAAATAAACCACACATACCCTGCTTTATTCTCTCGTTTGGCAGATTATAATCGATGTTTCTGTGTCTTTTTTAACTCATTTTTTATTACAGAGACGATATTCTTATTTTGCATCTCTCCAAACGGCTGTACCAACACAGAAGATCTACCTCTACGGGACCGCAAAGTGCAGTCCATCTGCACCTAAAAGCTACAAGCCCCTCGTTTGAGGACAGTGAGGTGAAGATATTGAGCAGAGAGAAGAACTGGTTTAAAAGAGGAGTAAAGGAGGCTATTTTTGTCAAAAGAGACAATCCGTCTCTAAACAGGAATGGGGGCTTAAGATTTAATTTGGCTCAGATTTATGACAGCCTCCTAACACCCTGGTCCAAATCAATAGACCAGTCAAATGCTAATGAGGCCATCAGCAGTGAGGAGGGAGCAACAGCCAGATATCAATAGAACAATAGATCTAAGACAATAATAGACCTTAGCCACAGGTGAAACTGGGCAGGGCCAACTATTAAACTAACAAAGACAGACCAATTATCAAGTTTCAGGTGACACTAGACAAACTATTTTCCAAACAAAGACAGGCGTTCAGTGACTCCTCCCCGTGGGCAGGACTCTCACTACTTAGAGTAGCATACATGGATGTATTAAATGAACTGGATAAGACACGCCCCCTCTGTCTGTGGTCCCAGATTGATTAGTGGTCGTGCGAGGTACTGCAGCCTCTTGGAACCAGCCTTTTTCTAAAATTGCACATTCTAATCACAGACAGGACTGAATTATTATCGGTATTTAAATAAAATAGAAGAAAATGTTCTTTTCTACCGTTTCTAAAATCACCGAAATTACCGTTTTTATATGAAGTGGGGGATTGTCGTCACGTGGCGCCCTAAAACAAAGATGGCAGCCATCATTTCAGGAAGTAAAACAAAGATGGCAGCCTCCGTATCAGGAAGTAAAACAAAGATGGCAGCCTCCGTATCAGGAAGTAAAACAAAGATGGCCGCCTCCGTATCAGGAAGTAAAACAAAGCTGGCAGCCTCCGTATCAGGAAGTAAATGCGGAAGTAAGAAACTTTTTTGGGGTCATGCGCCAATGAGCTCAGGCCACAGGGATAAACAGGGCGGCCATTTTGGATTCATCTTCCAGGTTTTATTATAGTTCTATGGTAGCATATAAGCCTGAGTTCCCAGACCAGCTCTCTGATTGACAATGACTTTTGGATAAAAGTTTAAACGTCTCGATCTTTAAACGGCGTCCGGATGACAATCCCTGACACCCTTTCTACGATGGACCACACCTGGACGAATGAGGGTTTACGTTGACGAATCTCTCCAAAACAACATTAGACCCAGACTTTTTAAACTGGTGCACGTCGTCTGTGTTTTGTTTGTGTTTATTTCTGTTTCTCGCGGCTCGTGTTTCCACTGCAGCGGCTCGTTCATTATTAATGCAACAGTCGCTTCACAAATCAATGACAGAAACGATCAGAGGTGAAAAAACACACAGCGTTTCTGCAGGACAACTTTCAACATTTGAGCTGTAAGTTAAATAATAAACATCTAAGACTTGTTTATGACACAAACAGACAACTTAAGTGTTTTAATGTTCTGTTTTTTTGTTGCAGCTCATTTTAGAAAAGGGTTTATGGCTCAAACTATTAATCGTAGTCATGTTTTTATGGTCACATTTGTTTTCTGGACTATTAGACTCTAAAAATGTAACAAATAACAAACTAAAATGACAAAAATAGCTGCTTTATTAAATCAAAATGTCAAATTACAATTCAAAGTGTCTGATTTTCATTAATAATACACATTAATTGTAAATATTCTGAATCTACAAGCCTGTGGTTGCTATATTTACACTTTTATTTGCTTAATAATTAATTTTTTCAATGCACAATAATCGTTTGAAAAGCTGACTAAACAATAAAATAATAAATTAATAAAATAATTGTTAGTTACAGATCTATTGAGACAGTGAAATATTTGTTTATTGTGACATTTTTACAATTTAAAATGCATTATTATGACATATCTATGCAAAAAAAAAAAACAGCTGCAATATTAAATTAAAATGTCAAATTACAATAAAAAAATCTGATTTTCATTAATAATACACTTTAATTGTTAATATTCTCAATCTAGAAGCCTTCAGTCGTCATCATTTCTTATTTATTTTGTTGATGATTGATTTGAAAATGTACAATAATAGTTTGAAAAGCTGCTCTACAGTGAAATATTTTTTTATTGTGATATTTTCTAAAATGTTTTACAATTTAAAGTGTGTTATTATGACAGAGCTACACAAAAATAACAAAAACAGCTGCGTTATTAAATGAAAATATCAAATTACAATTAAACATGTCAGATTTGTATTAATTATTTGTAAATTTTCTCAATCTAGAAGCCTTCAGTGGCCATATTTACACTTTTATTTGTTTGATAATTTATTTTCTCATGTGCAATAATCATTTAACACGCTGACAAAACAATAGAATAAATACAATTATAAATAAATAAAATAATAGTTAGTTGCAGATCTAGATTACTGTTATTATCCTGCTTTATTGAGACAGTGAAACATTTCTTTATTGTGATATTTTACAATTTAAAATGCGTTATTATGACAGATCTACTGAAAAATAACAAAAACAGCTGCATTATTAAATCAAAATGTCTGATTTTCATTAATTATTTGTACATTTTCTCAATCTAGAAGCCTTCAGTCGCCATATTTACACTTTTATTTGTTTAATAATAAATATTTTCAATGTACAATAATCATTTGACGAGCCGACTAAACAGATAAATAAATAAAATAGAAAATTACTAAAACAATTATTAGTATTAGTATTTTAGATGGTTCTTTCAAGTTTGACAAACAAATAAGTCAAATCAGCTTTTTATCAATTGCACTTGCTCAGTGATGAAGGTGAAACCATACCTGCCCCGTTCAGATCTAGAGCGTGTTATTCACACATTTATTACCAGCCGCTTAGACTCCGCCCCTCCCTGTACACCGGGCTGGACCAGGCCTCCATCCACCGCCTGCAGTTGGTCCAGAAGCTGCTGCTCGTTTGCATCGGCACCAGGAAATACGAGCATATTTGTCCCGTGTTGGCCTCTTTGCACTGGCTCCCTGTCAGCTACAGCAATGGTTCTCAAACTAGGGGTTGGGGTCCCGAAATGGTTTCCAGGGGTCCCCAGATGATGTGGAAAAACTGATACGATAGTCTTAAACGAGGCTTGACCCCTTCAAATGCAGTGGTAAATGTAGATTCCTATTTGTCGGCCGATCAAAGTCATTTTTCTAGGTCTATATTCTCAAAATAAAATCAAACATTAGATATAAGGCTAATTTATCACTATTTTTTGTGTCTGGGGTCGTGAACGTGAACAATTTTTATTTTTGGGGTCGCGGTTGAAAAAGTTTGAGAACCATTGAGCTACAGGATTGATTTAAAGATTTTGCTGATGGTTTTTAAATGTTTAAATGGGTTGGCTCCTCCTTATCTCTCAGCGTTGAGATCAGCAAACCTCATGATCCTAGACGTCCCGAGATCACGGTTAAAAACCCGAGGGGGCGGGGCTTTCTCTGTGGCAGGTCCCAGACTCTGAACAGTCTTCCTTTGAGCATTAGAACAGCACAATCTTTGAATATTTTTAAGACTTTGTTGAAAACCCATTTGTTTGCACAGGCTTTTAACACAAGCTGAGCAGAACATTTGTATTGCTTTTTTAGCTGTTTCTGCATGTCTGTTTTGTCTTATTGTATTTTATATCGTGTCTGTACAGCACTTTGGGCCATTGTGGTTGTTTTTAAATGTGCTTTATAAATAAATTTGACTTGACTTGACTTGAGACCTGCGCTGCACTTCCACTTTGAACCAGCAGAGGGCGACAGAAGCTAAGAACTGAACCCGGTGAAGCCAATAATACATATTTTTTTTCAGGGGAACGGTCTGCGGTCAGTGAGAGACAGATGCAGGAATAAAAGGGTCTGAGAGCAGCAGGTGCAGAGGAGGAGACGGAGAGAGGGGGAGACAGGGGGGAGACAGGGGGAGGATGTGGTCAAAGAAGGACACGGAGAATCCATTTTCACAAAAACAAAAATATTCAAGAGTTTTTTTTCATTGTTTTATGATTGTTGAAGATTTGCACAATAAAAAAACAAACAAATCCTGGTGAAGAACACAAGCAGGATACACTTGCTGCAGATTATTAACCGATTTTTGGAGTTAAAAGAGTATTAAAATGACATGTAAACAACAAAACCATCGGATTTCTTTCTGATCACGATGCCTTTAATCGCTCACATCAGATTTTACGGTTTGAATCTCATTTAAAGGAAAAATATGAGGCTTTTTTCATATTGTTTTCAGCCTTTAAACCTGCTCTTGAGTGTCTTCAGTTTGACATGTTTTAGAGCTAAAAATAAAATGCTTTTAAAGAGAAAAACATAACTTTATCACTGCGTTGGGAAATGCTGTTTTGACTCAGCTGTGGCTCCATCTACTGGCTGTAGAAGCAATTACACACACATAAATATATACCCACAATGCATTGCAGTAAAGAGTGGATCTGACGAAGTTGTAGTTATCGTGATTAGACGGAAGAAACGTTCAGGGCGAGTCTGGCCATGATTTAAAGACATAAAACAGCAAAGGATTCTGGGATAAATGAGTTCAGAATAAGTTTATTTTTTATTTGGCTGTCCATATACCAAACAAAATTATATACAATAGAGAAAAAATATATATTTCCATCTGTTTGCAATAAGCCCATCCTGAATATTATACAAACTCAACAATATCGACAATATAGAAAAAAATCCACTACGTTTTATCTTAAACTTAGAATTCTACTCTCTCTTATAAATCTTTTAATTTATAACAATCATTTATATGTATTTATCATTTCATTTTTTAGAGTTTTTTAATTAACTTAAATCCATCATTGAGCTCATTCCAAAGTTTGATTCCTAAAACAGTCACACATCTTTGCCTAACATTAGTTCTTGCTTTATTCAAACCGAAGTCGACCTCTGAGGTTATAGCCACTATTTCGTAATTTAAAGAAAGATTGAACGCCTCTGGGAAGGTCCTTACTCACAGCACGAAACAAAATTTCCAACATTTTTAACTTAACTATGTCCATAAATTTTAATATTTTTGATTTTTAAAAAGAGTTCATTCTCAGTTTAGTCCTGGTTTAGTCTGGGTTTATACCTCCTGGTTTAGTCCTGTTGTCCTCGTGAGTTAGTCTTATTTTATTCTCGGTTTAGACTTGGTTTAGTCCTGGTGTATCAGAATCAGAATCAGAATCAGAATTACTTTTATTTATCTTCAAGGGGAATTTCTTTTTGTTACATGTGCAACCGACCAGTAGAGACAGTAAAGTATTATAAACAATATAAGATATATATAAAATAAAAATAAAATACAATAGATCTATAATGGTCAACCCCATTTAACTTAACTTATAAAGTGTCTTTATTAATCAACTAAACCCCCGATATGAACAATTTACAATAAGCTTAACTATACTACCCTTGTCTATTTACATATTCACATGATCAGGTACAGTTTATAAGTGGACTTAATATTGCACAGTGGACTTAATATTGCACAGTGGGCTTAATATTGCACAGTGGGCTTAATATTGCACAGTGGGCTTAATATTGCACAGTGGGCTTAATATTGCACAATGACTTCACAAGAGGATTTACAGCACAGAGTTCAGTAGTTTGATGGCGACAGCAGGAATGATTTCCTGTGTCTCTCGGTGGAGCATCGTGGCAGTAACAGTCTGTTGCTAAATGTAGTCTAGGTTTATAGTAGACCTCCAGGTTTATTCCTGTTGTCCTTCTGGTTTATTTTATTCTGGTTTAGACCTGGTTTAGTCCTGGTTTAGTCTGGGTTTAGTTCTGTTGTCCTCCTGGTTTCTGGGTTTAGTCCTGGTTTAGTCTGGGTTTATACCTCCTGGTTTAGTCCTGTTGTCCTCTTGGTTTCTGGGTTTAGACCTGGTTTAGTCCTGGATTAGTCTGGGTTTATACCTCCTGGTTTAGTCCTGTAGTCCTCTGGGTTTAGTCCTGGTTTAGACCTGGTATAGTCTGGGTTGAGTCTGGGTTTATACTACTGGTTTGGACCTGGTTTAGTCCTGGTTTAGTTTTATTTCATTCTGGGTTTAGTTCCGGTTTAGTCTGGGTTTATACCTCCTGGTTTAGTCCTGGTTTAGTTTTATTTCATTCTGGGTTTAGTCCTGGTTTAGACCTGGTTTAGTCCTGGTTTGGTCTTGGTTTAGTCCTGGTTTAGTCCTGGTTTAGTCCTGGTTTGGTCTTGGTTTAGTCCTGGTTTAGACCTGGTTTCGTCCTGGTTTGGTCTTGGTTTAGCCCAGTTTATTCCCGGTTTAATCCTGGTTTTCGCCCACTGTGCACTTCTGTGTTTGCTCTGAACGTGACGTCTGCCCTCAGCCCCGCCCCTTTGCCCTTCTCCGCCCCGCCCCTTTGCCCTTATACGGCGCTGCTGGAGGTTTCCGGAGGAGCGGCGCGTCCCGGAGCTTTTACCCCGCACACAGCGCACTCACAGCGGGCTGGTGGGCGCTGCGTGACCGCTCTCTTCCACACGAGCCCCACCGGTCCCGTGCACGCGCTGTGGGCGGGACACGAGGCTCTGAGTCAGTGCACGAGCTGTCAGTCACACGCACACACCGGGAGATGTTCAAGGACCGTGGGAAACGAGAGAACTTTTGTCACAAGTGGAGCCCATGGTCTATTTAAAATGAAATGTATTAATTATAAAGCGCAAGTGACGATTATTTTAGTTGTCAACTTATCAGCGATTGTTGCTATCATATACTGAGACTTTTTAAACACATTTTCAAGCAAATAAAGTGTATTGTTTATGAATATCACAAATTGTTTATTATTTTTGACATTTTAATTTAATAATGACACTGTTTTTGTCATAAAAGTCTGCATTGTCCAGATATAACGATTACATTATCAAAATACAACTATGACTATTTTAGTAGTCGACTTATCAGCGATTGTTGCTTTCATATACTGAGACTTTTTAAACACATTTTCAATCAAATAAAGGTTTAAATGTGGTTTCTGAAGACTTCTAGATAGAGAATATTTACAAATAAAGTGTTTTGTTTATGAATATCACAAATTGTTTATTATTTTTGACGTTTTAATTTAATAATGCCACTGTTTTTGTCATAAAAGTCTGCATTGTCCAGTTATAACAATTACATTATCAAAATACAAATACGATTATTATTATTTTTTAAATCACAATTTGTCAATGAATTATTGCAGCCCATATTTCTTTATTATATAGATCTATTATTATGTGTTATATATATATATAAAAAAAGTATATTCTTACTCTGAAAAATTTAGTTAAACTGAATTTGACTTTGAATTTATTCTTCCGTCTTCAAATAGTCTTCCACATTAGTGATCATTATTAAATCAAAATGTCAAAAAAGAATAAGCACTTTTAGATTTTCACCAATATTACACTTTATCCTCTAGCCTTCAGTCATCATATTCCTCATTCCATCATTTTTAAACATACTGTCAACCAAATAAAGGTTGAATTATGGTTTCTGAAGACTTCTAGATAGAGAATATTTACGAATAAAGTGTATTATATTGTGTCATAAAGTATATTATATAATTTTTTGACATTTGATGTAATAATGCTACTATCTTTGCCATAAATGGTCTTTTTGAACATCAAAATACGATTATGATTGTGTTGATTTACTACTGGTCACGATTAGTCAATTAATTGTTGTAGAGCGCTTATTTCTTTATTATATAGACCTATTATGATGTCTTATAGTGTAAAAATGTCACTTCCTCATCAGTGATCATTATTTAATCAAAAAACAATCAGCTTTTTATCTATATTTGATCTTGTAGCCTTCAGTCATCATACTCCACCCTTAATCTGATCTATAATGTATAATCGAAAAAATAATCACTGACTGTTCGACGACTAAAATAAGCATTAACTGCAGCCCTGGTGTGAGTGACAGGCGTAATTAACCAATCACAGTGAAGTAAGAACTCTCAGAATGAAGCAGATGTCTGTATTTACCTCTTACAGGCATTTTAAAGATACTTAATGAACTGAAACACCAAGATTGAATCGAAACAGTGATGAGACTCTAAGAAATGTGTAATATTTATTGTTCTGCACATCCCTATTCTACGTCCAAATTGATTGATAATTGATTAATTTTTCAACAGCCTAATCAAACTTGTTTATTGGCAGACAAACTTTATTATTTATGTATTTATTTTTTTACCTCAATTGTTTATACCTGTGATCTTTTATTATTATTATTATTATTTTTTATTATTATATTCCTTGATCTTTAATAGTCTATCAAGACAGGTGTATAAATATTTTTTCTTATATTGATCGTTTTATCAACAAATGCACAGACTTACTCCAACTTTGCTCGCATAGAAAGTAAAATAAAATATGATAAACATTCAAAACTAGTGCGCCCTCTCTTTGAACACTCCGGTTTCCCATTCATGTCGCGGAGCCTGAACGCAGCGGGAGTCTGGCTCTCGTGTCTGCTTCACTGAAGACGCAGCGAACGCTCAAATAATGCTCCATCACTTTTAAATTCAACCCGTCGTGTCTTCGCTCACAGTTTCGGTCACGTTTCCGATCCTCTCATGCAACTTTGCGCGGATCTTATCTTTCCGCAGGATTAAATTCACCATCGTGGACCGTAGTGCTGCGCGAGACTTCTGCTTGGACCTGGTGAGTGCGTTTTCAACTCTCTTTGCACTCGCTTTTTAAAGTTATCTGCAATCCAATTTTCAAGCAAACGTTCCGACGCGACACGAGCGACAAACTGCACTTCATTCGCGAGAAAAGGAGCGTGGCGTTCGCTTTACGCACGCTCGGCAACGCGCGTAAACGACGTGCAATTGAACCCCGATTGGAAACTTCGCATTTTAACACATTCTGTCCCAGCGCTGCACGACACTTCCGCAAACGGCAAAGTTGTGCGTATTTTTAGGATGACTAGAATGTGCGCAATAATTCGGCGTGTGCTGCGAAACTTGATTGTCGTGAATTTTTTATTAATGCTGCATTTTACATTCGTTGGTGCACGCTGTGAAGTTGGAAACAATGCGTAAAAATCGTGGCACGGTTGTGTGAAGAAGTCTGCGCGTTTTTTGTTGGACTCTGCACGCGTTGTTGTTGCAGACTGGCTTTTAAAAGTTGTCCGTCCACATTTCAGTGACTTTCTCAGGGGTGGAGCTGTGCGTGCTGTGTGTGTTGCTCTGCTGCTGCTGCTGGATTGGATGGATTATATAACCGCGCAGAGAAACAGGAGCAGTGACTGACAAGAAGGCTGTGTAAACATTAGGTTTGGTTTAACAAAGTGTGTTTATGCAGAGACGCTGAACAATACTAATCATTATCGCTCAGAATTGTTATTATTGAAAACGGATTTGGCTCTGATTTGTCGGTCTATTTATTGCCACAGTCAGTTGAAATGGATATAATCTGTGTTATTCTTATTGTTTAAAGTGTGTATGACAGTTTAGACGACACATTTCACTTAAACATAATGATTATATTTAAGGTTTTACTAAACATTGTGTCCATTTGTCCCCAGTTTGACAGTTTTTGTAAAGTTTATAATTGTACTTCCTGGTTGGACATGAGCACAAATATGACGTAGTTAGAGGTAATTCCGCAGCTGTTACCTAGCAACCAGACTGTAAACAAGGGCCAAAATACAAATAAATTACACAATAGTCAAGAACGAACGATAAATAACACTTTTATTTTGTTAAATAGTGGTTTGAACGGTCAGAAAAATGTGTAAGTTGTGGTGAATTGTCCCTGGATTTTCAACGGTACGTCGCATATTGATGACATCACAGAGGGATTTTGTTTTAGAACTTCCTGTAACTTTAAAGTTTCCTCCCAAATTGAAACTTCCCAAATGTAAAACTATAATAAATATTACCTATCCCTCTGGACAAAGTCATAATTTAAAAAAACACGAGAACCAGTCATTTTAAAGGTCCTATTCACCTTATTCTGCCCCGCCCACTTTTGCCGTTTTTTGCCACAGATCACACTTTTGTTGTAAACGCACTTCCGTTTGATGAGAACTCCGTTAAAGCTAATGATGAACGAGGGAAAAGTCTCGCCGCTAAAATGTTACATAAAGTAGATTGATTTGTGTAAAATGTTTAATGAACACGAGCAACAACAAGTCAACAACGCTCTGACCCCTGAGGCCTAAAAACGTCTTTTTAGTCCATGTAGAACTTATTTTCTGTTGAGCTCGTCTGCTCCGTGTGAACTACAACGGAAACAAGACGGCGGCGTGTACGGCAACTTCCAGAATAAGGTGAATACAAATAGATTAAGTAAAGGGCTGGTAATTAATACAGTCGATTAATCCAGATTTAGTGCATTGAACAGGTTGGAATGTAGGACCACATCTTTATTCTAGATTCTAGATTTGTCTCACACAAAAATGTTAGATTTTTGTTTAGGTTTTCTTCTTCTTTTGGTGAAGGGCATGTATTATTCACCTTATTCCGGTAGTTGTCGCGGGCGCCGCCATCTTGTTTCTGTTATAGTTTACACGGAGCAGACGAGCTCGACTAAAAAGACGTTTTCAGGAAATCTGTGCGTTGCTGACTTGTTTTTGCTCGTGTTCATTAAACATTTTAGACAAATCAATCTACTTTATATAATGTTTCAGTGAGAGTCTTTTCCCTCGTTGGCCATTTGTGCGAACACCGTTAGCGTCAAACCAGAAGTGCTTTTATTACAAGAGTGCGGATCATAGACATAAAAAGAGGCAAAAGTGGGCGGGGCAGAATACTGTGAATAAGACTACGTGCTTCATGCTCCTTTTCATGTGTTAAATTGATTTGTTCGTATCATAATGTCATACTGTGTGGCAAAACACATGGACGAATACATTAATTTGATTGATTTATTGATTATGGGGCACAGTTTGGACACTCCTCACAAATAAGTGTAAAGGCCCCTCTATATGATGATATTTGTTGTGCACATTTATACAACAACATTCTTTCATGAATCCATGACTTGGTAAAGGGAAAAACAGCTTGCATTTAAAAAAAACAATAATAAGAAAAGAGGATGCTTTTGCAGTTCATCAGAAAACTTGCCTGTAAATATTTTGAGGTTGAAGTTCCTACACAAAAGGGCAGAAAGTTTCAGTTCCTTTTTCATCCTTTTTTTGCTGTTATTGTTGTATATTTTTGATACTATATTTTCTTACATTAAGTTTGATTGCCCTCTTATACTCAAAACAGTTATGTGCATAGGCTTATGACAATCAAATTAATTTTGTTTCTATGGCTCGAGCTGAAGTTTCACAGCAGAACATAAATAACCGTCTTGTCGTGTTACAGGACTCATTCTGCTGCAGTGACTTTTTTGAGCTTTTAACCATGTTCTAACAAACAAAAACACACCTGAAGTAGATTTCAGTTGCATTCACGCTGTTTTAAGTCATGTTCATTAGAAAATCCTCTCTCCTATGAGCGTCAAACACACTTCCTGCTGAACTCCCTCGATTTGGGACGTATTTTCAGATCATTGAACATCACTTATCTGAGAATCTTCTGCTGTTTTAAGCCCTTAAATCATCACCAGACTCGTTATGAGCATTTCTTCCATCTAAACACGATAACTGCTGCTGCTATCTTGATAAACATTCTCTTCAAAGAGATAATATAGCTAAGTGCTTGGCGCCATTTACTGGCTGAATGCACTAGTGTCTTTCCAGGCTACTGAGAAAACCTTTAATTATTTCATTTATAGACCTTTTTGTTTGTTTCAAAACATGAGATGGCAAATTAAAGGTACTCAAGAGCATGTTTAAAGGCTAAAACAATTTTAAAAAGGCATAATATAATAAAGCTATGAGCCGTATGCAATTTGATGCAATAAGATTCTAATAGCTATTATTCACTTAATTCTTATGTAAAAGTGTAATTGTGTTTCCTTTAGTGTCTGCTTGAGGATATAAATTTGGTTTTCTATTTGCACACAAAGAAATCAAGAAAGATGCATCAGGGAGGGCATCCGGCTTAACACCTTTACCAAATCAACACTTGCAAGAAGGCAGTTTTTGCAGTAACATCACAAAAGAAAAGCCAACTACGTCAAATCAAACTCATTAATCTGCTCTGTATTTCCTGCTGAAGCTCCTGGTCCACCGTGTTGCGTTGGTGTGTCTAAATCGCGGTTGGAAAGTGTATTTTTCAGTCTGGTTTTCTGCGCGTGTCGTTGAGTCTGACAGGGAGACAGAGGCTGAGGGAGTGAACTAAAAATAGCCGGAGAGCGGAGTGGCTGATAGCATCACCATAATACTCTGCCACTGCTACGATTCTACAGCACATGGCTCCGGATTCACTAAACAGGTGCATTTACATTTACATTTCATTACGTTGTGGTTCAGACCTGCAGTCCAGTCTCATTTAGCGCAACATCAGACCAGTGCAGTTCAGTTATTTGCAGATTATTAAAAAAAACAAACAGAAATAATACAGTTTTTGGGGAAACACAAGCCTCATAAATTGATGAAAAGCAAAATATTTAGTTAGATTATGTCTGAGTCCTGGTCTGGACTAAGTTTTGACCTGATTTGAGTCTTGGTTTAGCCCTGGTTGAGACCTGGTATTAGTCCTGATATAATACTAGTCTAGTCCTGGCCTTGAGAGTCCTGGTCTTGAGAGTCCTTGAGAGTCCTGGTCTTGAGAGTCCTGGTCTTGAGAGTCCTGGTCTTGAGAGTCCTTGAGAGTCCTTGAGAGTCCTGGTCTTCAGAGTCCTGGTCTTGAGAGTCCTAGTCTTGAGAGTCCTTGAGAGTCCTGGTCTTGAGAGTCCTGGCCTTGAGAGTCCTGGCCTTGAGAGTCCTGGCCTTGAGAGGCCTGGTCTTGAGAGTCCTGGTCTTGAGAGGCCTGGTCTTGAGAGTCCTGGTCTTGAGAGTCCTGGTCTTGAGAGTCCTGGTCTTGAGAGTCCTGGTCTTGAGAGTCCTTGAGAGTCCTGGTCTTGAGAGTCCTGGTCTTGAGAGTCCTGGTCTTGAGAGTCCTGGTCTTGAGAGTCCTGGTCTTGAGAGTCCTGGTCTTGAGAGTCCTAGTCTTGAGAGTCCTTGAGAGTCCTGGTCTTGAGAGTCCTGGCTTTGAGAGTCCTGGCCTTGAGAGTCCTGGCCTTGAGAGTCCTGGCCTTGAGAGTCCTGGCCTTGAGAGTCCTGGCCTTGAGAGTCCTGGCCTTGAGAGTCCTGGCCTTGAGAGTCCTGGCCTTGAGAGTCCTGGCCTTGAGAGTCCTTGAGAGTCCTGGTTTTGAGAGTCCTTGAGAGTCCTGGTCTTGAGAATCCTGGCCTTGAGAGTCCTTGAGAGTCCTGGCCTTGACAGTCCTGGCCTTGACAGTCCTGGCCTTGAGAGTCCTGGTCTTGAGAGTCCTTGAGAGTCCTGGTCTTGAGAGTCCTGGTCTTGAGAGTCCTTGAGAGTCCTGGTTTTGAGCGTCCTGGTTTTGAGCGTCCTGGTCTCGAGAGTCCTGGCCTTGAGAGTCCTGGCCTTGAGAGTCCTGGCCTTGAGAGTCCCTGAGAGTCCTGGTCTTGAGAGTCCTGGTCTTGAGAGTCCTGGTCTTGAGAGTCCTGGTCTTGAGAGTCCTGGTCTTGAGAGTCCTGGTCTTGAGAGTCCTTGAGAGTCCTGGTCTTGAGAGTCCTGGTCTTGAGAATCCTGGCCTTGAGAGTCCTGGTCTTGAGAGTCCTGGTCTTGAGAGTCCTGGTCTTGAGAGTCCTGGTCTTGAGAGTCCTGGTCTTGAGAGTCCTGGTCTTGAGAATCCTGGCCTTGAGAGTCCTGGTCTTGAGAGTCCTTGAGAGTCCTGGTCTTGAGAGTCCTGGTCTTGAGAGTCCTGGTCTTGAGAGTTCTTGAGAGTCCTGGTCTTGAGTCCTGGTCTTGAGTCCTGGTCTTGAGAGTCCTGGTCTTGAGAGTCCTGGTCTTGAGAGTCCTTGAGAGTCCTGGTCTTGAGAGTCCTGGCCTTGTCAGTCTTTGAGAGTCCTGGCCTTGTCAGTCTTTGAGAGTCCTGGCCTTGTCAGTCTTTGAGAGTCCTGGCCTTGAGAGTCCTTGAGAGTCCTGGTTTTGAGAGTCCTGGTCTTGAGAGTCCTGGTCTTGAGAGTCCTGGTCTTGAGAGTCCTGGTCTTGAGAGTCCTGGTCTTGAGAGTCCTGGTTTAATCCCAGTTGAGTCATGGCATTAGTCCTGATATAACTCTAGTTTAGTCCGGGTTTGAGTCCCGGTTTCTTGTATTGTCCAGCAACTGAGGCTCCAGGGCTTACAAAATATCTGTTTTCACCTACCCCCTATCCCCGCCCACATCCCTGTACTTTATTTGGTAGATTATTTGGAAGATTAAGATTCAGAGTTTTATAGGGTTCTAAAAATGTTATGTAGCCACTTTTCAAATAAAAACTTGTAACTGACAATTGTTTGCTTTCTACGATGAAATGTCACTGTGAAGAGGCGGAGCTTATCAGTTTTGAACAGGAAGCAATGAAGCCGTTTCTTTAATTTAAGCCATTTTAGATCAATATTGCAGTTTACAATGAACAAAACGAAAAATGATTGTGATGGTGATTTACTTTACTATGTTTATAGAAGAGGGATATTCAACTTTATTTCACTGAGAGCTAGATTTTTCAGATGGTTTTTTCCACGAGGCCAGAAACATCAACAACAGTTTTGAAATATGAAAACATTTAAAAGGCTTTAACGACATCTGCAGGACTAAACCAGGCCTAGATCGGGACTAGATCGGGACTAGATTGGGACTAAATCGGGACTAAACCGGGACTAAACCGGGACTAGATTGGGACTAGATTGGGACTAGATTGGGACTAGATTGGGACTAGATTGGGACTAGATTGGGTCTAGATTGGGTCTCGATCGGGACTTGATTGGGGCCTAATCGGGACATGTGCAGGACTAAACCGGGAATAAACCGGGACTAAACCGGGACTAGATTGGTACTAGATTGGGACTAGATCGGGTCCTAATCGGGATTTAGGCAGGACCAAACCAGGGCCAAACCAATAACAAGAGATAAAATATTGTCTATATTTTTTGAAGATGAGTTGGGTTTAGACCAATAACGGATCTAAACCAGGTCTAAACCAGGATTAACCAATAACAAGAGAAAAAAAAAGTCTATATCTTTGCTGATGGGTTGAGGGCCAGATCATATCCCTTGGAGGGCCTAATTTTGCCCCCGGGCCTTAAGTTGAATAGCCCTGTTACAGATCATTACATACCTGGGGAAAAAAAAATCATAATACGCCTCCTTTAAGTTCACCTTCACTTCTATTTTTTGCAACAAATGAACCATTTTCAGTGAAAGCAGCATGTGTTTAAACCCAATTTTAACTGCTTCACATTCAGCCAAATCAGGGTTGAAACACATTGTTAGAAATGTTAAAACCTCGTTGGATAAAGCGTCATTTGTGAGTTTAATGGCCGTGATTATTTCTCCGTGCAGTGCGATATTTCCGGTTGCCGCAGCGATGAGATCTGCGTCGTAATGTTGAATCTCGCCGAAGACAAGCGCGAACACGACTGGACCGGACACGTTCACTCACACCGAGGGGCATCGGGTATCACCAGCTCCAGGAGGCTCAATAATGCATGAGCCGGAAGAGCAGAAAGAGCGAGAACAAGAGCAGAACAGAACAGAGCGGAACGGAACGGAGCGGAGCGACGAGAATCTGGGGAAAATACGGTCTGTAATTAGACAGAGCAGGACTATTCAACTTCATTTCACCGAGGGCCAGAGTTTTCAGATGGTTTTGTCCTCGACGCTAGAAACGAGTCCAGCACTTTTGAAATATGAAAAACATGGAAAAGGCTTTAATGACATCTGCAGAACTGAACCAGGACTAAACCAGGACTAAACCGGGTCTAAACTAGGTCTAAACTAGGCCTAAAACAGGACTAAACCAGGTCTAAACCGGATCTAAACTAGGTCTAAACTAGGCCTAAAACAGGACTAAACCAGGTCTAAACCGGATCTAAACTAGGTCTAAACTAGGCCTAAAACAGGACTATACCAGCTGTAAACCAGGACTAAATTGCGTCTAAACTAGGTCTAAACTAGGCCTAAAACAGGACTAAACCAGGTCTAAACCGGATCTAAACTAGGTCTAAACTAGGCCTAAAACAGGACTATACCAGCTGTAAACCAGGACTAAATTGCGTCTAAACTAGGTCTAAACTAGGCCTAAAACAGCACTATACCAGCTCTAAACCAGGACTAAATCGTGTTTAAACTAGGCCTAAAACAGGACTAAACCAGCTCTAAACCAGGACTAAATCGTGTTTAAACTAGGCCTAAAACAGGACTAAACCAGGTCTAAACGAGGACTAAATTGGCTGTAAATCGGGTCTAAACTAGGTCCAAACCAGGACTAAATCGGGTCTAAACTAGGACTACACCAGGACTTAACCAGGTCTAAACCAGGTCTAAACCAGGTCCAAACCAGGTCCAAACCAGGTCTAAACCAGGTCTAAACCAGGTCTAAACCAGGACTAAACCAGGACTAAACCAGGACTAAATCAGGACTAAACCAGGACAAAACCAGGTCTAAACCAGGTCTAAACCAGGTCTAAACCAGGTCTAAACCAGGTCTAAACCAGGTCTAAACCAGGTCTAAACCAGGACTAAACCAGGACTAAACCAGGACTAAACCAGGACTAAACCAGGACTAAACCAGGACTAAACCAATAACAAGAGATCACATAGATTTAGAAGATGGATTGAGGGCCGGATCATGACCCTTGGAGGGCCTGATTTGGCCCCCGGGCCTTAAATTGAATAGGCCACATATAGAGGCTTTAAGTTGCCACGGAGACAGGCTTTATTCTGGAGTTTAAATACTTTTGAACACTTTGACATTTTACTTAAAAATTAGTGTTAAAGCTGCACAATCGGTATAGTTTTAGATTTGAAGTGTGCGTCTTTGTCACGTTTAGTCGCGTCTATTTCGTTTTAGTCGTGCTTTTGTCACTTTCGGCTGCACTTTTGTCGCTTGTTTCAGAACACGTTTGTATAAATCCAAACTACAGTGTTACCAGTTTTTATCCAAATCAAAGCAAGACATTTTGTTGTTTGTGGAAGAAATTATTGCACTTCAAAAATTGCAGTCTTTTTTTTTTTATACGATTACGATTTGCTAATTCCATTCATTAAAATTGCGATTTTTGTCGGTTTTAGTCGCATTTTGGTGCGTTGAGTCGCGTTTGTTGTTTGTAGGCGCGTTTTTGTTACTTTTCTATGCAATTTTATCATTTTTGAACAGATTTTTAGCACTTTTAGTCACGTTTTTGTTTTCAGAACATGTTTGTCCGAATCCAAACTAGTGTTAGCAGTTTTTATTCAAATCAAAGCAAGACATTTCGTTGTTTGCACATTGCAGTCTTTGTGATTTGCTAATTGCATCCATTAAAGTTGCGATGTTTTGTCAATTTCATTTAATTGTGCAGCTTTGGCCTTTTAAGAGGTAAATAAAGTCATCTGCTCAGAGGCTTCAGAGGCTAAACAACAGGAGAAAAAGTGTGTTTGAACAGACAGCTGCATTAAAGACACAAACAGTCAATCAAGATACGACGATTTCACAAAAATAGCAGATTGTCACAGGAACCAGCTCACCATTCCATTTTTATCACCCAGCACTTTAAATCAATACAGTAAATATACGTTTTTTGGACGCTGAACTGTTCTCACCACATTATTACGCCATCTTTAACCATCACTGGCTCGTAAAAACCAAAGAAGCCCAAACTAATTCACCTCGCGCTTTTGTTTTCTGTGCATTAAACGCCTCTTATTGAATTATCCGTCTCCGGGCCCAGTCATAATTATGCCTAACGATTATATAGTTTGCGCGTTGTTGCAGAGTCAGCGCTGGCAGCCTCAGATCTGTGTCAGCGTAACAGTTCCCGGGATTATCGTCTGGGTTTCCTCTTCAGAACGAGGAGGTGAGATTATTTTAGCTCGGGGTGCAGAATTCATCCCAACGCCGAGAGAAACGACGGCGGCACGAGTCGTATCCGTTTCGTGACACGTCGCCGAAATGGATTGTTGGCGAAACGCGTCTGAAATGTGTCCTTGACTGGAATGCTTTCGGATAAGAGCGATCCGTCCTCGCCGATGACTATGAGACAAAATGTTATCTTTGGAATGTAAAACCATCTGTGTTATGTTTGGTTTGAATTGGGCGATATGGCAGAACGTTGTTATCGCAATTTTCTTGGAGCCGGATCATGATTTCGATTTTATCACGATTCATGTTATTTGTGGTTTAGCCCTGTTTTAAGCCTGCTTCAGTCTTATTTTTTAGTCCCATTTCAGGCTCTGGTTAGTCCTCTTTCAGCCCTACTTTAGCCCTCTTTCCACCCTACTTCAGTCCTATTTTAGTCCTGCTTCAGCCTTTATTCAGCCCTTTTTCAACCCTATTTCAGCCCTGCTTCAACCTTGTGGCAGCCCTGTTTCAACAGTGTTTCAGTCCCTCTTCAGTCCTGCTTCAGCCTTTTTTCAGTCCTATTTCAGCCCTGTTTCAGCCTTGTCTCAGCCCTGTTTCAACTTTTAGTTCAGCCCGGCTTCAGCCCTGTTTCAACTGTGTTTCAGCCATGTTTCAGCCATGCTTCAGCCCTGTTTCAGCCTTGTGTCAGCCTTGTTTCAGTCCTATTTCAACCCTGTTTCAGCCTTGTGTCAGCCTTGTTTCAGCCTTGTTTCAGCCCTGTTTCAGCCTTGTTTCAGTCCTATTTCAACCCTGTTTCAGCCTTGTTTCAGCCCTTGTTTCAGCCCTTGTTTCAGCCCTGTTTTAGTCCTGCTGGGTTCCTTTTGCAGTCCTGTCTCAGCCCTGCTTCAGCCTTGTTTCAGCCTTGTTTCAGCCCTTGTTTCAGCCCTTGTTTCAGCCCTGTTTTAGTCCTGCTTGTGTCCTGTTGCAGTCCTGTCTCAGCCCTGCTTCAGCCTTGTTTCAGCCCTTGTTTCAGCCCTTGTTTCAGCCCTGTTTTAGTCCTGCTTGTGTCCTGTTGCAGTCCTGTCTCAGCCCTGCTTCAGCCTTGTTTCAGCCTTGTTTCAGCCCTTGTTTCAGCCCTTGTTTCAGCCCTGTTTTAGTCCTGCTTGTGTCCTGTTGCAGTCCTGTCTCAGCCCTGCTTCAGCCTTGTTTCAGCCCTTGTTTCAGCCCTGTTTTAGTCCTGCTTGTGTCCTGTTGCAGTCCTGTCTCAGCCCTGCTTCAGCCTTGTTTCAGCCTTGTTTCAGCCCTGCTTCAGCCTTGTTTCAGCCCCGTTTCATCCCTGTTTCAACCCTATTTCAGCCCTGTTTTAGTCCTGCTTCTGTCCTGTTTCAGCCCCGTTTCAGCCCAGTTTCAGCCCCTCTTCAGCCCTCGACGCGTCCTCCTACACTTTGACGGGACATTGTGAAGACTTTGACATCCTCTGGCCGAGCACATGTCCACGTCCGCTCCCCCCAGAACGCGTCCCTTTCTCTGGGCACTCGCGGACAAAGGCCTGGTGTCTGGAGGTGTCTGCGCAGCGTCTGTTTGGCCCCGTTATGTTTATGGATGCGGGGGCCAAAGTCAGGGGCCACTGGGGCTGGGGACATTAGCATAGGCCGGGCTTCTTCTCTTTTGGGCGTGCGAGCGAGCGGCGAAATGTGTGGCTTTTGTTCGAGACGGAGGAGGAGGGAGACGAGGCCAGCTGTGAGAGGGAGAAGGGGGAGACTGGTCATTCACTTTCCTTCTGCTCCGGCCCACGGACAGAACAAGAAAGGGCGAAAAGAAGGGCAATAAAAAGGGAGATTATTACGCAAGTTGACATAAAAACATTATTAAACGGCATGTTATGCATTGTAGAGCTGCACAATTTTGGGAAAAATATCCAATTGCGATTTTTCTGACCAGTTTTGCGATTAGATTTGTGATGTATGTTTTAATAATGGGATTCTGTTCAAAGTTGACATTTTAAACACAACCAGTGACAAAAAGACTGGAATAAGAACTGGAAACTGATAAAAGACTCACTTGTTTCCGAACGTTTTTTGTCATTTTTAGTTGCGTTAATGTCGCTTTAAGTTGCATTTTTGTTGTTTTTAGAGTTTAAGTTGCGTTTTTGCCATTTTTAGTCGTGTTTTTGTTGCTTTTAGTCACAATTTTGTCACATTTAGTCACGTTATGTCATTTTTAGTGCTTTTCCAGTTACTTTTAGATGCATTTTTGTCAATTTTTGTCAATTTTAGCCATGTTTTGATGCTTTCAGACCTTTCTGCTTTTAACCGCGTCTTTGCTTCTAGTTGCGTTTTTGTCACCCACGTTTTTGTCTCTTTTACTTTGCTGTTGTTGCTTTTCATCACTTCAGACATGTTTTTGTGGCTTTTATTTGCCATTCTGTTGCTTTTTGTCATGTTTTTGTCGCTTTTTTCAGAACTTTTAGTTATTTTTGTCAATGTTAGTGTCGTTTTCGTCTTTGTAAGTACCGTTCTTATTGCTTTTAGATGTGTTTCTGTCTGCTTTTAGTCACGTTTCTGTCGCTTGTTTCAGAACATGTTTGAACAAATCTAAACAACAGGATTAGCAGGTTTTCCATGTTGAATAAAACTGGATATTTTGTTGCTTGTGGAGGAAATTATTGCACTTCCAAAATTGCAGCCTTTGCAAAGGGAGAACATTTTGCATAGTATGTGTCCTTTAACTAATTTTATGTCAATAAGCCATACAAGTTATTGGTTTTCTAACATTTCAGTGCTAGGATATGGTTCAGTTGCGTCGTACTTGAATCTTTACATAGAACCTGCTTCTTCAGACCTTAGTTACAGACAGAATGTACTGAAAGAGCGAGAGAGACGAGAGACAGAAAGGAAGGGAAGAGGGAGACTACAGCGACTGTGGGAGAGAAACGGACAAGAGAGAAGAGATAAAAGAAAAGGAAACAAAGGCAGAGGCAGGAGAGAGACAGAACGGAGAGAGGAGAGAGGAAAAAAAAAGTGTTGAGTCGTGATAGAGCAGCGCTGACTCAGCCGCGTGGAGTGGGACGAACAGCAGGAGACTCAGACAGACAGTGAATGGAGCGCAGACATTCACAAACCAGAGCGCAGACAGAAACGGGGAGATGGAAGGAGACAGAGAGACAGAAAGATGGAAAGAATAGGGCTTTCTAAGAAGGTTGCACAATATATCGTAAAATTATCGATATCGCAACATTGGTTTATGCATTTATTGATATTTGGGCTGCACAATTAATCGAAATTGCAATTTTAACAAACGTAAATAGCAAAGGCTGCAATTGTTGAAGTGCAATAATCTCCACAAACAACAAACTGTCCTGTTTTATTCTGCAGAAGATAAAATAATCCTTTATTGTCTCACATGGGAGAATGAAAACTGCTAATCCGGTAATTTGAGAGTTGTTAAAACATGTTCTGAAACAAGCGACTACAACACGACTGAAAACAACTCAAACATGGCTAAAGGTGGCAAAAACGCATCTAAAACTGACAACAGTGCGACTACAAGTGACAAAACGCAACTAAAACTGACAAAAACCAACTAAAAGCAACACAAACTAGACTTAAATTGACAAAAATGCTACTAAAGGCAACAAAAAAGCATATTAAAGTGACAAAACGTAACTCAAAGTGACAAAAATGCAGCTAAAAGTAACAAAAACCAACTGAAAGGGACACAAACCCGATTAAAAGTGACAAAAATACTATTATAGACAACAAAAATGCATCTAAAAGTGACTAAAATGCAACTAAAAGTGATATAAAAGCTATTATAGGTAACAAAGATGCATCTAAAAGTGACAAAAACCAACAAAAAGCAAAACAAACCCAGCTTAAATTAACAAAATACAACTAAAAGTAACTAAAATCCATCTTAAAGTGACAAAATGTAACCAAAAGTGACGAAAATGCTACTAAAAGTGACAAAAACCAACTTAAAGAAACACAAACCCAACTAAAAGTGAAAAAAACGCTATTATAGGCAACAAAATGCATCTAAAAGTGATCAAATCGCAACTACAAGTGACAAAAACCTACTGAAAGCAACACAAACCCGACTAAAAGTGACATAAACGTGCATAAACAAACTAAAGGCAACAAAAATCCATCTTAAAGTCACAAAACGTAACTGAAAGTGACAAAAACAAACTAAAGGCAACACCAACCCGGCTAAAAGTGACAAAAATACTAATTATAGGCAACAAAAATGCATCTAAAAGTGATAAGTAACACCAAATCTTTCCATCTGATTTTGTAATTTAAAATGTTGAAAAAGGCAGATTTTTTTTCAAGATTTTCTATATTCAGTCTAAATTAGCTTTGATTCAGTCTGTTAAATGTTTATTTTGACAAAGTTTGACTAAAACATTATGGCATGAACATATAATTGAAATGATTGTGTCAAAAACAAATATTGCAGTAGTATCAGTGTTGCACAGTCATACCGTATTTTCTATTTGTTTTGTGATTCAACTGGTTTTAAGGTTCGTGATTGACCAATTTGTAATGAAATATTCACTGTGCGAAAGAAAATGTAATTAAATCAAACCAATAAATTAAACCAACTACAAGAATTCAAAAGTTGTATAAAAGTGTTCTAAGTCCTCATTTGTTGGACAGGAATATATTACCTTTTTTAATTCCACTAAATCTATTACAAAAAATCCATTGTTTTACGGCTTGTTACATTTTGTTCCCACTTTAATGAGTCTGTCACTTGTAAAAAAGAACATCGAGTGCTGCAGAAGTTATGAAACAAAAGCAAAACTTACTCTTCACTTCCCTCAGTACCTAACGAAATGTGTTATGTTTTAAGTCTTGAGCACAACCAGGAAAGTTTTTGTCATGCTTTCTCACTTTTAGTTGCATTTTTGTTGCTTTTAGTTTTAGTTGTGTTTTTGACATTTCTAGTTGTATTTTTGACATTTTTAGTCATGTTTTTGTTGCTTTTAGTCACGTATACTGTTAATAACTCTAACTAATACTGTTAATAACTATAACTAATACTGTTACTGTTAAGTTGAGTCTTTACCCACAAACCTGGAGCTTGGTGGTTCAATCTAGGGCTGCACAACTGATCAAAATCAATTCAAAATCGCAATTTTAATGGACACAAGGAGCAAATCGCAAAGCTGCAATTTTTGTAGTGCAGTCATTTCTTCCACAAACAACAAAATATCCTGTTTGAGTCATCATTAAAACAGCATGACAAAAGAGTGACTAAAAGTGTCAAAAACGCCAGGCAAACATGACTATTGGCAGCACAAACGTAACTAAAAGTGACAAATAACGTCACTAAAAGCGTCAAAAACATGACAAAGAGAGACAAAAACATTAGCAAGAACATGTTTAGACGGCAGATGCTCAGAACGAGTCTGGATATGATTTAACGACTTAAAACAGCGGAAGATTCTCGGATAAATGACGCAGATGATCTGAAAATACCTCCCGGATCGAGGGAGTTCCGTAGGAAGTGTGTTTGATGCTCGGAGGGGGGAGGATTTTCTAATAAACATTCCTCAAAACACAGTGAATGCAACTCAAAGCTACTTCAGGTGTGTTTTTGATGATGGAACATTGTTAGAACAGGGTTAAAAGCTCAAAAAAGCCACTGTAGCAGAATATAGTCCCTTTAAACAAGGTCTGTGTGATACAGTGATAAAAAATCGAATCGTGAGCTGGTCCCTGTGACAATCTGCTATTTTTATAACATCGCCGTATCGCGATTCACTCTCTTTAATGCAGCTGTCTGTTCAAGCACACTTTTTCTCCTGTTGTTTAGCCTCTGAAGCCTCTGAGCAGATGACTTTATTTACCTCTTAAAGGCTCTTAAGTGCAATAATTCAACTCAATGCACCAAAACGCAACTAAAAGCGACAAAAATGCGTCCAAAAACTACAAAGATGTGACTAAAAGTGAGAAAGACGTGACTAAAAGTAACAAAGACGCGACTAAAAGCGACAAAAATGCGTCTAAAAGTGGCAAAGACGCGACTAAAAGTGACAAAGACGCGACTAAAAGTGACAAAGACGCGACTAAAAGTGACAAAGACGCGACTAAAAGTGACAAAGACGTGACTAAAAGTGACAAAGACGTGACTAAAAGTGACAAAGACGCGACTAAAAGTGACAAAGACGCGACTAAAAGTGACAAAGACGTGACTAAAAGTGACCAAAAATGACAAAGACGTGACTAAAAGTGACAAAGACGTGACTAAAAGTGACAAAGACGTGACTAAAAGTGACAAAGACGCGACTAAAAGTGACAAAGACGCGACTAAAAGTGACAAAGACGCGACTAAAAGTGACAAAGACGCGACTAAAAGTGACAAAGACGTGACTAAAAGTGACAAAGACGCGACTAAAAGCAACAAAGACGAGACTAAAAGTGACAAAGACACGACTAAAAGTAACAAAGACTCACTTAATTACAACAAACACAACTAAATGTGACTAAAAGCGACATAATCGTGTTTAAAATGTTAATCTGAATAGAAAATCTAATCGCATCAGTCAGAAAAATCACAATTACATATTTTTTCCTAAATCGGCAATAGAAAAACCAAAGTGAACACAAATCATGACAAAATCGAAATCGTGATCTGGCCCCAAGAAAATCGTGTTTATAATGTTTTGCCGTATCGCCCAGCTCTACTTAACTAAACTGAACACTCGAGGCCACAGCAACAGAAAACAAAACAAAACAAAACAAACACGTCCAACAACAAAGAGTCAAATGAAAAGGTGTCAGATCAAACCAAACTGCGCCGTGACACTCGCTTCCACCACAGTATCGACACCACTGACTCATTTTGTTAAAGTGTGACACGGCGCTGGAGTTTCCTGTAAATCAGCTGACCCTGAAGGCGTTACATGACTAAACACATAAGGTTTTTTTCTTTTTTTCCCTCCATTTTCCCCTCGTCCTGCAGTTCCTCCTTTACGCCTCTTTCTCTCTCGCTCTGTGTCGGCTTCAAAAATGAAAAGTTGAAGCTTCGACTTTGAGCTATTTTTGGATCGACTGTGAAGATTGGCAAAAATAACACAACTTTATTTTGAAACTTCACTACAGAAGAACGAGGAGGAGAGATAAAGGTGATTCACTGGAGCATTTTCACAAAGAAAGAAACAAAAACAAAACAAACGTATGACTCATTATTGTTCTCAGTCATTGCAAAAAATACCAGCCTCGTGATAGAATAGTTTATGCATTTAATTTCGTTATCAATTAATGTTCACACCACAACATGTAGGACTAAAACTATGATTACACAACTAAACTTTAATAAAAATGTAAACATATCCTACAAAGTTTACTTCAGGGGCCAAACATGTTTTATTATAATATGGTAAAGGTTTATTTGCAACAAGCTTGATCATTTAATATTTTTTATTTATTGTGTTTTTATTTAAACCAGGCATGTCCAAACTCAGGCCCGGGGGCCAAATGCGGCCCTCAGACCAATTTTTCTTGGCCCACATTGTCCTGAGAAGTACTATTTACAGCACATTTCAGATTTTCTACAATTCTAACCTAAATAACTAACATTTTGGTGCGACACAGACCTGATATTAAGGCACTGAGACTGAATGTAGATGTGGTGGTGCTTAAAACATCAGATAAATGCAGCTTTTTTTAACGTTTCATGATTGATTTGTGGCCCTCCGCTTGGTCTATATTTCAATATGTGGCCCTCGATGGAAAAAGTTTGGACACCCCTGGTTTAAACTGAAAAAAGTGCTTTGTTAAACCAAAATAATGAAATAATTTTAATTTGCAACACGCAATTGAATGTAATTGAAGTCTATTCGTATGAAAATTACGATTTATACAAATGTTATACCTATTTTTTTAAATACTAGAATGTTCCAAAGTCGTTCTTTACAGCAACAGAATGTAATGTTTTCCAGAAGGTCAAATTAAAAATATTAGGTTGATTCCAAAACATTTCTTAACAGGAACAGAGCCTAATATTTTCACATTGCAACTCAAAAATATTAGGTTATTCCAAAGTATTTATTTACAGTAAATGACATAACATTTTCACAGTGAAACTTGAAAATATTACTTTATTCCAAAGTATTTCTTTAGTGTGAAAACAATATTTTCACAGTGCAACTTAAAAATATTAGGTTATTCCAAAGTATTTATTTACAGGAACAGAACATAATATTTCCACAGTGGAAACTTAAAGGCCCCATGACAGGCTGAAGCACTCATTTTACTAAAACACAGTTAAGATAATAATATTCAAGATTCTGCTAAAAACAAAACAGTTTTTATCCCAGTTTGGCAGTTTTTTAGGTTTAAATGTTTACTTCCTGGTTGTAAATCATGACATCACACTGGGGAATTCTGTAACTGTTGCCTAGAAACCATGTCGTACTCTGGGTGAAAACTCCTCAAATGTCACAGAAATTATTATTTTACAAATAAAAACACATAGCAACGCCTTTATTTTGATGAATTAATGTTTAAAGGATCAGATGTATGTGTTTCTTGGTTGTAAATTGTCCCTGGTGTGTCTCCCTAGTGTGATGTCATCGTGTTTTGGAACTCTGCTCTACTTCCTGTAAATTTCAACACATTTTTCAACATTTCTTCACAAACTGACACCTGATTGGTGTAAAACTATCATTCATATTCACAACAGGTTTTATTCCACCAAATAAAGTCGAAACTAGAAAATCCTAAAAACCTGTCATACGCACTTTAAAATATTAGCTGATTCCAAAGTATTTCTTTACAGTAACATGACCTAACATTTTCCCTGTGCAACTGAGAATCTTTTCATGGTGTAACTTAAAAATATTACGTTTTTCCAAAGCATTTCTTTAGTGTCAAAACAATATATTCACAGTGCAACTTAAAAATATCGGGCTATTCCAAAGCATTTCTTTATAGTGACAGAACCTAATATTTTCACATTGCAACTTAAAAGTAGATAAGATAAGATAAGATAAGAGATCCTTTATTTGTCCCACAATGGGGAAATTTTAATGTTGCAACACACAGTTTAGAACAGGAATGAATGAAATAGGCGCATTTTTTTTAGCTTGTTTCTGCATATCTGTTTTTGTCTTATTGTATTTTATATTGTGTCTGTACAGCACTTTGGGCCATTGTGGTTGTTTTTAAATGTGCTTTATAAATAAATTTGACTTGACTTGACTTGGCATGCAATAAAAATAGGATAAATAATTACTAAACATGGTAATAAAAATACAATATAAAGTATAAAGTGCACACTCTTATTTACAGTAGGTGGCTGTCTGGGAGTAAATAGTAAAAAAAATGGCAGTATTAGGTTATTCCAAAGCATTTCTTTACAGTAACATGACCTAACATTTTCCTTTTGCAACTTATACATATTAGGCTGTTCCAAAGCATTTCTTTAACAGAACATAATCTTTTCTTGGTGTAATTTCAAAATATTAGGTTGTTCCAAAGCATTTCTTGTAACGCAGTCTACAATTTTGATTCGGATTTAATTCAAATTTTAGGTTGTTCCACAGTAATTCTTTTCCCTAATCCTAAATTTGTCCAGTTGTGCAACCATCAATTTCATCTAGGTATGGCTACTTAAAAGTACACATTTTAAGTTAAAGGTCCCATGACAGGTTGGACGACTCATTTAACCAAAATGTAGTTCAGATGAACATATTTCAAAATTAGCTAAAATTCTTTACACATTTTGCACCAGTTTTTAGCAATTTTTAGCTTTTTAA
This sequence comes from Rhinogobius similis, assembly GCA_019453435.1. Taxonomy (NCBI): domain Eukaryota; kingdom Metazoa; phylum Chordata; class Actinopteri; order Gobiiformes; family Gobiidae; genus Rhinogobius; species Rhinogobius similis. The sequence continues at coordinate 40,298,533 of CM033625.1, forward strand.
ATTTTACTTCCTGGTTGTAAATGATGACATCACGCTAGGAAATTACCATAGCAACAACACCGTACACTGGGCCAAAACTCATCTAATGTCACATTTTTTAAAATGTGACAAATAAAAACAAATGTGAACTAAACTGAAAAAACTGAAAAAACTGAAATGTGAAATAATGTTTAAAGGGTCTAAAAAGTAGTTTATTTTGTGTAAATTATCCATATCCTTTGTCTCCCCAGTGTGATGTCATCAGTTTGTTTACTTCCTGTATTTTTCAACTTGTTTATCTTCTTTTCTCCACAAACAGCGATCTGATTGGTGTAAAACTATCATTTATATTTACAACAGATATTAATACACTAAATAAAGTTAGAATTAGAAAATCATAGAAACCCGTCATACGCACTTTAAAGGGCCTTTGACAGGTTGAACTACTCATTGAACTAAAATGCAGTTAAGATAAATATATTTCAATTTCTACCAAAATCTTTATACATTTCACCCCAGTTTAGCTATTCTTTTAGGTTTTTAATCGTACTTCCTGGTTGTAAAGTATGACATCACACTAGGAAATTACCATAGCAACCACGCTGTACATTGGCCAAAACTCATCTAATGTCACAGATTTTGTTAATTTGACAAAGAGAAACACAAGTGAACACCTTTATTTTGTAGAATCGATGTTTAAAGGGTCAAAAAAGTTGTTTCTTTTGTGTAAATTCTGCATAACCTTTGTCTCCCCAGTGTGATGTCATCAGTTTGTTTACTTCCTGTAATTTTCAACAGATTTTTCAACTTTTCTCCACAAATAGTGACCTGATTGGTGTAAAACTACAATTTATATTTACAAGAGGTATTAATACACTGAATAAAGTCAAATTTAGAAAATCCTAAAAACCTGTCATACGCCCTTTAAGTTAAAAACATGTTTTGAGAACGTGGAAAAAACTGAAAGTTGGAGAGTTTCTCAACCTCTTTAGGGCATATCAGCCACTCTTTTCATCACAAAATCTAATCAAAATAGATACATGACAACAAAATGACATCACAACATTGACTTTTGTGATTAATATTCACTTCGTATCCAATCCTAGAGTCGTCTCGAGGTCGATTTGTCATTTAAAAATTCCCGGATTTCTAAATATCCCATGTCCTAAGCGTGGTTATATTCGGAGCATTTGTAATTGCAGTATTTTTAGCGGCTGACGCAGTGGCCGGTGTCGCCCGCTCTAGTGTAACGCTGCAGTCGTGAGGCGGGCGGCGGTTTGTCCGGAGAGAGGTGATGGGACTGTGAACGCATCGTGAGTCAGGGCCCAGTCACGGCTCAGAAATGTGGGAGAGAAGAGGAACAAAGTGGAGCAAAGGCCGTGAAAGACTGGCTTTTGTGAGACGACTGTAGCTGCGGGTCTTTGTGCTGGAAATCAGAAGTGTTTTGGAGATATGCAAAGTTAGAATACGGCACAATACTTAAAAAAAAGGCTTAAAAAAGTGGAGGAAATAAATAAAACGGATAAAACAAACTTGCTGGAGTCGACCCAGATACTATTCAATACTTAAAGTGCATATGACAGGTTTTTAGGATTTTCTAATTTTAACTTTATTTGGTGTATTAATACCTGTTGTAAATATAAATGATAGTTTTACATCAATCAAGTAGCTGTTTGTAGAGAAAAATGGAAAAATATGTTGAAAATGACAGGAAGTAAACAAATTGATGACATCACACTGGGGAGGCAAAGGTTATGCATAATTTACGTAAAAGAGAGACTTTTTTGACACTTTCAACATTAATTCAACGAAATAAAGGCGTTCGTGTGTATTTTTATTTGTCAAATGTTTTAAAATCTCAGTTTTTACCTAATGTACTTTCTAATTTCCTAGTGTGACGTCATCATTCACAACCAGGAAGTGAAATTAAAAACCTGAAAAATTGCTTATTTGGGATCAAATTTGAACAGCATTTTAGCAAACACTGAAATATATTTATCTTAACTACATTTTAGTCAAATGAGTAGTCCAACCTGTCATAGGCCCTTTAAAGTGCGTATGACAGGTTTTTAGGATTTTCCAATTTTGACTTTATTCAGTGTATTAATACCTTTTGTAAATATAAGTTGGAGTTTGACACCAATCAGGTCGCTGTTTGTGGAGAAAAGTTGAAAAATCTGATGAAAATTACAGGAAGTAAACACATGATGACATCACACTGGGGAGACAAAGGTTATGCATAATTTACACAAAAGAAACAACTTTTTTGACCCTTTAAACATTGATTCAACAAAATAAAGGCGTTCACGTGCGTTTCTCTTTGTCAAATTAACAAAATCTGTGACATTAGATGAGTTTTGATCAATGTACAGTGTGGTTGCTATGGTAATTTCCTAGCGTGATGTCATACTTTACAACCAGGAAGTAAATTTAAAAACCTAAAAGAATCGCTAAACTGAGGTCAATTGTGTAAAGATTTTAGTAGAAATTAAAATATATTTATCTTAACTGCATTTAACTGGACCCGATGTATGCATTAAAATCAATAATCAATCAATCGTCAATTAATTTAGTATTCAAATAATCGTTAATTGGTCTCAAATTAAGCTGCAGTTGATGAAAATGACATTGAAAACGTGTTAATTTTGTATATTTGGATGAAAAGACACGTTTGTTCATAAATGTTCTCAACGAGGATTCTCAAATGGCTTCACTTCAACTTCATCTGGATGAAAATAGTGAAAATCTTTTGACCACAATACTTCTGTGTTCCAAACAACAAATTGATTACACGAAAAATAACCACACGACTAATCGATTAGCTAAATATCGTTAGTTGCAGCCCTACATTAAAGTGCGTATGACGGGTTTTTATGATTTTCTAATTTTGACTTTATTCAGTGTATTAATACTTTGTGTAAATACAAATTATAGTTTTACACCGATCAAGTCGCTGTTTGTGGAGAAAAGTTGAAAAATCCGTTGACAATAAAGTAAATAAACTGATGACGTCACGCTGGGGAGACAAAAGTTATGCATAATTTACACAAAAGAAACTACTTTTTGACCCTTTAAACTTTGATTCAACAAAATAAAGGTGTTCACATGTGTTTTTCTTTGTCAAATGAACAAAATCGGTGACATTAAATGAGTTTTGGCCAGTGTACAGTGTGGTTGCTATGGTAATTTCCTATTGTGATGTCATACTTTACAACCAGGAAGTAAAATTTAAAACCTAAAAAACAGCTAAACTGGGGTTAAATTTGTAAAGATTTGAGTAGAAATTTGAATATATTTATCTTAACTGCATTTTAGTTAAATGTGTATTTCAACCTGCCATAGGCCCTTTAAACAAATAAACAAAAATAACAGAAGAATATGTATTTTTTTCTTTAGAAAGCATATGTCTTCCATGTGAGTGGGCTTGCACTTCCACAGACCTGACTCGTACTTCACCTGGAAAGCCTCCTCCTGAGTGTCTCCATGAAAATATTCCTTTCTTCGGCTATAATATTCCACAGTATGGCATTAAAACTTTTCTGGAATGTATGGTTTCAACTTTCCTCGGAATCATGCAGGTGGCGTAACACTTCCAGAAAGTTACACAGTGTCACTTTAAGTTGTAAATAGTATATTATAAATGGTATTAGTATTATATTAATGTTGTTTTGCATAATAATAATAATAATGTACCCGATGGAAACTACACATTACTTTCAGGATTTGGTGTTGGCGCTCTATCTACTGGCAGCAGAGAGAATTTACCATGGGGAAATAAACAAAAGCTAGCCTGCCCCGACATGCTAACGTAAGCACACAGTTGTAATGAATGTGATTTGAGGCAGAAATGCTCAGAACGAGTCTGTGATGGTTTATGGACAGCACAGGAGACCTTAGGATCGCTACCCTCTGATAACTGGGTGTTTTCTGAGGCTCAGAGGGAGAGGACCTCATAAATAAGTAGATATGGCCAAAAAATATCATCAAAAATTTCTTGGGGCCAGATCGTGATTTCGATTTTATCACGGTTCATGTTCACGTTGTATTTTTCTATTGTCTTTAATAGAGCTGCACCATTTAGGAAAAATATCTAATTGTCATTTTTCTGACCAGTGTGATTATATTTGAGATTTGTGTTGTAATAAAAGGATTCAGTTCAAATTCACTTTTTAAACACAATTTTGTCGCTTTTAGTCGCGCTTTTGTCACGTTCAGTTGTGTTTGTCATATTTAAACGCGTCACTTTTAGTCACTTCTTTGTTATTTTTACTCGCATTTTTGACGCTTTTAGTCGCGTTTTGGTGCATTGAGTCGTGTTTGTTGATCGTAGGTGCGTTTTTGTCGCTTTTAAACACATTTTTATCACTTTTGGTCATGCTTTTGCTGCTTGTTTCAGAAGTTATTCGTACAAATCCAAACTACAGTGTTAGCAGTTTTTATTCAAATCAAAGCAAGACATTTTGTTGTTTGTGGAAGAAATTATTGCACTTATTGTGTGGATTAGGTCTGGGCGATATGGTGATAAAAATCGAATCATGAGCTGGTCCCTGTGACAATCTGCAGTTTTTGTGAAATTGTTGTATCGTGATTCAGTGTTTGTCTGTTTAATGCAGCTGTCTGTTCAAACACACTTTTTCTCCTGTTGTTTAGCCTCTGAAGCCTCTGAGCAGATGACTTTATTTACCTCTGAAAGGCCAGAGCTGCACAATTAAACCAAATCCACAATAAAAATGCAACTAGACGTGACAATAAACGACAAAAACGTGACTAAAAGTGACAAAAACACAACTAAAAGTGACAAAAACACAACTAAAAGTGACAATAACGCAACCAAAAGTGACAAAAACGTGACTAAAAGTGACAAAAACACAATTAAAAGTGGCAAAAATGTGTTTAAATTTGACAAACACAACAGAATGTGACAAAAACATGACTAAAAGTGACAAAATTATGTTTAAAATGTGAAACTGAACAGAATCCTATTATTATAAATCAAAAATCTAATCACAATCTCACTGGTCAGAAATATCACAATTTTTTTTCCTAAATAGTGCAGCTCTATTATAGCCATGAACATAAACATCGTGATAAAATCGAAATCATGAGCTGGCCCCAAGAAAATCGTAATAATAATTTTTTGCCATATCGCCCAGCCCTAGTGTGGATTTGGTTTAATTGTGCAGCTCTGGCCTTTAAGAGGTAAATAAAGTCATCTGCTCAGAGGCTTCAGAGGCTAAACAACAGGAGAAAAAGTGTGTTTGAACAGACAGCTGCATTAAAGACACAAACAGTCAATCACGATACGACGATGTCACAAAAATAGTCACAGGGATGAGCTCACAGTTCCATTTTTATCACCGTATCACCCAGATCTATAAATAAATAATAACGAAACAAGTGTGAATGAAGCCAAACACAACTCCAGGTGATGAGGGAACAGCAGCTCAAAGTAAATTTAGAACAATACGGTACGTGTGCTTTTAAATATTGCTTTGTAAGTTGTGTTTGTCGCGTGGTATCGTCTCAGATTGTGGCTCGAACGGTCCGCTGTTTTGTCCACAGAATGACAACAGTTTACGTCCGTCGCTGTGGCGCTGCACGGAGCAGCCCTGCCCTCTCGGCTCACTCAGACATTTCCTGTTTTTGACCTGGGTCTTTATTTAGAGCCATCCTCCTCCTCCTCCTCCTCCACCATCACCGCTTCACAGTTTTAGAGAGAAAGAAGAGAAAGAGGAGAAAAAGAGGGTGAGAGAGGGATAGGAAAGGGAGTATGGGAAGAAGGGAGGAGAGGAGGGACGGCAGTGGAGGGAGAGAGAGAGTAGAGAGGGGAGAAAAGGCATGAGAGGGAAAAGAGGGAAAAGGGAGGGAAAAAGAGAAGAGAGGGAAAAGAGAGAGAAAAGAGGGGGAGAAGAGAGAGAAAAGAAAGAAAAGAGAGGTAAAAGAGAGGGGAAAGGGAGAGAGAAGAGAGAGAAAAGAAACGAGAAAGGGAGGGAAAAGAGGGAGAAGAGAGAGAAAAGAGAGGGAAAAGGGAGGGAAAGGAGAGAGAAAAGAGAGGGGAAAGGGAGGGAAAAGAGGGAGGGAAACGAGAGAGAGAGAAGAGAGGGGAAAGAGAGGGGAAAGAGAGGGGAAAGAGAGGGGAAAGGGAGAGAAAAGAGGAAAAAGGGAGGGAAAAGAGAGAGAGAAAGAAGAGAGAGAGAGAGAGAGAGAAAAGAGAGGGAAAAGAGAGGGAAAGGGGAGAGAAAAGAAAAAGAGGGAGTGAGAGAGAAATAAGTGAGTAAAAGAAGAGAGAAAAAAGAGAGAGTGAGAGAGAGAAACAGAGAGAGAAAGAAGAGAGTGAAAGAGAGAAACACGGGGCCAAAACATTCACAAAAATGGTCGCTGAAGTTTACCTCAGATGAACTCAAACTACTGAGGGTTCAACCGAGGTAACAGAGGCAGAGAGAGAGAAAGAGGGAGGGAGAGAGAGAAGGGGAGAGGCTAAATGTGCAAGTGGACGCATGTGTTTCTAAAACCCAAGACTGAAAGACTAATCTGAATCGCTCAAATCACAGTTTCAATGGTCAAAATGAGGAAATCTAATTATATTTTGTGTCATTAGGCCACCACACTGCAGTGCCCTGGGTGTGTGCATTTCCTTTGTCAATATTTGAAGCATTATCTCAATAAAATTCTTCAGATGATAGTTTAATAGTGTCTGTAAATGTCTTTGAAGTTCAAGTATGGCACAAAACATGAATGAACCATAAAATGAACCACAAAAGTGCAGAAACGTCACTTGCGCTAAAAGTTTTGGTTTCTTTTTATTGTCATTTTAATAGTTTGAATCATAGCAGTAATAGTGTAGATCAGTGGTTCTCAAACTTTTTACCACCAGAGAAAATATTTGGCTTTCAGAGAACCGCCAAATCTAAACTGGGTCTACAACAGGGCTATTTCAGGTCTAAATTTGAGATAAACCTGGTCTTAAGTAGGAATACACCATTGCCACAGTAGTTTTAACTAGAAATTTACTAAAAGAGCAAAAAGTTGGAAGAAAATGTCCTCTAAATGAATGAATGAATAAGTTTATTTGGCTGTCCATATACCAAAAAAAATTATATACAATAGAGAAAAAAAATACATTTCCATCTGTTTGCAATAAGCCCATCCTGAATATTATACAAACTCAACAACACAGACATAAAAAAGAAAAATCCACTACGTTTTATCTTAAACTTAGAATTCTACTCTCTCTTGTAAATCTTTTAATTTATAACAATAATTTATATGTATTAATCATTTCATTTTTAGAGTTTTTTAAAGTGTTAGAGTGTTAATTAACTTAAATCCATCACTGAGCTCATTCCACAGTTTGATTCCTAAAACAGTCACACATCTTTGCCTAACATTAGTTCTTGCTTTATTCAAACCAAAGTCGACCTCTGAGGTTGTAGCGACTATTTCGTAATTTAAAGAAAGATTGAATGCCTATGGGAAGGTCCTTACTCACAGCACCAAACAAAATTTCCAACATTTTTAACTTAACTATGTCCATAAATTTTAATATTTTTGATTTTAAAAAGAGTTCATTAGTAGGATCACGAAATCCTGCTTTATTAATTATTCTTAGTGTCCTTTTTTGTAGTTTGATTATTGGATCCAAGTATGTTTTACAGGCATTTCCCCAGATTTCTGAGCAGTCTAAATGAACATAAAACATTACAATTGAAGAGCCACCAGAAGATGTACCACAGTTTGAGAAACACAGGTGTAGACGATTGTACTATCCAGTTTAGTGGGTTAGCGATGTAACTTCAGGGTCAAACCTAGAATGGTGTACTACAGCTCTGGTTCACTTCCTGCCAGAGTAAATCTCGATGGCAACAGGCCTCAAACTCCCCTGCTCTGGACCAGGTTAAAGTGCATATGACAGGTTTTAACGAGTTTCTAATTTATATTTTATTTGGTATATTAATGCGTATTGTACATAAAAATTATTGTTTTACACCAATCAAGTCATGGTTTGTGGAGAAAAGTTGAAAAATCTGTAAAAAGCTGATGACATCACACCGGGGAGACTCATTCCATCCAAAGGTTCTGCATAATTTACCCAAAATTAACAACTTATTTTACCCTTAAAACATTAATTCAACAAAATAAAGGTGTTCACATGTGTTTTGATTTGTCGGACAAAAAAACCTCTGACATTAGCCGAGTTTTAGCTCAGTGTTCAAAGTAATTTCTTAGTGTGATGTCATCGTTTACGACCAGGAAGTGATATTAAAAAACTAAAAAAGATTTGAAATTGAAGTTGAATTGAAGAAATTGAGATTTGAGTTGAAAATTAGCACTTGCTATAAACTCTGTCTGCATCGGATCAGCTGCAAGCTTTGGTCTGTAACTATGTATGATTGCATTGTCCCTGCCAAATAAACAAAATTTTAGTTACATGAGTAGACCAACCTGTCATTGGCGCTTTAAGTTCAGCTCAAACGGCACACGCAGCGAACCAATCAGATTTCACCTTCCTCCAGATTCCTGTCGATCTGGTGCACGGATTGTACAAGAAGTGCTCCACGGGGAGATCTTTTTGAGACAGACGATTCTCTCGTGAAGGAATCGAGTTGAGAAATCTAAAGCAAATGATTAACACGCAGCTTGTCATAGCCTCATTACCTACCGCTTTGCACAATATTCTTATACATATTACTCCCATAGAGTTACACCTGCAGTAAAGTAAACGGTTCATTATTATTCAAACAAGAGCTTGGTTCTAATGCCCTGATATTGTCCCGTGAAGAGCGTCATTTGAATTGATCAAGCTTTGCACATCTAACTCATCAAACTTACGCACTGAGTGAATCAACAATCCTTTCCCAGCCTTCTTTTCTGTACTCCAGTGTTCTGATTGGCTGGCGGGTGCTAACTCCTCCCCTTTATATGAGCACGGTCTCATTCAGACGATCTTGGGTAGACAGAACGAGATGTGTCAGTCCAGGTAAGAGGAACTGATCCAGGATTCACAGACCAGACCTCTGCTTTATCCCGGGGCCAGGACATGGAGGCAGCAGTCTGAGCAGAGAGGCCCGGACGTCCATCTCCACACACGCTTCCTCCTGCTCTTCACACACACTTCCTCCAGCTCTTTACACACACACATTTCCTCCAGCTCTTCCACACACTTCCTTCTGGTCTTCACACACACTTCCTCCTGCTCTTCACACACATTTCCTCCAGCTCTTCCACACACTTCCTTCTGGTCTTCACACACACTTCCTCCTGCTCTTCACACACATTTCCTCCAGCTCTTCACACACACTTCCTCCAGCTCTTCACACACACTTCCTCCAGCTCTTTCACACACTTCCTTCTAGTCTTCACACACACACTTCCTCCAGATCTTCACTTCCTCCAGCTCTTCACACACACTTCCTCCAGATCTTCACTTCTTCTAGTTCTTCACACACACTTCCTCCAACTCTTCACACACACTTCCTCCAGATCTTCCACACACACTTCCTCCTGCTCTTCACACACACTTCTTCCAGATCTTCCGCACACTTCCTCCGGATCTTCCACACACACTTCCTCCTGCTCTTCACACACACTTCTTCCAGATCTTCCGCACACTTCCTCCAGATCTTCCACACACACTTCCTCCAGCTCTTCACACACACTTCTTCCAGATCTTCCGCACACTTCCTCCAGATCTTCCACACACACTTCCTCCAGCTCTTCACACACACTTCTTCCAGTTCTTCACTTCCTCCAGCTCTTCCACACACACTTCCTTCTTCTCTTCACACACTTCCTCAGAGCTTCACACACACTTCCTCCTGTTCTTCAGACACTTCCTCCAGCTCTTCACACACACTTCCTCCTGCTCTTCACTTCCTCCTGCTCTTCACACACTTCCTCCTGCTCTTCACACACACTTCCTCCAGATCTTCACACACTTCCTCCAGCTCTTCACTTCCTCCAGCTCTTCCACACACACTTCCTTCTTCTCTTCACACACTTCCTCCACTCTTCACTTCCTCAGATCTTCACACACACTTCCTCCAGCTCTTCACACACTTCCTCAGCGCTTCACACACACTTCCTCCTGCTCTTCACACACTTCCTCCACTCTTCACTTCCTCCAGATCTTAACACACAGTTCCTCTTGTTCTTCACACACTTCCTCCAGCTCTAAGTATCAGGCTGAAGGATCACTCTATGCACGTGTTTGACGATGATGGAAAGTATCTTCAAACCCACCCAGTAGGGCTGTAGTCTTTTAGTCGATTAATCGGTCGATGGTGTTTTAGTCGACCAACATTTTTATTAGTTAACTCATTATTTTATTTCGATTAAAAGGATTTATATGACACAAACTGTGAAAAAAATGCAGTATGAAGTGAGTTAGCTAAATATTTTGGAGTGAATAATGAGTTTAGTCTAATTTATACATATATATCTAACATATAAATACAATTTCCTTGAACTTTTCTGTAGTAATTGTTATTTCTTTGCATGATCTCCAGTGCAGTTGTATTTTTTTTTTTGGTGCAGTTTGGGTCAGATTCAGAGAGATACCTCATAGTTTTGCCACACTCCTTTTTATCGGTTTATTAATCGGTTAATTAATCGGTCGATAAGGCAGGTCTTTAGTCAACCAAGTATTTCTTGAGTCTACCACCCAGGCACAGGGAGAACATTTAAAACCACTCTGCCCCCTCGAGTTTGTGAAAAACCATCAGACTGTAGGGCTGCAACCAACGATTATTTTGGTTATCAATTAGTTGAGCGAAGAATTCTTTCTTTTAGAATGCGGTAGACTCCGATGAAGCCGAAGTGAAGCCATTTGAGGACGTCCTGGTGGAGAATATTTACAGATGAAAGGTTGTTTTCATCAAAAAACACAAAATTTCCACATTTTCTGCGGCATTTTTGTGCAATTCCTGCTCTGTCTGAGTCATAAAACCTCTTGGCATGTTTTGGAGTCTGTGTATAGAACAGTTAACGACTATTCGATGACTTAATTAGTTGACTGTTTCTATAATGGATTAGTTGCGATTAATTGATTAACTTGATGCTGCCGTACGAAATTGATCAACTGATTCAACACGTGAAGCACTAAACTGTTAAAGCCTGCACTGTTTTTTGATTCCAATTCGACCGTTTTCAAAATATTTCATGGGTTAAATTCATGTTTTTTTGGTTAAAGATGTCCTCTACTAAATCCTCTTGTGTCCGTGGCATTGAAACCCTCAGAAACTGTAGATTAGACCTCAAGAAACAAGAATTTAGCTTCAGTTTAGCAGTTGATTTTCTCAGTCTTCTTTCAAATGCTATAATGCTCCGGGGCAGGTTTAAAATGTACAATGAACTGAATCTTTGATCATTGATGAAACGCTGCACCAAATGCCACTGGACCAGCTGAAATCTCTCTGCCCTACAACAAATGTTTTGCGAGAAATTGATTTATAAAGAATGTAGTTAATAAAAGTCCATAGCCGCGGGAACATAATTTTGGAAGGGGGTGCATTCTTTTTTTTATTTTTTCTTCGTGAAGTTGCAGCAATTTATTTAGGGCCAACAAACGCACAAAAAAAACACGTCAGGACCCATGTAACTTTTGTAGAATGATCAAGATACAGCAGAAAAAAGACAGAGAATTCATTATTTATGCTGCTCCTGACTCACACACAAACACACGCACGAGCAGGTGTCTGTATGAAATCATGAACCTCGACTTCTACGTGTGAAAATAACATTTGGTGATGGTCAACAGCGCATGTGCCAAAGTAAATAATATCAGTGTTTCACAAAGTAGGTGACTGTACAGTAGGGCTGTAGTCGACTAAAGACATGTCCCTATCGACCGACGATATTATTATTATTATTATTAGTCGACTAAAAAATGGACGTGGCAAAAATATCACAACTATGAAGTATCTCCGTGTGTCCAACCCAAACTGCACTCAAAAGAACACAACTACACAGGAATTTATGCAAAAACAACATAAAAGTTCTAGGAAACTGTGTTGGACTTCAAAATCTTCAGCAGACTCACTCCATATCGTCTCTTCTTTGCTGCTTATTCCATATAAATCCTTTAAATCTAAAAAAAATATGTAGTCGACTAAGCCAGTGGTTCTCAAACTAGGGGTCGGGACTCCAAATGGGGTCGCGAAAGGATTTCCAGGGGTCCCCAGATGATGGGGAAAAATGAATACAATCGTGTTAAACCAGGCTTGACACCTTCAAATGCAGTGGTAAATGTAGATTCCTATTTGTTGGTCTATTAAAGTCATTTTTCTAGCTCTGTTTTCTCTAAATAAAATCAAACATTAGATATATGGCTAATTTATCACTTAGTGTGTTTTTTTGTGTTTGGGGGCCGCAAATGTGAACTATTGTTATTTTTGGGGTCGCGACCGAAAAAGTTTAAGAACCACTGGACTAAGCCACCATCGACCGATTAATAGACTAAACAATTTACAGAATGAATTACAGCTCCACTGTTCAGCGTTATGACAGCAACACGGTGCAACAACGAGTTTAATTACGGCGACTTCATCAGTTCACTCACTGTTCAGACGCTCAGATGAAACAAAGTCCCACCTCTGTGAGACGAGGACATGTGGATTTGTGCCTCTGTCTTTCCTTGTAAACTCCCTTTGGTCCTTCTGCGTCGCGTCCATAGAACTATAATAAAACCTGGAAGATGAATCCAAGATGGCCGTCCTGTTTATCCCTATGGAGAGTGCTCATTGGTGCATGACCCCAAAAAAGTTTCTCCGCATTTACTTCCTGATACGAAGGCTGACATCTTTGTTTTACTTCCTGATACGATGGCTGCCATCTTTGTTTTAGGGCGCCACGTGACGACAATCCCCAACTTCATATAAAAACGGTAATTTCGGTGATTTTAGAAACGGTAGAAAAGAACATTTCCTTCTGTTTTATTTAAATACTGATAATAATTCAGTACTGTCTGCAATTATAATTTACAATTTTAGAAAAAGGCTGGTTCCAAGAGGCTGCAGTACCTCACACGGCCACAAATCAATCTGGGACCACAGTCAGAGGGGGCGTACCTTATCCAGTTCATTTAATACATCCATGGTCGCGTCAGGTTCAAACACGAGTTGTTACACTTTCCGCCTGTAACTCCAGCAGAGTCGCACATTTAGGCGTCTGAGGTGTAGTTTCCATCTCTTAATCCAGCCTGGGGTTGTCATTTCCTCATTTATTTTGTCACACTTCAGAGAATATAAAAACAACGGTTTGCGCGCTCAGGTCAGTGCGCGGCGCAGCATCGCAGATTTAGTTTTCCCTGAGTTTAACCTGCAGGCATATAGTTGACAGCAAAAACAACTGATAATAGTACAAATACGAATTTATTTGAACAAAACCTGTCATTTTAGAATGAGTTTCATATATCTTACCAAGAATAGTTATAGTTTTGCTCAGGACAAAACTAGCAGACAGTGAGCCTGCTTACAGTTCCCTGACCATCCAGCAGGGGGTCCTCTTGCACCTTCTGCACCCCTAGTTCCCGCGGCTATGTAAAGGTCTGTTAAAATGTGGTAATATTGTTTTAATACGACCAAATGCGCACTCCAAAAAAACAAAACCGACTCGTTTACTCAGTTTTCTATAAAAGGATTTCAAACTCCCTTATCTTTTATACATTTCTATAATTTCTGTATGAGGTGTTTGGCTGATTTGATTGATGTAGTGCTGAATGGAAAGAGAGAGTATGTAAAAGAGAAGAATACGTCAAAGAGAAAGAGGAAATGTTTGAGAGAGGCAGGGGAAATGTGAGAAAGAGGAAGAGAGAAGAAATGGAGAGAGGAGGAAAGATTTTAGAATTACTTTTATTTATCCTCAAGGGGAAATTCTTTTCATCACAGACGTGCCGCCGGCCAGCAAAAGACGGTAAGAAATAAAGAAACTAAAATTAAATATCAGTATCACTGTAAGATTGAAAAACAATTGAGGCGGTCGGTCTTTTTAGCAGCTAAAACACAGATGAAATGTTGGAGAGAGAAAGAAACAGGGAGAGAGAGAGAATAAGATGGAATGATAAAGAGAGGAACAGGTGGAATGTTGGAAAAAGAGAGAGAACGGGAGAGAGAAGAGAGAGAGAAGCAGATGAAATATTGGAGAACGAGAAAGAGGGAGAAATGGAGAGAAGGGAACAAGAAATGTAGGAGGGAGGGAGAGAGAGAGAAACAGGTGAAATATTGGAGAGAGAGGGAGAGAAATATGTTGGAGAGAGGGGAAAGAGACAGAGAGAGAGAAACAGGTGAAATGTTGGCAAGAGAGAGAGAGAGAGAGAGAGAGAGAGAGGAGAGAGAGGTGACAAAGAGGGAAAGAAGAGGTGAGAGGGAGAGAGAAACAAATGAAACATGTGTGGAGAGAGAGAAAGGGGGGGGGGGAATTGAGTGAAATGTCGGCAAGAGAAGGAGAGGGAAAGAGGAGGGACAAATAGATTAAATTTTGGAGGGAGAAAGGGAGAGAGAGAGAGAGAAACATGTTGGAGAGAGAGTGAGAAAGGGAGAGAGAGACAGATGAAATGTTGGAGAGAGAGAGAGAGTAAGGGAGAGAGAAACAGATGAAATGTGGGGGGGAGGAGATAGACGGATGAAATGTTGGAGAGGGAGGGAGAGAGAAACAGATGAAATGTTGGAGAGAGAGAGAGAAAGGGAGAGGGAAGCGAGAGAGAAGCAGATGAAATATTGGAGAGCGAGAAAGAGGGAGAAATGGAGAGAAGGGAACAAGAAATGTAGGAGGGAGGGAGAGAGAGAGAAACAGGTGAAATATTGGAGAGAGAGGGAGAGAAATAAATATGTTGGAGAGAGGGGAAAGAGACGGAGCGAGAGGAACAGGTGAAATGTTGGAGAGAGAGAGAGAGGTGAAATGTGGGAGAGAGAGAGAGAGAGAGGAGATAGAGGTGAAATGTTGGAGACAAAGAGGGAAAGAAGAGGTGAGAGGGAGAGAGAGAAACAGGTGGAATGTTGGAGAGAGAGGGAGATGGGGGAGAGAGAGGAGAGAGAAACAAATGAAACATGTGTGGAGAGAGAGAGAAAGGAGGGGAGAATCGGGTGAAATGTTGGCAAGAGAAGGAGAGGGAAAGAGGAGGGAGAAATAGATGAAATTTTGGAGGGAGAGGGAGAAAGGGAGAGAGAGAGAGAAACAGGTGAAATGTTGGAGAGAGAGAGAGGAGAGAGACAGATGAAATGTTGGAGAGAGAGAGAGTAAGGGAGAGTGAAACAGATTAAATGTGGAGGGGAGAGGAGATAGACGGATGAAATTTTGGAGAGAGAGGGAGAGAGAAACAGATGAAATATTGGAGAGCGGGGGAGAGAAATAAATATGTTGGAGAGAGGGGAAAGAGACGGAGCGAGAGGAACAGGTGAAATGTTGGCAAGAGAGGGAGAAAGAGAGAGAGAGGTGAAATGTTGGAGACAAAGAGGGAAAGAAGAGGTGAGAGGGAGAGAGAGAAACAGGTGGAATGTTGGAGAGGGAGATGGGGGAGAGAGAAACAAATGAAACATGTGTGGAGAGAGAGAAAGGGGGGAGAATCGGGTGAAATGTTGGCAAGAGAAGGAGAGGGAAAGAGGAGGGAGAAATAGATGAAATTTTGGAGGGAGAGGGAGAAAGGGAGAGAGAAACAGATGAAATGTTGGGGGGGGGAGATAGAAACATGAAATGTTGTAGAGGGAGAGAGGAGAGAGAAATAGATGAAATGGTGGGGGAAGAAAAAGAGAAAAGGGGAGAGAGAAACATTAAATATTGGCGAGAGAGACAGAAAACGGGGAGGAGAAACATGAAATATTGGAGAGAAAGGGAGAGATAAACAGATGAAATGTCAGAGAGAGAGAGAAAGCGACAGAAACAAAGGGGAGAGAAAAGGGGGAGAGAGAGGAGAGAGAAACAGATGAAAAATGTGTGGAGAGAAAGAAAGGGGGAGGCGAAACAGGTGAAATTTTGGAGGTAGAGGGAGAAAGGGAGAGAGAGAGAAACAGGTGAAATGTTAGCGAGAGAGTAATGGAGAGAGAAACAGATGAAATGTTGGGAGGGGGGAGAAAAGGGGGGGGGAGATAGAAACAGATGAAATGTTGGAGAGGGAGGGAGAGAGGAGAGAGAAATAGATGAAATGTTGGGGAGAGAGAGAGTAAAGGGGGTGGAGAAACATGAAATATTGGAGAGAAAGGAAGAGAGAGAGAGAAACAGATGAAATATCAGAGAGAGAGAGAAAACAAGAGAGACAAAGGGGGAGAGACAGATGAAATGTTTGAGAGAGAGAGGAAGGGGGAGAGAAAAGGGAGAGAGAAACAGATGAAATGTTTGAGAGAGGAAGGGGGAGAGAGAGAGACAGATGAAATGTTGGGCGCATACCGACTGTGTTTGTGAGAGAGAGAAGGGGGCGGAGCCACAGGGGCAGCTGCTGTTCCTCCAGACGCGTTCACAGACGCCTCGGAGAAACCGCCACTAAAGCCACATAACGGTCTATGACACTGTTATTACACTCTGGATCTAATGTTTGCAACGTGAACGGATCATTTCATCCACAAATAATAACAATAGAACTAGAATTTAAAAATATAAACCACAGTATTCCTTAAAAATTTTGTACTTTTCAATTTAGAACAAAACACAGTTCAGTTGTGAATGCACAGACTTGTCCGTCCTTGAGACCAATTAATATCTGGAAAAGAAGTTTGAGGAATTCTACTGGTTTTGGATTTATTTATTGCCGTCTAAACTCATAATCAAATTAAAGGAAATGTTTTTGCCTGGATCTGAACCTACAAAACTGGACTCAGATATTTCAATATTTTGTGTAATTTGAGTCACTTTCCTACAATTAAAGGAGTACATTGTGCTATTTAATATATTTATGCAATTGATATACTTCAAACTTCAATGTATTTGTGAGGAAAAAAAAAGAAAACACAGCTCTTATGATGTACGTGTGATTTAAGTTTTTTTTTATTAGTGATTTTAAAAAAATACATACCAAACAATGCATCAAATCTAACACTGTTTTAATCCTACGTGTGTCACATTTTTAAGATTATAACAGACCAATCATGACACTCGACAATAAAGAATAATCATACACTTATATTGATCATTGTAATTATCTGGACTGGACTGGACCTTTTTAGAACTAAAAAGGCTGCACTATTGAATCAAAATGTCATAAAAGAATAAACTATTTTTGATTTATATCAATGATACACTTCATTGTTTGTGTTGGGAAAAAGCAACACATTTGAATTTCCAGAGTAGAAAGCTCAGTTAGTTTGCTTTTCTATAACAAACGATGGACAAAATACATTTTTCTAGCCTCAGAATTGCATTTTAGCTTCAAAAGAATCTAATTTATGGAATAGTATCTGATATATCTCTAGATCAAATGAAAAATGATTGTGGGCTCAACAAGAGTTTATCATAATTTCCTAAAACATGATGTAAAATACAATAATAAATGTGTTTAAAGCAGCTCTGATGTCACTCACATGTGTCTGAGGCTTTTACTGACACTAAATCATCTTCATTTGTCATATTTTGTGATATTCTGAGGTTAAATCAGTTTCATCCACACGTGTATCCCCAGTGGTGGAAAGTAACAGAGTACAAAAGTAAAAGTACTGTACTTAAGTACATTTTCTAGGTATCTGTACTTTACTTGAGAACATTTTAGAGAATCTTTACTTTGGCTTCAAACATTTCAGAGCATGTGTCTGTACTTTCTGTTCCACAAAATTTTTGAACTGGATTTCAAAGTAAAAGTACATTTTCTTAAGGTTCAAAAGGCCAAGGGGTTCATTTTTAGCACTTTTATGATGATATCTGGTCAGTTTTTTCTTTTTTCTTTCTTTTTCTAGTTCCCTTTGAGCAAACAAAAGCTCCTAAAGAGAAAAATAATCTGGAAATTTACCTGTAATGACAAAAACTCACCAGAATAAATCAATCAAAATTACAATTTAAAGCTTTAATAGTTCTCCAAACCAAAATTAATCACGTTCACGTTTTAAAGTAACATTTTAAAAGAGTACTTTAATACTTTTAATTGAGTAGATTTCAAAATGTACTCAATTAGCATGTGTTCAGAGCACGTGTCTGTACTTTCAGTTCCACAAAATTTTTGAACTGGATTTAAAAGTAAAAGTACATTTTCTTCAAAAGGTCGAGGGGTTCATTTTTAGCACATTTATGATGATTTCTGGTCTTTTTTTTTTTTTTCGTAGTTCCCTTTGAACAAAAAAATGCTTCAAAAGAGAAAAATAATCTGGAAAGTTACTTCTAATGACAAAAACTCACCAGAATCAATCAATCAAAATGACAACATGAAACCTCAATAGTTCTCCAAACCAAAATGAATCACGTTTACGTTTTAAAGTCAAATTTTAAAGGAGTACTTTAATACTTTTACTTGAGATTTCAATCAGAAACGGTTTATTGCCATTGTAAGTGATCAAAAATTCACAAACATAGGAACTTGCTTCGGCGTAAGGTGCAACATAAAAGTAAACTAAACTAAAACGTTAAAAAAAATAAAATAAGAATATGTGATAATGTGATACTTTTACTTGAGTATTTTTTCTCTGTTGTATCTGTATTTATACTTGAGTAACAAAACGGAGCACTTCACCCACCGCCGCGCATCCATCCCGCCCCGCGCACGTACCCGCTCGTTCGTCCCACTGTCCCCTGAACGCACCGCCGCGTTCCTACGAGCCGAGGCACCGTGCGCCTTCCCTCCTCCTCCTCCTCCTCCTCCTCCTCCTCCTCCTCCTGCTCTCAGCGCCATTGTGTGTCGGAGTCTCCGGCTGCGCGCACGGCTCGTTTCCCCCTCTCCGCGGCCCAGCGAACCGTCTCCGGGCTCCCCATGCTTCCGTCTCACTCCCCGCTGGACCCAAACGCGGTAAGGCTTCCGTTGTCCGCCCGAAACCCCCCGGGATAACGGCGGGGCGACAGTTACGCAATGACTAATAACGCATTTGTGCTCGTTAATGCGCGGTTTGTGGAAGTGTCGAGGGCAGACGCGTCCGGAGGCTGAAGTTTGACTCGTGCAAAGGCGCGATTCGGACGCGAAGTCAACGCGTTCGGCGCCGCTTTACGCACGGGTCGCGTCGGTTCCAAGAGACGAGTCTGCGCCCGAATTCTTCCAGCGGCGAGTGTTGTCTGCCGCTAAACTTTTTCATCTAAAATGCAACGGGTACCCGCGTCGTGCAGGGCAAAAGTAAACGCGTGCATTCTCGCTGAGTCCGAAATATCCCGCCGAACGAGCCAAACTCCCACCAACTTCTTGCCGTTTCGCGTTAAACTTTACGCACGTTGGTTAAAATGATCAAATCGGCGTCTGTGTTTGCAAATGGTGCGTCCGAGCCCGTGTCAGATACGGAGATAAGGGCGAACCGCGTCCATTTACTGCTCCTCGCTCGTGCAAATGGCATTTAAACCTCACGTAACATGCGTTTTTTTCCACGTTTTGCGCGTCGTCGCTCGCTGTAGTAGTTGTTTGTTAATGGTTTGCGCGCTCGGTTTGGTTTGGTTTGGTGTCGTGGAGCTGTTGAGAACGTGGATTGTGGCGCTTTGCGGACAGAATAAACATTTAAAGTCTGGTCTGCAGCAGTAGGGATTAAGGAACACGCTGGTTTTGAAAGTCAATGGGTTGGTTCTTTGATCTTTGCTCGTGTAATTGTCAAGATTTGAGTCGGGGCTTAATATAATGGTAAAAACTAAAAAATAATTGACTAATTTGGGATATTTTCAATGCAAAAGTAAGTTATTCCGAATCTTTCTCCAAAAAAGTAAGCTCAGTGCTTTTTAATGTGTATATTTTGTCACATTAACGTTACTTTTGAGTTCAGAAAGTTTGTTTTCATGAAGCTGGAGGAGCGATAACGCGTTAAAATGAAAGAAAATTATGGATTTCATGTTTGTTTGTTATCAATAATCGTAAATCCTCGTTATATTGTGACACTGAGGGCTTTTTAATTGTATAATCTGTTAATATTGTGACTGTTTTGGTTTGTAAAGTCAACTTAAATGTCGTCCCATGAAGTCATTTGGATGTTAAAATTCATTCCGAGCAGCGACTTGTCACTTTTATCTCAAATATGTCTAATACTTTGATTAGGTTTTGGTGTTGAAGGCTACTCCTCCCAGAGATTCATGATGACAATATGATTTTCTGTCAAAAAGTAAAGTTTATCGCTGTTTATTAATGTTTCTATTGCTTGATAATGAGAAAAGAATGTGTGTGTCATATTCTTCTTCTGAAAATGAATGATAGTGAATACGTAATGAATAATTATTGACTATTACAAAAGATTATTAGTGATTGCAGCCTTTTTACATTCATTATGACACCAGCAGCTGTTTTTATTACACTTTTAATACACACAAACCGTAAATATTATGTTATGAGGCACCAATAAACACCAGAGAGACAAAGTAATAATATTTATTGATTTTATTCATTAATATGTTCTAAATACTGTCTCTTAATGGCTGATTATGTCAATTATTATTGTGTCTTTTATGATATTGTTCAGTGTTTGAGTGCATTAATTAAAACATGTTCAAACAGGCGACTCTGTGATTGTGTTAAATAATTAACAGAGCGCACTAATATTCATTTGTAATATTTATGGAAGATTATTTTATCTGTTTACTATTGATTTTGAATAGACAGTATTTCCTATAGAGAAAATTATTTATTCATTCTTTATTGTTAGCGTTGACTGAGTTTTGAAAACATTGCACAGATTTTTGTAAATTATTATCAATATCAATTATAGAGTAAGAATAATTACTGATAAACTTGTACTTTCTGATGAAAATGGACAAATAATTGAGTTCAAAATGTCTTCAAAGTGTGACATTTTTAGACAATTCTGTGTTTTTTATCAAAAATTTGTTCAGTTCTAGTCATTCTTCTTCTACTTAAGTCTTAATATTATTCTAAAGTAAGTTTTTGGCGGCTGTTGATGACTCTTTGTTGTTCAAATGATGCAACGTGGAAAAACTATTTGTAACTCTCACATTGTCCAGGAGCCGTGCTTTTATTTTGAAGGGGTCATGGAGATCGTTTTATTTTATTGTTTTATTTGATTTTATGGCCTCGTGAGTGGATGATGCATTGCTGCGACTACCTGTTTCTTTTTTATTTACAATTCCTCTGGCTATAGTTCTGTTTGTGTTGCATTATTGGATTTATTTAACTCTTTTAATTGAAATACTTTGTGTTTGCTGGTGCTGGGATTTTGAATGTGAACTCTCATATGTTTGTTTATTTATTTCATTCATAAAATATAAAAACCATCATCGATATCAAACTGTTAAACATATGAGAGACAAAAAATGAATGAAAAGGAGCGAAAAGAAGGGCGGCCTTATGTCAAAGACTGATGTTTAAAGTGTGTTTTGGTACATGTTTTACTAAATCGTAGTGAACATAATTATATTTAAATGTTCACTACATTTTGTCTATTTGTCGCCAGTTTGACCGTTTTTTTAACGTTTACAATGCTACTTCCTGTTTGAAATGAGCACAAGTATGACATAGAGGTATTTTTACAACTGTTACCATAGCAACCAGACTGTAAACAAGGGCCAAAATACATATAAATGACACAATAGTTAGGAATTGACAATAAATAATACCTTTTAACACCTTTATTTTGTTGAATAATCATCTAAACTGTCATAAAAATGTGTCAGTTGTGTGTAAACTGTCTTTGTATTTTCAATGGTACGTCGCATATTGATGACATCACAGAGGGGTTCAGGTCTAGAACTTTTATTTTTCAAAATTTCTTCATAAACTGCAGCTTCACAGATGTAAAACTGCAATAAATATTTACCACAAGTTCTATCCACCAAATTAAGTCATAAATAGAAAATACATACATAGACTTTAAAGTGCGTGTATTAATACTTGTTGTAAATATAAATTATAATTTTCAAATAACTGTTTGTGAAGAAAAGTTGAAAAATCTCTTGAAAATTACAGGAAGTAACACTGGGGAGACAAGGTTTTTGCATAATTTACAAAAACAAAACAGAAAAACAAAACATTTTTGACTCTATGAACATTTATTCAGCAAAATAAAGGTGTTCACATGTATTTTTCTTGTTCAATTAAAAAAAAAAAGTGACATTAGACAAGTTTTGGTGCACTGTACAGGATGGTTGCTATGGTAATTTTGGTGTGTGATGTCATCATTTACAACCAGGAAGTCAAATTAAAAACCTAAAAAATTGATAAACTATGGTAAAATTTGTAAAGATTTTGGCAGAATTTGAAATATATTTATCTTAACTGCATTTTAGTTAAATTATCTGTCATATGGACTTTAAGTGATTTTTTTTTGCTTTTTACTTTTTTTTACTTTATTCATACTAGTGGCTACTTGTGGTACTGCAGTTGTTTCTTTCGCCGACTTTATTAATAATTACTTAGTCCTAGATTGAAGATTACCGCTTTTATTAATCTGTTTATACAAAGTGACATTCAGCACTCTTTTCTGAGCACGCCCTCTACTGGAGCAGTGAGGAATGACGCCGAGTAAATAAGGCTTAAAGCAATAGCTGCTAGCATCAAGTGTGTATCTTTATGTGACTCTCTAAGTATTAACACTTCCAAAATCTGACGCTAACACTAACCGTAA
This sequence comes from Rhinogobius similis, assembly GCA_019453435.1. Classification (NCBI taxonomy): domain Eukaryota; kingdom Metazoa; phylum Chordata; class Actinopteri; order Gobiiformes; family Gobiidae; genus Rhinogobius; species Rhinogobius similis. The sequence goes on from CM033625.1 coordinate 40,321,176, forward strand.
CCTATTTGTGAACTATTATACTGTCAAAAAATAAACATTTGCTAAGAAAATGCTAAATACTACGACACTAAGCTGCGTCGTCCGTGTTAAACTTTCAGAAAGTCCTGTATCTTTAAAGTTTTAGCGCAAACCTGTCCTAAACCTGTCCATATTTGTAACTTTTGATTCAGTTGCACAATTTTGCCCGCCTGTGCAAACAAAGCAGCATTTTACAAACATTAGTCACAAACTGTGGCTCTTAATGTGGGTCATGATTACTAACACAAGGTTTTTAACGTTGATTAATCATTGTTCAGTTTTAATGTAAACTACCTGCACGATATGTCGCAAAAGTATCATTGGCCGACGCAATAATTGATTTGGAAAGGAAGGAAAAACATTGCAATAACATCGGGGTGCTTTATCTGACTGAAATGTACGCGTTTTAAATGAAAAAGGCAGATTTTATTCATAATTTTAGGTCAAATTTGTCGTTTATAAACAGATAAACCGCCCCAAAGTGCTGCACAAGTTCAACACTAAATAGGGTTGTCAAAAGTATCAAAAGAAATAAAAGTAAATATGAACAAAAACTCATATAAACAGGACAAAATGTGAATTATTTTGAGCTTAATCAAAACTGTAATCAAACCATAATGTTTAATAAAAGAAAGTACTATTTTGTGTTGAGAATGTCGATCTATTGCGTAAAACCTTGAACTAAAAAGAGCTTTTTTAATCATTAGTGTGGTATTGAGTGTCGAAATCAAGTTTTAAATGTCAGTATCGTGACAAAACTAATCCATAATTATCCTTGATTCAGTCTTGATTCAGTGAATGTTATGCTTTTGTTCCACAGAGTGTGAGGCGTGCACATTTTAGCTTCAATAGCTGCAATAATTGTGTCAAAAAGTACATTCAGATATCACAAAAGTGTCAGTATCACAGTAATTAACAGCCGTGTCGCAGTCTTTTTCAGTATTGTGCGTCTGTTGTCGACTCAAGAAAAAAGAAATAAAGACATGTTCTGTCGACAGGAAAGTGGCACAAAAGCGGTAAAAGCTCTCAGAACGTTTCAGTTTCTCTATGATCTGATCACGTATCTGACCGAAACCGCACAGGAGTTCATGCAAAAACAACTTTAGATCCAAAAAAAGGACTTGAGGACGATGTATTTATATGTAAAAATGCTGATTAAACCCATGATTCACAGCCAAATCTTCAGCTCACTCACTTCATGGCCTCTTTTTTCTGATTTGTCGACTAGTGTAGTAGATTCTAAAAAGTAAAACTCGATTCAATACTTAGAAATATACTTTATTCACGATACTGATTTTGATATCACAAGGATAATTACAAATGCTCTTTTTAGGTCAAGGTTTTAGACAATAAACGGACATGTTCAACACTACAAAATACTATTTAACTTCTTAAACACTGTGGTCTTGCTCTAGTTCTGATAAAGCTCTAGATCAGGCATGTCCAAACTCAGGCCCGGGGGCCAAATGCGGCCCTCAGACTAGGGCTGGGCGATACGGTGATAAAAATTGAATTGTGAGCTCATCCCTGTGACAATCTGCTATTTTTGTGAAATCGTCATATCGTGATTCACTATTTGTCTCTTTAATGCAGCCTTTTAGTCAAAAAAAGCGACTAAACGCGACTAAAAGTGTCAAAAACATGGCTAAAAGCGACAAAAACGCAACTAAAAATGACAAAAACATGACTAAAAGCGACAAAACCGCGACTAAAAGTGTCAAAAACATGACTTAAAATGACCAGGACGCGTTAAATATGACTGAACGTGTCAAAAATGCGATTAAAATTGTTTAAAATTTGAACAGAATCCTATTCATAACATAAATTGCAAACCTAATCACAATCGCACTGGTCAGAAAAATCACAGATATTTTTCCTAAATGGTGCAGCTCTATTAAAGACAACAGAAAAATACAAAGTGAACATGAATCGTGATAAAATCGAAATCATGATCTGGCCCCAAGAAAATCAAAATACGTTTTCGCCGTATCGCCCAGACCTACCTCAGACCAATTTTTCTTGGTCCTTAGACTTCCTGGTGAACTGGCCCACATTGTCCTGATAAGTACTATTTACAGCACATTTCAGATTTTCTACAATTCCAACCTAAATAACTAACATTTTGGTGCAATACAGACCTGATATTAAGGCACTGAGACTGAATGTAGATGTGGTGGAGCTTAAAACATCAGATAAATGCAGCTTTTTTTTTTTGTTTCACGATTTATTTGTGGCCCTCCGCTTGGTCTATATTTCAATATGTGGCCCTCGATGGAAAAAGTTTGGACGCCCCTGCTCTAGATCATTCCAAAACTGTTCACGAAAAGTAAAATTTTCATCTTTTTTTAGTATCGATACTTGCTCTAATGAGTATCTAGTCTCGATGCTTGATTAATATCTGATTTTCGATACTTTTGACAACCCTTTTGTCGACTAGGGCTGCAACGATTAATTAATAAATGACTAATCGTGACTAATCAATCAGTTTTTATAGTCTAGTCTAGTCTTTTTATTTATTTATCTTTTAATAATCACTGAACTACACACTGCCAAAACACCTTTTATAACAAAGACAGTAACATTATTATATCAAAATAGATTATTGCTGATTCTAATCGATTATTCACTTAATTCATAAATACTTTAAATCCAGAAGCCTTCAGTCTGTTGTGACATGTCACTGTCTGCTGTCATTTTTCCGACTCTTGCTATGCATTCTGGTTAATATTGACCTCCAGTGACGATCGCTCATGGATGTATTAAATGAACTGGATAAGACACGCCCCCTCTGTCTGTGGTCCCAGATTGATTAGTGGTCGTGCGAGGTACTGCGAGGTACTGCAGCCTCTTGGAACCAGCCTTTTTCTATAATTGCTCATTATAATTGCAGACAGGACTGAATTATTATCGGTATTTAAATAAAATAGAAGGAAATGTTCTTTTCTACCGTTTCTAAAATCACCGAAATTACTGTTTTTATATGAAGTGGGGGATTGTGGTCACGTGACGCCCTAAAGCAAAGATGGCAGCCTCCGTATCAGGAAGTAAAGCAAAGATGGCAGCCTCCGTATCAGGAAGTAAAACAAAGATGGCAGCCTCCGTATCAGGAAGTAAAACAAAGATGGCAGCCTCCGTATCAGGAAGTAAAACAAAGATGGCAGCCTCCGTTTCAGGAAGTAAAACAAAGATGGCAGCCATCGTGTCAGGAAGTAAATGCGGAAGTAAGAAACTTTTTTGGGGTCATGCGCCAATGAGCTCACTCCATAGAGATAAACAGGGCGGCCATTTTTGATTCATCTTCCAGGTTTTATTATAGTTCTATGCGATCGCTGGACACTACTTTTCAAGGTGCATTGTGGGAAATTTTGTGTGCACTACTTTTTCACCGCCTGGACGTTCAGACAGGACTAAACATGACGAGACCACGATATAGTGTCCTAAACAGCGAACAGTTTGGACATTCGGACACAGCCATAGTTAATTCCACAGCTGTTACCTAGCAACCAGTTTGAAAACAATGGCCAAAATTCCTTTAAATTACACAATAGTTTTGATTTGACAAAGAATAATGCCTGATAACACCTTTACTTTGTTGAATAATGGTTTAAACTGTCAGAAAAACGTATCAGTTGACCGTTAACTGCCTCTTTATTTGCAACGGTGCGTCGCTTTTTGATGACGTCACAGAGGGATTCCATTTTAGAACTCAGCTTTACTTCCTGTCAAGCTGTTAAACTTTTATTTTTCAAAATTCCCTCACAAACCGCAGCCTCACGGACGTAAAACTAAACGGGAATCTGTCAAATAGACTTTGATGAACTTTCACCCAAAACCCGGTCTATTTTTAACCCCAAATGTTTATATTCCAAAACACCACACGCCCCTGAACGCACCGCGGTCACATGTGCCGCGTGTGTTGTGTGTGTTGTGTGTCACCCTGCACCGCTCGTCCGGTCGCTTCATTCACTCTTTCCACTCGATACGACCTCCTTCACACAGCTTTGTTTTCTCTCAGATTCTGTGTCGACTCCAGGAAGTAGTTTGCTCTTAAGGCCGGGACTCGTGCTGCAATACGGACTCTGCTCAAATACTGCCATTTCTATTTGACGTGTTTCTCAAAATGAATTGGAGTTGAATTGGCGGATGTGTGTAAAAAAGAAAAGAAAAAGTGTTTGTTTTAACAGGTTATTTACAGATCCTTTAAAAGTGTGTAAACAAAAACATTCCAAATTCAGAACGGAGGCAAAAGTGAAATGCAACATAATGTGATTTCACTGAGAAACTGGGATTAACCTCAGAATATCACAAAATATGACAAATGTAGATGATTTAGTGTCAGTAAAAGCCTCAGACACATGTGAGTGACATCAGAGCTGCTTAAACACATTTATTATTGTATTTTACATTATGTTTTAGGAAATTATGATCAACTCTTTGCATTTTCGATGAATGGATGGACCTGGTTTTCTCCAGATTTATGGGTTTTACTGGAAAAATACTCAGAAATGTTGAGCCCACAATCATTTTTCATTTTATCTAGATACTATATCTAGACTTTATCTAGATACTCTATATTAGATACTGTTCCATAAATTAGATTCTTTTGAAGCTAGAAAATTGTATTTTGTCAATTGTTTGCTAAACTAACTGACATTTCTACTCTGGAAATTCAAATGTGTTGCTTTTTTCCAACACAAACACTTAAAACCAGTAGAATTTAGTTCTAATGTGAGAGAATCATAAAAAAATTTACCGTAAAATTCATTTTGCCTCCAGTCGCCTCCATTTCAGAATTTTGATGAGGGTCTATACTTTTGTTTTCCTGAACCTGAAGCATTTACTGTATGTTGAATAGTCATTTTTTTAAAAACTATTAAATAACTGTCAAATAAAAAAATCTGTGACCATAGACGAGTTTTTGCCCAGTGTACAGGATGGGCGCTTGGTAGTTTCCCAGTGTGATGTCATCATTTACAGCCAGGAAGTAAAATTAAAAACCTTAAAAAATGGCTAAACTGTGATAACATTAGTAATTAGTATTTTTGCAAACTTTGAAACACTCTTAACTGCATTTTAGTTAAAGTAGCAGTCCAACCTGTCAGAGCCACTTTAAATAAAACGTTATACACTGTGTTATCTTCATTTTAAGGGTTGAATAGGTTTTGCGGCTCCAGATGAATTTTATTTAAAGACTCATTTATATATGACAAACACAAACGAACGTGACAAAAACTAAAAAGGAACAAAACAGAATCTTATTATTCAAACCTAAATCACAATCTAATCTTAATCGCACTGGTCAGTAAAATCACAATTAGATATTTTTCCTAAATGGTGCAGCTCTATTAAAGGCAATAGAAATAAACAAAGTGAACATGAATCGAGATAAAATTGAAATCATGATCTGGCCCCAAGGAAATCGTGATAATCATTTTTTGTCATATCGCCCAGCTCTAGTTGCAGCCCTATTCACCTTATTCCGGAAGTTGCCGTACGCGCCGCCGTCTTGTTTCCGTTGTAGTTCACATGGAGCAGACGAGCTCAACAGAAAATAAGTTCTACATGGACTAAAAAGCCGTTTTCAGACTGACCAGTAAATCGTTGCGTTGTGACTTGTTGTTGCTCGTGTTCATTAAACATTTTACACAAATCAATCTACTTTATGTAACATTTTAGCGGTGAGACTTTTCCCTCGTTCGTCATTAGCTTTAACGGAGTTCTCGTCAAACGGAAGTGCGTTTACAACAAAAGTGCGTATCTGGCAAAAAGTGGGCGGGGCAGAATAAGGTGAATAGTCGACTAATAAAAATGCTGTTCGACTAAGACGCCATTACATCCCTCCGTTAAAGGCCCTGTGTTCCTTACAGCCTCCGTTAAAGGCCCTCTGTTCTTGCTGTACCTGGTTTTCTCTGGAGCAGATTGCGGCGGGCGGTGTGGCTCGTGTCGCATCGATAAGCCTTTTCTTAAGCAACGCCGGCACCGCGTCCCGCTCCGAAAACGATGAGCTTTCAAGCACCGCCGCCACCGCCACGTGCTCCGAGTAATGGGACGGTGCAGAGATCCAGGAAAGGTGCACCGGCCTCCCACCTCCAGCGTCTGTCACCGCAGGGAGGTGTCACAGCGTTTGTACAGCACGTGGAGAGACGGGGGAGACGGGGGAGAGGTGAGGGGGGAAAGAGGAGAGAAGGATGAAAAGGTGGGAGTGAGGAGAGGGGAATGGGAGGAAGGAGAGAGGATGTGGGAGAAAGAAGGGGGAAAGAGTATAGAGAAGGGGGAAGATAATAGGGGGAAAAGGAGAAGGAAAATGGGAGAAAAAGAAGGAAAATAGGAGAAAGGAGAGAGAAAAATGGGAGAAAGGAGAGGGGGAAAAGAGTATAGAGAAGGGGGAAGATAAAAGGGGAAAAGGAGAAGGAAAATGGGAGAAAAAGGAAAATAGGAGAAAGGAGTGGGAAAAATGGGAGAAAGGAGAGGGGGAAAAGAGTATAGAGAAGGGGGAAGATAAAAGGGGGAAAAGGAGAAGGAAAATGGGAGAAAAAGAAGAAAAATAGGAGAAAGGAGAGGGAAAAATGGGAGAAAGGAGAGGGGGAAAAGAGTATAGAGAAGGGGGAAGATAAAAGGGGAAAAGGAGAAGGAAAATGGGAGAAAAAGGAAAATAGGAGAAAGGAGAGGGAAAAATGGGAGAAAGGAGAGGGGGAAAAGAGTATAGAGAAGGGGGAAGATAAAAGGGGAAAAGGAGAAGGAAAATGGGAGAATAAGAAGAAAAATAGGAGAAAGGAGAGGGAAAAATGGGAGAAAGTGAGGGGAAAACAGTATAGAGAAGGAGGGAAAAGATAAAAGGGGAAAAGGAGAAGGAAAATGGGAGAAAAAGGAAAATAGGAGAAAGGAGAGGGAAAAATGGGAGAAAGGAGAGGGGGAAAGAGTATAGAGAAGGGGGAAGATAAAAGGGGGAAAAGGAGAAGGAAAATGGGAGAAAAAGGAAAATAGGAGAAAGGAGAGGGGAAAATGGGAGAAAGGAGAGGGGGAAAAGAGTATAGAGAAGGGGGAAGATAAAAGGGGAAAAGGAGAAGGAAAATGGGAGAAAGGAGAGGGAAAAATAGGAAAATGAGAGGGAAAAATGGGAGAAAGGAGAAGGAAAATGGGAGAAAGGTGAGAGGAAAAGAGTACAGAGAAGGAGGGAAACATTAGAGAAAGAATAGAGAGAAAATGGAGTAAGGAGAGAGAAAATGGAGTAAGGAGAGAGAAAATTGGAGAAAGGAGAGGGGAAAACAGGCGAAAGGTGAGGGGGAAAGAGTGGAGAGAAGAGAGGAAAAGATGGAAGTGAGGAGAGAAGGAAAGTGGAAGAAAGGTAAGGGTAAAAGAGTATAGAGGAGAGAAAATATAAAAGGGGGAAGAGAAGAGAGGAGAGGGAAATTGGTGAAAGAATAGAGAAAAAATGGAGAAAGGAGAGACAAAAATGAGAGAAAGGAGAAGGAAAAATAGAAGGGTAAAGGGGAAAGAGTGGAGAGAAGAGGGGAAAAGATGGAAGTGAGGAGAGGGGAATAGAAGGAAGGAGAGAGGAAATGGGGGAAAGAAGGGTGGAAAATAGGAGAAAGGAGAATGAAAATGGGAGAAAGGTGAGAGGAAAAGAGTACAGAGAAGGAGGGAAAAGATAAAAAGGGGGGGGGGAGAGGAGAGGGAAAATTGAAGAAAGAAAAAAATGGAGAAAAGAGAGAGAAAATTGGGAGAAAGGTGAGGGGAATAGAGGGATTGAAGAGGTAAAAGAGAGGGGGATAGATCGGAGAGATGGGGGAAGTTTGAAGTTATAAGTGAGGAGAGAAAGGGGGAAAAGGACAAGAGGAGAGGAGTGAAGGCAGAGAGAGAAAGGAGGAGAGAGAAAGAAGAGCAAGGGATGGGGAGAGATGGAGAGGCAGGTGGAAGAAAGAAAGAGGGAGAGTAAATATAGTGTCTGCACAGATAGAAGTACAGAGAGAGAGAAAAAGGGAGTGTGAAAAGACTAGTAAGAGAAAGAAGATGGAAAGAGAAGTAGAGAGAGAAAGAAGAGACAGGCAGAGGAGAGAGAGGGGGTAAGGAAGAGAGGAAATGGAGAGAGTGGGTATAGAGAGAAGTGTAGAGAGAAAGAGGAAGGCAGCAGGGGAGAAAGGATAAGAGAAAAGAACGAGTGAGTGAAGGCAAAGAGAAGAAATGGGAGAAAGGAGAAAGAGGGCAAGGAGGAAAGAGTGTGAGAAGAAAGGCAGAATGAAAAGAAGTAAAAAGTGAGGAAAGAGACAAAATGGAGAGAAGAGAGGTTAAGGAAGAGAAGAGAGAGAGTAAGGAAGGAGAAGAGAGAGGGTAAAGAAGAGAAGAGAGAGAAGAAGGGAAGAGAGAGTAAGGAAGAGGAGAGAGAGAGTAAGGAAGAGAAGAAAGAAAGAGAGAGAGTAAGGAAGAGGAGAGAGAGTAAGGAAGAGAAGAAAGAGAGAGAAGAGAGAGTAAGGAAGAGGAGAGAGAGTAAGGAAGAGAAGCGAGAGAAAGGAAGGAGAATAGAGAGTGAAGAAGAGAAGAGAGAGTAAGGAAGAGAAGAAAGAGGAGAAGAGAGAGTAAGGAAGAGAAGAAAGAGGAGAAGAGAGAGTAAGGAAGAGAAGAAAGAGAGAGTAAGGAAGAGAGTGAGAGAGAGCAAGGAAGAGATGAGTGTAAGTAAGAGAGAGAGGGTAAGGAAGAGAACGAGAGAAAGTAAGGAAGAGATGAGAAAGTAAGGAAGAGAAGAAAGAGAGAGTAAGGAAAAGAAGAAAGAGTGAGGAAGAGAAAGTAGTAAAAGAGAAGAAAGATGGAAAAACAGACTAAAGGGAAAAGAGAGAGAGAGAGAGGAGTAAGTGTGTGAGAGAGAGAGAGAGAGCAGCATGTAGACTGAAGTCTGTTGACCTAAATCTGCTGCCACTTCTTCTCCTTTTTATTTATAGACTTAAAGAGATGAGTGTGCGAGCAGCGATTACAAGAGTTTTGACTCAAACGCAGCCGAGCCAACTGTGTCAGTCGAACAGTAAAACGGAGCTCGATCTGGACTCACGTTCAGACCAAATGTATAAGTTTGTCACTGCAGCGAGGAGGCTGTTTACAGGGCAACGGGTCCAAGGATTCACTGGGACGCTTCAGAACTGGGAATAAAATGCACAACAAGCAAATCCTCTCAATTACATAAAGCAAATAACTCTATTTTCTCCGCAAACAACCAAATATCCTGTTTTATTCTGTAGTTTAGACCTGTACAAAGCTCACGAGTCTTATTCTTCTCATATTTCAGTCTCCTGTTTAAAGAGAACATGATGCTGTAGTGAATTTTTTTTAGCTTTTAACTAGGGCTGGGCGATATGGCAAAAAATTATAATCACAATTTTCTTGGGGCCAGATAATGATTTAGATTTTATCATGATTTGTGTTTACTTTGTTTTTTCTATTGCCTTTAATTGCCCACTTTTGCCGTTTTTTGCACTTTTGTTGTAAACGCACTTCCGTTTGACGAGAACTCCGTTAAAGCTAATGATGAACGAGGGAAAGGTCTCGCCGCTAAAATGTTACATAAAGTAGATTGATTTGTGTAAAATGTTTAATGAACACGAGCAACAACAAGTCACAACGCAACGATTTCCTGGTCAGTCTGAAAACGTCTTTTTAGTCCGTGTAGAACTTATTTTCTGTTGAGCTCGTCTGCTCCGTGTAAACTACAACGGAAACAAGACGGCGGCGCGTACGGCAACTTCAGGAATAAGGAGAATAGAGCTGCACGATTTAGGAAAAAATATGTAAATGTGATTTTTCTAACCAGTTCGATTGGGATTAGATTTTCTATTCAGATTCACATTTTAAGCATAATTTTGTCGCTTTTAGTTGCGTCGTTTTCACTTTTAGTCGCGTCTTTGTAGTTTTTAGATGCATTTTTGTTGCTTTTAGTTGCATTTTGGTGCATTGAGTTGAATTATTGCACTTAAGAGCCTTTAAGAGGTAAATAAAGTCATCTGCTCAGAGGCTACAGAGGCTAAACAACAGGAGAAAAAGTGTGTTTGAACAGACGGCTGCATTAAAGACACAAACAGTCAATCACGATACCACGATGTCATAAAATATTTATCACCGTATCGCCCAGACCTACTTTTAACCTTCTTCTAACAATGTCCCGTCGTCAAAAACACACCTGGAGTTGCGTTTAGCTTCATTCACGCTCGTTTGAGTAACGCTGGTTAGAAAATCCTCTCCCACCGACCGTCAAAATATTCCCGGCTGAATTCCCTCGATGAATGAGTTACTTATTCGAGAACGCTATGCAGCCAGTAGATGGCGCCTAAACTCAGTTGGTGCTGTGGGAAACAGCCGAGATACAGATGTTCATTTTGTTTTTTAATGCTGCTTTTTTTTTTTCTAAAACATGAGATGACAAACTTAAAGTGCGTATGACATGTTTTTATGTTTGTCTGGTTTTTACTTTATGTGGTGGAATAAAACCTGTTGTAAATATGTCTAATAATAATGACAATAATGACAGAGTGTGTGAAAAAAGTAGAGTAGAGTTCCAAAAATGATGACATCACACTACGGAGGCACACTAGGGACAATTTACAACTGAAAAAAAAAATGTTTCTGACCCTTTAAACATTAATTCAACAAAATAAAACGGTTCTGATATATTTTTGTTTGTCAAATAATCCTTTCTTTGACCTTAGAGGTGTACAACGTGGTTGCTAGGTTACAGTTACAGAACTTCCTGGTTTGATGTCATGATTTTACAACCAGGAAGTGAAATTTTAAACCTAAAAAAATGCCAAACTGGAATAAAAAGTGTAAATTCTTTAACAGAATTTTAAACATAATTATTTTAACTGTGTTTTAGTAAAATGAGTACTTCAACCTGTCATAGGCCCTTTAAGGTACTCAACAGCATATTTAAAGGACAATTACAATATAAAAATGTATTATAGTTTTCCTTTACTGTTCCTAAAAATGTTTACCGAATCTTATCTGTACACAGTAATTGCAGTATATAGCACAAATAGTAATAGTTGCCATTTAAATAATAGAATAATTGTCAATTCAAAATCACACACACAAAAAAGATTTAAAAAAAAACGGAAATATGTAAAAATTTTAATTTTTTTCACCAGAACATCCTCAAACGGCAGCAGTTAAAATGTATTATCGTGACAGGTCTAAGTGCAATGTTTTGTTAAAGAAAATATCACGATTATATTGAAACTACTTTATGCTCCTGACATTAGTAACTCTAAACTGGAAAATCCCAAATAAAGTCCATCAAAATATAATTAAAAACACGAGCTTCGATAAGTAATTAGTAGAATGAAACACCTTTTCAGTCGGCTGGAGGCGATTTTGAGTCATAAAAGTCACTTACTTCACTCTCTCCCTTCAAATCTCATTAAAAACTAAGAAAAAGTACATACAAAAGGTACACACAATGAATATAAAGTGCAAAAATATTGTTCTTTTTATCACAAATTGAACGATAAGTCAATAAAGTAATTATCATGCTGCAGTTCAGCTTAATCTGGTTAAAAATGAGCAAAAATGTCATATTCAGAGGCTTTTCGCGATCCAAACAACGAAGGATGGATCAAAAGAATAATCTGCAAACTAACTGATGACCAAAATAATCTTTAGTCGCATCCTTAATCACACGACGATTCATATTGTTGTCTCTCCGTCTCGTGTATTTATCAGTTGAATCTGTTCTTTTCTGTTCGAGTCTCAGGGGTTTGTTGGACGTTCAGAGTCTCTCTCCGTGTTGTAGGTCTTGTTTTGATTATGTAACAGACTCAGAGATTCTGGTGTGACACGCAGCTGACCCTCGTCACATGAGCTGCGTGTCGTCATGTGACCCGGGTCCTGCCGCGTGATTGGCCCGTTTGAGTCACGTCTTCTGCCCTTCAGAGTTTGTCTCGTGTTTTTGTTGTTTCAGAACACGAAGGTAGGAATTGTTTATTATACTTTTTGGACTAGAATGCACTGTCATTACTAATCTGGATTTTAAAAAACTATATATCCCAAAGTAAATCAAAAAATGCAAATATTGAACCTTGTAAGTAATATTCCCCATTATTTAATTGTCCTGTAAAATCTGCAGAATCACTCTAAACATTTTATCTTTCAATCTTAAAGTCTATACGACAGGTTCTCATGATGTTCTAATAATTACTTCAAAAGATAAACATTTGAAATGACAGGAAGTGGCGCTATCCCTCTGTGATGTCATCAAAAGGCGACGTTCCATTGAAAATACAGCAACAATTTACAGCAAGTGACACATTTTTCTAACAGTTTAAACCGTCATTCAACAAAATAAAGGTGTTATCAGGGATTATTTATTGTCAAATCCTAACTATTGTGTAATTTATATGTATTTTTGCCCTTGTTTACAGTCTGGTTGCTAGGTAACAGCTGGGGAATTACCTCTGTGTCATATTTGTGTTCATGTTTTCGATTAATTGCAACCAATCGATTTATATAAATGGTTGTGCACTAATTAAGTAATCGAATAATCGTAAAATGATCTGTACACAGACTCCAAAACATGCCACGAGCCGAGAAAAGAGAAGAAATCAGTCAAAAATGGCGTGGGAACTGTGTAAATTTTGTGTTTTTGAAGAAAATACCTTTGTCTGTGACTATTCTCCGGCAGGACGTCATCGAACAGCTTCACTTCAGCTTTATCTGCGTCAAACTGAGCAAAAATGTCAAATTACTAGGGCTGTGTGCCTGATTAATCGGCCGATGGCGATTTTATTAGTCGACCAATTGTTTTATTTGGATTTAAAGGATTCATGTGGCAAAAACAGCAAAAACAAGACGATATGGAGTTTCCTGAAGATTTTGGAGTCCAGCAAATAAATACACAGTTTGTTAGAACTTATCTGTAAAAATGGTGTTGCAGTTGAGTTCTTTTGAGTGTAGTTTGGGTCAGATAAATAGAAATACTTTATAGTTTTGATATATTTTTGCCACACCCCCTTTTAATTGATTAATCGTCGGTAGGGCTGGTCTTTAGTCGACTACATCCCTACAAATTACTGCCTTTCGCATTCTAAACATGTAATTGATTAATCGAAAGAATAATCTCTGAACTAATCAATTACCAAAATAATCGTTAGTTGCCGCTGTACTCATGTTCAACCAAGAAGAAACGTTATACACTTTATAAAAACTGTCAAACTGGGGACAAATACGCAAAATGTTTAGTAAAATCTCTCTGCGTTTTAGTGAAACGTGTAGTTTAACCCGTCTTTAGACTTTATATAAACAGATCAATAGGATAATTACTGTTAGTTCTCTGAATATACAGCAGAGTCATACATTACAGGTGTTTCAGAACGATGAGACTCTAGGACTGTTGCCATAGCGATTAACAACTGAAAACAAAATATCACATACATTTTTTTCACCTTATTCTGCCCTGCCCACTTTTGCCTCTTTTTATGTTTATGATCCACACTTTCGTATTAAAGGGACTAACGTTTTGACAAGACTTTTCTCTCGCTAAAACATTATGTAAAGTAGATTAATTCGAATAAAATGTTTAATGAACACGAGCAACAACAAGTCAGCAACGCAACGATTTCCTGAGGCCTGAAAACGTCTTTTTAGTCGAGTAGAACTTATTTTCTGTTGAGCTCGTCTGCTCCGTGTAAACTACAACGGAAACAAGACGGCGGCGCGTACGGCAACTTCCAGAATAAGGTGAATAATGGGGGAAAAGTGTGCGAGTGACAGGAAGCTGAAACCAGTGGGTGTGGAATAATGCAGAGACATGCTTTTATCTGAAAAACACTCTAAATGGAAGAATTGTAAGCAGCACAAACTGATAAAATAGGTTTATTTGCTTTTATTTTGTTTAATTTTTGTCAGTGGAGCTTTTGTTTTGCTCAAATGAACAAAAATCTAAACTGAAAGTAGTTTCTCGTTGTTGCTCCGACTGTGCAGTTGTTGTTTTGAAGTTATGCAACATTTGAATATCGACAAAAATGATAAAGGTTATGTTGTAAACTTTGAAATAAGGTGATATTTCTGCGCTTTTGTGATTAATTTTACAGATTTGTTTCATAATTAAACCTCAACTAATACGTTTAAAGACATGTTTTAACACGTTTCTGTTGGATTGACATAATATCATCTGAATGTCGTTATCGGGAAACTCCCCAAAAATGTTTGGTTTTCATTTTTGTCAATATGTCCCACACATAGGCCCTTTGTACCTTGAGCTTCACTTGGATATACAGGACACTTCAACTTAGAGATGGGTGATACGGCAAAAAATGGTCATGATTTTCTTGAGGCCAGATCATGATTTAGATTTTTATCCTGATTCGTGTTCAATTAGATATTTTTTCCAAGTCGTGCAGCTTTATTATAGGCAATAGAAAAATACAAATTGTGATTTTTCTGACCAGTGCGATTGTGATTAGATTTGTGATTTATGTTTTAATAAGAGGATTCAGTTCAAATTCACATTTTAAACACAATTTTGCCGCTTTTGGTCACGTTTTTGTCACGTTCGGTTGTGTTTGTCAAATTTAAACACATCCTTGTCACATCTAGCTGCGCCCTTGTTGTTTTAAGTCACGTTTTGGTGCATTTTTTTTCGCTTTTGTCGCTTGTTTCGGAGCACGTTTGTACAAATCCAAACTACAGTGTCAGCAGTTTTTAAGACATTTTGTTGTTTGTGGAAGAAATTATTGCACTTCAAAAATTGCAGCCTTCGCAATTTGCTAATTACATCCATTAAAATTGTGATGTTCTGTCAATTTGGATTAATTGTGCAGCTCTGGCCTTTAAGAGGTAAATAAAGTCATCTGCTCAGAGGCTTCAGAGGCTAAACAACAGGAGAAAAAGTGTGTTTGAACAGACAGCTGCATTAAAGACACAAACAGTCAATCACGACACGACCAATTCACAAAAATAGCAGATTGTCACAGGGATGAGCTCAATATTTGATATTTATCACCGTATCACCCAGATCTAATCACGATTTTCTTGGGGCCAGATCATGATTTCGATTTTATCATGATTTGTGTTCACTTTGTGTTTTTCTGTTGCCTTTAATAGAGCTGCACCATTTAGGAAGAAATATGTAATTGTGATTTTTCTGACCAGAGCGATTGTGATTAGATTTCCTATTCAGATTCACATTTTAAGGATAATTTTGTCGCTTTTAGTCACATTTTAGTCACATTCAGTTGTGTTTGTTGTGATTAAGTCAGTCTTTGTCACTTTTAGTCGCGTCTTTGTCACTTTTAGTCTCGTCTTTGTCACTTTTAGTCTCGTCTTTGTCACTTTTAGTCACGTCTTTGTCAATTTTAGTCTCGTCTTTGTCACTTTTAGTCGCGTCTTTGTCACATTTAGTCGCGTCTTTGTCACTTTTAGTCACGTCTTTGTCACTTTTAGTCGTGTCTTTGTCACTTTTAGTCTCGTCTTTGTCGCTTTTAGTCGCGTCTTTGTCACTTTTAGTCGCGTCTTTGTCACTTTTAGTCGCGTCTTTGTCACTTTTAGTCGCGTCTTTGTCACTTTTAGTCGCGTCTTTGTCACTTTTAGTCGCGTCTTTGTCACTTTTAGTCGCGTCTTTGTCACTTTTAGTCACGTCTTTGTCACTTTTAGTCACGTCTTTGTCACTTTTAGTCGCGTCTTTGTCACTTTTAGTCGCGTCTTTGTCAATTTTAGTATCGTCTTTGTCACTTTAGTCTCGTCTCTTTGTCACTTTTAGTCGCGTCTTTGTCACTTTTAGTCGCGTCTTTGTCACTTTTAGTCGCGTCTTTGCTGTCACAGTCGCGGCTTTGTCACTTTTAGTCGCGTCTTTGTCACTTTTAGTCTAGTCTTTTAGTCGCGTTCTTTGTCACTTTTAGTCGCGTCTTTGTCACTTTTAGTCGCGTCTTTAGTCACTTTTGTCACTTTTAGTCGCTTTGTCACTTTTAGTCGCTTTGTCACTTTTAGTCGCGTCTTTGTCACTTTTTAGTCGCGTCTTTGTCACTTTTTAGTCGCGTTTTTGTCACTTTTAGTCGCGTTTTGTCACTTTTAGTCGCGTCTTTGTCACTTTTTAGTCGCGCTTTGTCACTTTTAGTCGCGTCTTTGTCACTTTTAGTCGCGTCTTTGTCACTTTTAGTCGCGTCTTTGTCACTTTTAGTCTTTGTCACTTTTAGTCGCGTCTTTGTCACTTTTAGTCGCGTCTTTGTCACTTTTAGTCTCGTCTTTGTCACTTTTAGTCGCGTCTTTGTCACTTTTAGTCGCGTCTTTGTCACTTTTAGTCGCGTCTTTGTCACTTTTAGTCGCGTCTTTGTCACTTTTAGTCGCTTTTGTCACTTTTAGTCTCGTCTTTGTCACTTTTAGTTATGTCTTTGTCACTTTTAGTCGCCTTTGTCACTTTTAGTCGCGTCTTTGCCACTTTTTAGTCGCGTCTTTGTCACTTTTAGTCGCGTCTTTGTCACTTTTAGTCGCTGCTTTTGTCACTTTTTAGTCACGCTTTGTCACTTTTAGTCTCATCTTTGTCACATTTAGTCACTCCTTTGTCACTTTTAGTCACGTCTTTGTCACTTTTAGTCGTGTCTTTGTCACTTTTAGTCGCATCTTTGTCACTTTTAGTCACACCTTTGTCACTTTTAGTCACATTTTTGTCACATTCAGTTGTGTTTGTTGTAATTAAGTGAAACTTTGTCACTTTTAGTCATGTCTTTGTCACTTTTAGTCGCGTCTTTTTCACTTTTAGTCGCGTCTTTGTCATTTTTAGTCGCGTCTTTGTCACTTTTAGTCTCATCTTTGTCACTTTTAGTCACACCTTTGTCACTTTTAGTCACGTCTTTGTCACTTTTAGTCGTGTCTTTGTCACTTTTAGTCGCATCTTTGTCACTTTTAGTCACACCTTTGTCACTATTAGTCACGCCTTTGTCACTTTTAGTCTCGTCTTTGTCACTTTGAGTTGCGTCTTTGTCACTTTGAGTTGCGTCTTTGTCACTTTTAGTCGTGTCTTTGTCACTTTTAGTCACATTTTTGTCACATTCAGTTGTGTTTGTTGTATTTAAGTGAGTCTTTGTCACTTTTAGTCACGTCTTTGTCACTTTTAGTCACATCTTTGTCACTTTTAGTCGCGTCTTTGTCTCTTTTAGTCGCGTCTTTGTCACTTTTAGTCGCGTCTTTGTCACTTTAAGTCACGTCTTTGTCACTTTTAGTCTCGTCTTTGTCACTTTTAGTCGCGTCTTTGTCACTTTTAGTCTCGTCTTTGTCACTTTTAGTCGCGTCTTTGTCTCTTTTAGTCGCGTCTTTGTCACTTTAAGTCACGTCTTTGTCACTTTTAGTCGTGTCTTTGTCACTTTTAGTCGCGTCTTTGTCACTTTTAGTCGCGTCTTTGTCACTTTTAGTCGCGTCTTTGTCACTTTTAGTTGCGTCTTTGTCACTTTTAGTCGCGTCTTTGTCACTTTTAGTCGCGTCTTTGTCACTTTTAGTCGCGTCTTTGTCACTTTAAGTCACGTCTTTGTCACTTTTAGTCTCGTCTTTGTCACTTTTAGTCGCGTCTTTGTCACTTTTAGTCTCGTCTTTGTCACTTTTAGTTGCGTCTTTGTCACTTTTAGTCTCGTCTTTGTCACTTTTAGTCGCGTCTTTGTCACTTTTAGTCGCGTCTTTGTCACTTTTAGTCGCGTCTTTGTCACTTTTAGTCGCGTCTTTGTCACTTTTAGTCACGTCTTTGTCACTTTTAGTCTCATCTTTGTCACTTTTAGTCACACCTTTGTCACTTTTAGTCACGTCTTTGTCACTTTTAGTCGTGTCTTTGTCACTTTTAGTCGCATCTTTGTCACTTTTAGTCACACCTTTGTCACTTTTAGTCACGTCTTTGTCACTTTTAGTCTCGTCTTTGTCACTTTTAGTCGTGTCTTTGTCACTTTTAGTCTCGTCTTTGTCACTTTTAGTCATGTCTTTGTCACTTTTAGTCACATTTTTGTCACATTCAGTTGTGTTTGTTGTAATTAAGTGAGTCTTTGTCACTTTTAGTCACATCTTTGTCACTTTTAGTCTCGTCTTTGTCACTTTTAGTCGCGTCTTTGTCTCTTTTTAGTCGCGTCTTTGTCACTTTTTAGTCTCATCTTTGTCACTTTTAGTCACACCTTTGTCACTTTTAGTCACGTCTTTGTCACTTTTAGTCGTGTCTTTGTCACTTTTAGTCGCATCTTTGTCACTTTTAGTCACACCTTTGTCACTTTTAGTCACGTCTTTGTCACTTTTAGTCTCGTCTTTGTCACTTTTAGTCGGGTCTTTGTCACTTTAGTCACATCTTTGTCACTTTTAGTCGTGTCTTTGTCACTTTTAGTCACATTTTTGTCACATTCAGTTGTGTTTGTTGTAATGAAGTGAGTCTTTGTCACTTTTAGTCACGTCTTTGTCACTTTTAGTCTCGTCTTTGTCACTTTTAGTCGCGTCTTTGTCTCTTTTAGTCGCGTCTTTGTCACTTTTAGTCGCGTCTTTGTCACTTTTAGTCGCGTCTTTGTCACTTTTAGTCGCGTCTTTGTCACTTTTAGTCACGTCTTTGTCACTTTAAGTCACGTCTTTGTCACTTTTAGTCGCGTCTTTGTCACTTTTAGTCGCGTCTTTGTCACTTTTAGTCACGTCTTTGTCACTTTAAGTCACGTCTTTGTCACTTTTAGTCGCGTCTTTGTCACTTTTAGTCGCGTCTTTGTCACTTTTAGTCACGTCTTTGTCACTTTTAGTCACGTCTTTGTCACTTTAAGTCACGTCTTTGTCACTTTAAGTCACGTCTTTGTCACTTTTAGTCACGTCTTTGTCACTTTAAGTCACATCTTTGTCACTTTAAGTCACGTCTTTGTCACTTTTAGTCGCGTCTTTGTCAATTTTAGTCGCGTCTTTGTCACTTTTAGTCTCGTCTTTGTCACTTTTAGTCGCGTCTTTGTAGTTTTTAGACGCATTTTTGTCGCTTTCAGTTGCGTTTTGGTGCATTGAGTTGAATTATTGCACTTAAGAGGTGTAACAGGTAAATAAAGTCATCTGCTCAGAGGCTTCAGAGGCTAAACAACAGGAGAAAAAGTGTGTTTGAACAGACAGCTGCATTAAAGACACAAACAGTCAATCACGATACGACGATTTCACAAAAATAGATTGTCAGAAGGACAAGCTCATGATTCCATTTTTATCTCCGTATCACTCAGACCTACTTCAACTGCTGCACAACTATTCATTTCCTCAACACTTGGACTCAGAAACATGTTATTTAAGAAGAGGAAGGCCATGAGTTCAACTGTCTGTCTGGTTTATCTGGTTTTCTACAACTGTTTACATGATTTTCTTTTTTTAGAAGTCAGATACAAACTAAATATTTAGCAGAGTTGTACACTTTTATATTTGTGAACAGACTTGAGCAGCTTTTTCACATTTTAATTGAGTTTTACAGAAGAAAATGTCATCACTCGTTCATTTTTGCCACTCACAGCTGAAATTCAGAATGCTTAAACTCTATTGTAAACAGTACATTCAGCTGGCTAATGTTTGTAAACAGCCGGTTGCCGTGACAGCAGCAGTGGAGTAAACAGTCGTCATAGTGACCACAAACTGTCTCCATGGTGACTCCGTAAACAGTAGTAGAAGTAGTAATAGCTTTGGCTTTCAAAAAATGAAACTTCTGACATGTTTTTTGGATCTTCCCCACAATAATACCTTTTTTGAAACATCAGAACACGACTTCAGACTTTAATTATGATCGTTAGCCTGTGAGTTTAGAGCGAAAATAAAAATAATACTTGGATTACAATTCAAACAATCCTTTTCAGAATCTGTAAAAGTTATTATTTATACTGTACTTATTTCCATTTTCAGTCAAATTAGCAAAGAATGTGCTTTAGAGCAACTCAAAACAATGATGATAGTAAAATATAAACTTTGATAAAATAAAAGGCTTAGCTAAAATAAGGTGTTAAGTTCATATAATTTGATTTAATTTAGATAAAGATGCAAATAATACATGGTTAAATACTCTTTTGGCGAACGATTCAAACTTTGAAACAATAACTTGGATCAGACAAGATCTTTTGCCACAAAGTCTCACAAGATAAAATCACAAGATAAAAAGTGGAAAATGACCTTGTGATATTTGTTTCCGTGTGTTTACATTTGCTTTGGTTAACTTTGCTGAGTTGTAGCTCTGGGGAAGCCACAGTCAACAAAATCTGAAATGAAATAAATTGTGAACTGAACTGCACAATTTATTGACTTTTATTACATTTATTACAATTGATTTATTTGAAATTCATCTTCATCTTGTGGAAATTGTCTAGTTTTGGCCAATTTACAACCAGATTTTTGGTGTCATTTGTGTTGGACGAATCAGCTTTAGTCCTGGTTTTGTCCTGGTTTATACCTGGTTTTGTTCCTGCTAAAGACCTGGTTTAGACCTGGTTTTGTTCCTGTTTTAGACCTGGTTGAGATCTGGTTTTGTTCCTGTTTTAGACCTGGTTGAGATCTGGTTTTGTTCCTGTTTTAGACCTGGTTTTGTTCCTGTTATAGACCTGGTTTAGATCCGGTTTTGTTCCTGTTTTAGACCTGGTTTAGACCTGGTTTTGTTCCTGTTATAGACCTGGTTTAGATCCGGTTTTGTTCCTGTTTTAGACCTGGTTTAGACCTGGTTTTGTTCCTGTTATAGACCTGGTTTAGATCCGGTTTTGTTCCTGTTTTAGACCTGGTTTAGACCTGGTTTTGTTCCTGCTAAAGACCTGGTTTAGATCTGGTTTTGTTCCTGTTTTAGACCTGGTTTTGTTCCTGTTATAGACCTGGTTTAGACCTGGTTTTGTTCCTGTTTTAGACCTGGTTTAGATCCAGTTATGTTCCTGTTTTAGACCTGGTTTAGATCCGGTTTTGTTCCGGTTTTAGACCTGGTTTAGACCTGGTTTAGATCTGGATCTGTTCCTGTTTTAGACCTGGTTTAGACCTGGCTTTGTTCCTGTTTTAGACCTGGTTTTGTTCCTGTTTTAGACCTGGTTTTGTTCCTGTTTTAGACCTGGTTCTGTTTCTGATTTAGACTTGGTTTAGACCTGGCTTTGTTCCTGTTTTAGACCTGGTTTATATCTGATTTTGTTCCTGTTTTAGACCCGTTTTAGACCTGGTTTTATTCCTGTTTTAGACTTGGTTCTTGCTGTGGACCGAGCCTGTTCTGCTCTTATTATTCCACGTGCTCGGTGCTACATTAGCGTAGCCTGGTTAGCTCTGTGTTTAGCGCATGTGGAGCTGAAATGGGGAGAGAGGAGGAGAGAAAGGGAAGAGAGGGAGAGAAAGAGGGGGAAGGAGAGAGAGAAAGGAGGAGAGAGTAAAAAAGAGAAGAGGGAGAGATGGAAAGGAAGAAAAGGGGTAGAGGGAGATGGGGGAGATAAATGGAGGAGAGGGAGAGAGAAAAAGGAGGAAAGCAAAAAAAGAGAGAGGGAGAGATGAGGAGCGAGAGGAAAAGAGGATGGGAAGAGCAAAAGGAGGAGAGAAAGAGGGAGAAAGGTGAGGAAGAGGAGAAAAAGAGGGAAAGATGGAAAAGGGGATGGATGAGGGGGAGACAAAGGATGAGGGGAGGGAAAGGGAAAAAGGTGGAGAAAGATAAAAGAGAAAGCTAGGAAGGAAGAAAGTAAGGATGAGAGAGAAGATGATGGAAGGGAGAGAGAGGGAGAAAAGTAGGAGAGCAAGAGAAGGAGGAAAAAGGAGTGGGGGAGGAAGGTGGGAGAGAGGGGAAAGAAGAGGAGGGGGGATAAGGGAGAAGGGGATAGAGAGGTACGGGTGAGTAGCGCGTGCTCCTCCGGCATGGAAACCAGCGTATCCAGTTACACTATCATAACATGACTGCAGTCTCCACTCTCTGCTCTGCACCACGACAACACCAGGGCCGCAGAGGGGAGAGGGGGAGACAGGGAGGGGGGGATAAGAGAGGGGGAGAGAGAGGGAGACACAGAGAGAGGAATAAGAGAGGGAGGGAGAGAGAGAGAGAGACAGGGAGAGAGAGAGAGAGGAATAAGAGAGGGAGGGAGAGAGCGAGTGAGACAGGGGGAGAGAGGGAGACACAGAGAGAGGAATAAGAGGGGGGGAGAAAGAAAGAGTGAGACAGGGAGAGAGAGGGAGACAGAGAGAGAAATGAGAGAGGTAGAGAGAGACAGAGGAATAAGAGAGGGAGAGAGAGAGACACACACAGAGAGAGGAATAAGAAAGAGAGAGAGTGAGACAGGCAGAGAGAGGGAGACACAGAGAGAGGAATAAGAGAGGGAGGGAGAGAGAGAGTGAGAGGGAGAGAGAGAGGGAGAGAGAAAGAGAGAGAGACACACACAGAGAGAGGAATAAGAGAAGGGTAGACAGAGAGTGAGAGGGAGACAGGGAGAGAGAGGATGACACAGAGAGAGGAATAAAAGAGGGAGAGAGAGAGAGAGAGAGAGGGATAGAGAGAGACAGGGAGAGAGGAATAAGAGAGGGAGGGAGAGAGGGAGAAAGAGAGAGACTGTGGAGGTAGAAAGAGAGAGAGAGGAATAAGAGAGAGAGAGAGAGGGGAACAAGAGAACGAAAGACATACAGAGAGGGAGAGAGAAAGAGAGGGGGAGAGAGAAAGAGAGACAGGGAGAGTGGGAGGGGCAGAGAGAATCACTAAAACGTTGTGATCATGATTATATTTAATATTTTACTAAACATTTTGCCTATTTGTCCCCAGTTTGACAGTTTTTGTAAATTTTATAATTGTACTTCGGGCTGTAAATATGAGGCAATTCCAACTGTTACCTAGCAACCAGACTGTAAACAAGGACCAAAATCCATAATATCGATTTTATCACGATTCATTTGTTTTGGCTATAAAAGAGCTGCGCAATAAGTTTCAGTTCAAATTCACATTTTAAACAATTTTGTTGCTTTTAGTCGCGTTTTTGTCACATTCGGTTGTGTTTGTCATATTTAAACGCGTCTTTATCACTTTTAGTCGCACTTTTGTCATTTTTAGTCACGTTTTTGTCACTTTAAGTCACGTTTTGGTGCATTGAGTCACGTTTGTTGATCGTAGGCTCATTTTTGCCGCTTTTTAATGCATTTTATCGCTTTGGGTCGGGCTTTTGTCTCTTGTTTCAGAACATGTTTGTACAAATCCAAACTACAGTGTTAGCAGTTTTTATTCAAATCAAAGCAAGACATTTTGTTGTTTGTGGAAGAAATTATTGCACTTCAAAAATTGCAGTCTTTGCGATTTGCTAATTGCGTCGATTTGGTTTAATTGTGCCGCTCTGGCCTTTAAGAGGTAAATAAAGTCATCTGCTCAGAGGCTTCAGAGACTAAACAACAGGAGAAAAAGTGTGTTTGAACAGACAGCTGCATTAAAGACTCAAACAGTCAATCACGATACGACGATTTCACAAAAATAGCAGATTGTCACAGGGACCACCTCACGATTCCATTTTTTATCACCATCACACAGCATTAATTTCTTCCTCCAAAGTCTGATCTCTGCTCCAAACCTCATGCTTTCACTGACAGAGGAATAAAAACACCCAGGTTTATCTTCGACGATTGGAAACGCCTGAGTCTGGAGCTGGTTTTAATCGAAGCGCCGTCTTGTTTTCTTCTTCTCTGATGTTGCTCTGGGCAGGTTCCTTCTGTTCCGTCCTGTGTCTGAAGCCACTCGGAGCTCATCTTTCTCGCCAAAAACAGAGTCGAGTTTCAAAGACCGACACGTGTCCCGGAGTCTAGGGTTAATTAAGGTCTGTGTCTAAATTCAACGCGCAGAACTGTTAAAGTCCCTCGTAGCGCTGAGCAATTAAAGGGGTTTTAATTGAATCCTAATCGATCCTCAGTTATCAGCTTTAGTTTATTTAATTAAGAGGTTTCAGTCGGTGAAAGAGTTCAGACTTTGGAGGAAGAAATTTTCTGTTTTCTGTGTCAAATGGCAATGATCGAGTCTCATATTGAAACTAATTTGACATAGTTAGAGGTAATTTCAACTGTTACCATAGCAACCAGACTGTAAACAAGGGCCAAAATCCATATAGATTACACAATAGTTACGATTTGACAAATAATAATACCTGAAAATGACTTTATTTTGCTGAACACCCATTTAAACTGTCAAAAAATGTGTCAAATGTAAATTGTCCCTGTATTTTCAATGGTACGTCACTTTTTGATGACATCACAGAGGGATTCAGTTTTAGAAATCAGCACTTAAACTGTTATTTTTCAAACTTTCTTCACAAACTTCACAAATGTTAAACTATAAAAAATAATTGCCCCAGGTGACCTCCCACCAAATGTAGTCATAATTAGAACATTTTGAGATCCTGTCATAGAGACCCTTTAAAAGTCTGTAAACAAAGACATTTTAAATTCAGAACGGAAGCAAAAGTGAAGTGGAACATAATGTGATTTCACTGATAAACTGGGATTAACCTCAGAATATCACAAAATATGAAAAATGTAGATGATTTTGGAAAATGAAAACCCGTCAGACACATGTGAGCGACATCAGAGCTGCTTTAAACACATTTATTATTGTGTTTTACATGATTTGTTTATGTTATAGGAGATTATGATAAATTATTAACATTTTTTTATGAAGGAAAAATTTGAGATTTGTTCTTTTTTTATAAGTTTAACTGGACAGATACTGACAGAAATGACGAACGCACAATATATTTTCATTGTATCTACAGATATAGCACAAAGATGACCATAAATTATACTTTTTATGAAGCGCAAAGACAATTTTAAAACTAGAAAATAGAATATTGTCCATCGTTTGTAATAGAAGAGAAAAGTAACTGACATTTCTACCTTTGAATTCTAATTTGTTGCTTTTTCCCGACTGAAAACGATTAGTATTTACATCTGATGTGAGCGAATTATTGAAAATGAATTACAGTCTGCGTCATTTTTGCCTCCATTCTGCAATTTTGATGACACAGTATTTTAGGGTTTATAGACTTTAAGTTTAGGGATGTCAAGATTATTCGTTTAAAATAAGTCATTGTGACCATTTTCCAAACAAAAATCATACAATTTCAAACCAAAATATAGTTCAAAAAATTAATGTGTGTGTTTATTTTGCATTAACTTGATTTTATAATTCATAAAGTGTACGATTTAGATAAAACTAACAAAGTGACAAAGGGAATGAATGAAAATGTAAGGATTTTACACTTGTTTACAGTGTAGATAATCATGAATAATCGTTAAACTGTAATAATCAGAACATTTTTTAATTATGACATCGTTATTGGACCATTTTTGCACTAACAGCAGGCGAATTCTGACATTTTTCAAGAACATTCATGGAGAAAACGTGGTAAACAGTAGTAGTTTTGAGAGCTGCGCACAGGAGCGTGAACTGTGCAGAATGAGCCGAGGAAAAACTGCAGGAATGTGGGGCGTGGCCTCTGTGCAGCGTGTGACGTAATCAGACCAGGAATGAAAGATGTGTTTGAATAAATGAAAATAAAGTAGTGGAGCCGCAGTAGTTGTTTTACCAGCAGTGAATACAGCAGTGTAGACTCAGAAATGTAAGAGGCGAGTCGAGTATCCTGTGATTTAGCTAAACAAACAAACAAAAAATAATGATTATCACGATTTCCTTGGGGCTAGATCATGATTTCAATTTTATCACGATTCATGTTCACTTTGTATTTTTCTATTGCCTTTAATCGAGCTGCACCATTTAGAAATATATCTAATTGTGTTTTTTCTGACCAGTGCGATTAAGATTAGATTTGCAATTTAGGTTTGAATAATAGGATTCTGTTTGTTGCTTTTTTGTTTTTGTCACGTTCAGTTGTGTTTGTCATGTTTAAATGAGCCTGTGTTGTTTTTTGTCACGTTTTTTCACGTTTTTGTCGCTCTGGAGTTGCGTTTCTTGTTTGCAGGCGCGTTGTGGTGGCTTTTGAGCGCATTTTTATCGCTTTTGGTCGCGCTTTTTTTGGTTTTTGTGTCGATTTCGTTGAGTTGTGCAGCCCTTGTCTATAAGAGGTAAATAAAGTCATCTGCTCAGAGACTACAGAGGCTAAACAACAGGAGAAAAAGTGTGTTTGAACAGACAGCTGCATTAAAGACTTTTATAACAAAGACGGTGACATTATTGAAGAAAAATGGCAAAAATGAATGAACCATTTCTGATTTTCCTCAATTACACACTTTATTCATAAATATTCTCTCTAGAAGCTTCATTCACAATATTTCAACATTTATTTGGTTAAAAATGATAGTTTATTCAAAGTCTCAATCTACCATAGAAATAATCGCTGACTTGTCAACGACTAAAATAATCATTAGTTTCAGTTTTAGTCAAGAAGTGTATTTAAATATCACAATAATATTGAAATGCACAGCCATATCACAATAATTTCCAATATCGTGCAGCTCTAATATTATACTCCCAGCTTTTCTGATAATTTTCAAAGTTAATCGATTAATAGAAACGTCGTCAATTAATTACGTAATCGAATAATGGTTTTCAGGCTCCAGAAAGTGATGAACGTGACGAAAAACAACAGAAATGCAACTCAGAGAGGCAAAAACTTGTCTAAAAACGTCAAAAAACACAATCTAAAAGCAACTATAAGCGACAAAAGACACGTCTTAAAGCAACAAAAGCGTGACTCAAAGCGGTGAATATGAAGCTATAGGTGACAAAAAGCGTCAAACAAATCTAAAAGCAACAAAAAGCCATTAGGCAACAAAAACGCATCTAAAAGCGACAAAAATGCGTCTAGCAGCAACAAAAATGTGACTTGAAGCGGCAAAGATGTGTTTTAGTAATAAAAGTGGACTAAAAAAGTGACTGTAAGCGACAAAACTCTTCTGTAAACAACAAAAATGTGACTAAAAGCAACAAAACTCATCCAAAAGCAACAAAAACCACAACTAAAAGCAACAAAAACACGACTTAAATTAATACGTGACTAAAAGCTACAAAAATGTGTCTAAAAGCTACAAAAATGTGTCTAAAAGCAACAAAAAACACAACTAAAAGCAACAAAAACACGACTTTAACAGATTAATACGTGACTAAAAGAACATGTCGTAGCTGAGAAAAGAGGTTTAATTACTCAGACAGAGCAGGATTCACACAAAAACGGGGCGGGAAATTTGTTAATTGTGTGTTTTTGGTGAAAACACCGTTTAGTCTGTAAATATTGTCAAGCAGGACGTCCTCAAACGGCTTCACTTCAGCTTCTTTTGTGTCAAACTGAGTACAAATCTCATTTACGGGCCTGTTTTGGATGAACATTGTGATTTAAAATGTCCAAATTATAAATAACGCTCCACAGGTGTCACAGGTTACAGCTACATTGCAGACAAAAGCATAATGTCTTCTATTTTTGGACGGCTGCTCGCACTTTTGTCTGTTTCATGACAATAGAACCAGTAAAATACAACCTGCTGACAGTTAATTAACACTTTAAAGCCATTATTGACGTTAAAGTGCGTGTGACAGGTTTTTCTGATTTTCTAAATTTGACTTTATTCAGTGTATTAATACCTCTTGTAAATATAAATTATAGTTTTACACCAATCAGGTCACTATTTGTGGAGGAAAGTTGAAAATTCTGTTGACAATTACAGGAAGTAAAAACAAACTGATGAGGTTATGCATAATTTACACAAAAGAAACTACTTTTTTGACACTTTAAACATTGATTCAACAAAATAAAGGTGTTCACATGTTTTTTCTTTGTCAAATAAAAACATCTGTGACATTAGAAGAGTTTTGGCCCAGTGTACAGGATGGTTCTTGGTCATTTAGTGTGATGTAGGTCTGGGCGATACGGCAAAAAAACATTATTATTATTTTCCTGGGGCCAGATTATGATTTTGATTTTATCTCGATTCATGTTCACTTTGTATTTCTCTATTCTAATTGTGATTTTTCTGACCAGTGCCATTGTGCAATTCAGTTCAAATTCACATTTTAAACACAATTTTGTCGCTTTTAGACGCGTTTTTGTCACATTCAGTTGTGTTTGTCATATTTAAACACGTCTTTGTCGTTTTTAGTTGCATTTTTGTCGATTCTAGTCACATTTTGGTCTATTTAATCGTGTTTGTTGTTTGTCAGTGTGTTTTTGTTGCTTTTGAACACATTTTTATCGCTTTTGGTCGTACTTTTGTCGCTTGTTTCAGAACACGTTTGTACAAATCCAAACTACATTGTCAGCAGTTTTTATTCAAATCTAATTCTTTGTTGAAGAAATTGTTGCTCTTCAAAAACTGCAGCCTTTGTGATTTGCTAATTGCTTCCATTAAAATTGCGTTTTTGTGTTTTTGGATTTGGTTTTAATCGTGCAGCTCTAGTCTTTAAGAGGTAAATAAAGTCATCTGCTCAGAGGCTTCAGAGGCTAAACAACAGGAGAAAAAGTGTGTTTGAACAGACAGCTGCATTAAAGACACAAACAGTCAATCACGATACGACAATTTCACAAAAATAGTAGATGCCCTAGTGTGATGTCATCATCTACAACCAGGAAGTAAAATCAAAAACCTAGAAAAATGGCTAAACTGGGGTAAAGTGCATATGACAGGTTTTTATGATTTTCTAATTTTGACTTTATTTCTAGTGCATTAATACTTGTTATAAATATATATAATAGTTTCACACCAATCAGGTCGCTGTTTGTGGAGAAAAGTTGAAAAATCTGTTGAAAATTACAGGAAGTAAACAAACTGATGACGTCACACTAGGGAGACAAACTTTATACACGATTTACATAAAATAAACTACTTTTTTGACCATTTAAACATTAATTCAACTACAGAAATAAGTTGTAATACATTTTCATTTGTCAGGTAAAAGAACTGATGACATTAGATGAGTTTTAGCCCAGTTTACAGTGCGGTTGCTATGGTGATTTCCTAGTGTGATGTCATTATTTACAACAAGGAAGTGAAATTAAAACTTATAAAACTGCTAAACCGGGATAACATTTGCAAAGAATTTTAGCAAAACTTTAAATATATTTATCTTAACTGCATTTTAGGTAAATGAGTGGTTCGACTTGTCATGGGCCCTTTAAGTGCATCGTCCGACCTGTCAGGGGCACTTTAATGTGTTTTGGTTTGGCTTGGTTTGTGAAAATGTGTAAACCCTGGTAAACAGATAGTAGTAATTGTAGTAGTAATTGTAGTAGTAATTGTGTAGTTGTAGTATTATTGTTGGAGCAGGAGACAGAGGAATGTAGGCGTGGGCCTCTGGTATGTTTCTGTTTGTGACTCAGGAGCAGCTGCCTCAAACGCCGTCTTTTAAAAGTCTGGACTTACTCCTGTTTTTCGACATAGTTAAACATTCTTGTGGAAAAGTCAGGAATGTGAAGATTATTCCATTAACCGTTTGTGATTATTCAAGTCACAATTTAATCCTAAGAGTTAAAATTGGTTGTAAAATTGACAGGAGTTTTATTTTTTTAAGTTTGTTTAATTGATTCAGTTAAAAAAATCATCTAAAGTGTTCTTTTATCTGGCTGTTTTTGTGACATTTGCTGTACTTTTGTTTGATTTCATGAAGCTGGGCACAGACTTTAGTGTTTTAGTGTTCAGTTCTAGTGTTTGCTTTTGTTTTAATGAAATCTCAGTTTGAATGGGTGCAGTTACCAAATTACAAAGGCTGCAGTTTTTGGAGTGCAATAGTTTCCTTCACAAATAACAAAATATGCAGTTTCATTCTGCATAAAAACTGCAAACCGTGTAGTTTAGATTTGTTAAAACATCGCCAAAAACATGACGAAAAGCAACAGAAACGCAACTCAGGCAAAAACGTATCTGAAAGCATTAAAAAACACAAGCTAAAAGCAACTATAAGCAACAAAAAACACGTCTTAAAGCAACAAAATAGTGACTCAAAGCAATGA
The DNA here is from genome assembly GCA_019453435.1 of Rhinogobius similis. Lineage (NCBI taxonomy): Eukaryota > Metazoa > Chordata > Actinopteri > Gobiiformes > Gobiidae > Rhinogobius > Rhinogobius similis. The sequence continues at coordinate 40,351,052 of CM033625.1, forward strand.
ATATGCGGCTATAGGTGACAAAAAGCGTGTCTAAAAGCAACAAATGCCATTAAGCAACAAAAACGCATTTCAAAGCGACAAAAATGTGTCTAGCAGCAACAAAAATGTGACTTGAAGCGGCAAATGAGAATGAGAGATCCTTTAATTGTCCCACAATGGGGAAACAAAAATGTGTTTAGTGATAAAAGTGGACTAAAAAAGTGACTGTAAGCGGCAAAACTCATCTATAAACAACAAAAATGTGACTAAAAGCAACAAAAATATGACTTAAAGCAACAAAACGCGTCCAAAAGCAACAAAACGTGTCTTAAAAACAACGAAACACATCTAAAAGCAACAAAAAACACAACTAAAAGCAACAAAAACACGACTTAAATAAATTCGTAAAAGCAGCTTAATGCAGCCAAAAATCGTCAGAAACAAGACTAAAAGCAACAAAAACATGACAAAAAGCAGCAAAAATGTGACAGAAAGGATAAAAACATGCCAAAATGCTAAAAGTGTGACTAAAATCAGCTAAAACGCAGCCAAAAAAACATCAGAAACACAACTAAAAGCAACAAAAACATGACAAAAAGCGGCAAAAATGTAACAGAAAGGATAAAAACATGCCAAAACGCTAAAAATGTGACATAAAGCTGCTAAAACGCAGCCAAAAAACGTCAGAAACACGACTAAAAGTGAGAAAAACATGACTCAAAGCAGCAAAAATGTGACAGAATGGATATAAAAATACCAAAACGCCAAAAATGTGACTAAAAGCAGCTAAAACGCAGCCAAAAAAATGTCAGAACACAACTAAAAGCAACAAAAACACAACTTAAATAGGTTAATACGTGACTAAAAGCTACAAAAACATGACAAAAAGCGTCAAAAATGTGACAGAAAGGATATAAACATGCCAAAAATGTGACTAAAAGCGGCTAAAACGCAGCCAAAAAACGTCCGAAACACGATAAAAGCAACAAAAACATGCCAAAAAGCGGCAAAAATGTAACAGAAAGGATAAAAACATGCCAAAACGCCAAAAATGTGACTTAAATCAGCTACAACGCAGCCAAAAAAACGTCCGAAACACAACTAAAAGCTACAAAAACATTCCAAAACGTGATTCTTCCATTACTTTAAACAAAATCCTATAAACAACAAGTGCAATATTGTCCACTTTTCTCTCGCCTTTTGATGGAAAAAGCTTTGAGAAGGAAAATAAATCAATGTCATTATCACTTTACGACACTAACCGCTTCAGCTGTTTACAAAAAGTGATAAGAATTTGAACTTTAATCCTAGCAGCGACTCTTTATTAATGTAAATGTCGTGGCAATCATTTTTACAATCCATCGACCAATTCATTTCTTTCTCTGTGAATTATTTAGACGGAAGAAGAAACAGAACTTAATGCACAGTCAAAGTTACAGAGTGCACAGTTTAAAGTCAAATGTTGGTTTCAGTTTCATTTCGAGCCGATGGTTTCGCTGAAGGTCTGACCTACTTTGTCGTCACACGCCGTACGCCTCAAATATTCAGGAAAAGTTTAATTCCAGAGGCGGGTTACGTGAGGTGAACGGTTTCTGCTCTTCGTCCGGGGTCAAAGTTTGCCCAAAGTATTGGCTTTAGAGCTTAAAGCGCGACAATATTTGAAGTCAGGGATGTCACAATATCTGATTTGAGTGTTAAAACTGCCTAAAACAACACCATTCAAAGATTATTCCTGACCAAACAACAGTGAAATCTTACATTTTCTTTCATTTCCGTTGCTTTTCCTTAAAGGCCCCATGACAGGTTGAAGCACTCATTTTACTAAAACACAGTTAAGATCATTATATTCAAGATTCTGCTAAAAAGAAAACAATTTTTATCCCAGTTTGGCAGTTTTTTAGGTTTAAATTTTGACTTCCTGGTTGTAAATAGTGACATCACACTGGGGAATTCTGTAACTGTTGCCTAGAAACCATGTAGAAAACTCCTTAAATGTCACAGAAATTATTATTTGACAAATAAAAACGCATAGGAACGCCTTTATTTTTGTGAATTAATGTTTAAAGGATCAGAAAAATGTGTTTCTTGGTTGTAAATTGTCCCTGGTGTGTCTCCCTAGTGTGATGTCATCATGTTGAGAACTCTGCTCTACTTCCTGTAAAGTTCAACATATTTTTCAGCTTTTCTTCACAAACTGACTCTTGATTTGGGTAAAAACTATCATTTATATTCACGACAGGTTTTATCCCACCAAATAAAGTCAAAACTAGACGATCATAAAAACCTGACACAGGCACTTTAAAGGGCCTATGACAGGTTGGACAACTCATTTCACTTAAATGCAGTTCCGATAAATATATTTCAAATTTTGCTCAAATACTTTACAAATTTTCTTCCGCTTTAGCAATTTGTGAGATTTTTTGTTTTACTTCCTGGTTGTAAATGATGACATCACACTAGGAAATTACCATAGCAACCACGCTGTAAACTGGGCTAAATCCATCTAATGTCACAGATGTTTTTTAAATTGATAAATAAAAATACATGTGAACACTTTTCTTCTTCTTCTTCTTCCTCTCTTTTCTCCCTCTTTTCTCTTTCTCTTCTCCCTCCTTTCTCTCTCTTTTCTCCTCCTTTCTCTCTTTTCTCCCTCTTTTCTCTTTCTCTTCTCCCTCCTTTCTCCCTCTTTTCTCCTCCTTTCTCTCTTTTCTCCCTCTTTTCTCTTTCTCTTCTCCCTCCTTTCTCTCTCTTTTCTCTCTCTTTTCTCCCTCTTTTCTCCCTCTTTTCTCCCTCTTTTCTCTCTCTTTTCTCTCTCTTTTCTCTCTCTTTTCTCCTCCTTTCTCTCTTTTCTCCCTCTTTTCTCTTTCTCTTCTCCCTCCTTTCTCTCTCTTTTCTCTCTCTTTCTCCCTCTTTTCTCTCTCTTTTCTCTCTCTTTTCTCTCTCTTTTTTGGTTGAATTAATGAATAACGGTCAAAAAAGTAATCTATTTTGTGTTAATTATGCATAATCTTTGTCTCCCTAGTGTGATGTCATCAGTTTGTTAACTTTCTACAGATTTTTCAACTTTTCTTCACAAACAGCCACTTGATTGTTGTAAAACTATCATTTATATTTACAACAAGTATTAATGCACCAAATAAAGTCAAAATTAGGAAATAGTGAAAACATGACATACGCACTTTATGTTTGTGACCAGCTTTATTCTCATTTGAAAAAGAAATCCCTTTTAACAGGAAAAAATATGACTTTCCTTGCAGCATTAGAATCAAGAATGAAGTATATTTCTTATATCCAGTTGAAATGTTTGCAAGCCCAAAGCACTCGAAGTCGCTGTAACAAAAGTCGACTTGGCAACTCTGAATCCAATTCCAGAGGAAATGACTTTTCTTTTTTTTATTTGTCGGATGGAAATTAATGAAAATTTCAAAATAAATTGTATTCTTAATTTACAAAAGGGTTTATTAGGTTGGAAATTAAAACAAACAAATCATTCTACCCTGGAAATTCAAATGTATTGCTTTTTTTCCAACTCAAACACTTAAAACCAGTAGAATTTAGATCTAATGTGAGAGAATCATTGAAAAATAACTCCAGGATCCACCTCCGTTCTTAAATGTTGGTGACGTCACATTTTAAAGGGCCTATGTGGATGCTGGCCTTTGTTTACAGTCTGGTTGCTGTGGTAACGGTTGTGGATTTCCTCTAACTGTCGTATTTGTGCTCATGTCCAACCAGGAAGTAACAGTTTAAACATTACACAAACTGTCAAACCGGAGACAAACAGGTCAAATGTTTAGTCAAATCTTAAATGTGTTTACCATGTTTTAGTGAAATGTGTCGTCCAACTGTCATAGACTTTAACAACTACTACAGTGTTTACTCCACGCCCACTTCTTCTGCTTCTTCTTCTTCTTCTTCTTCTTCTCTATTTTCTTCCTCTTTTCTCTCTTTTCTCCCTATTTTCTCCCTTTTTCTCTCTTCTCCCTCCTTTCTATCTCTTTTCTCCCTCTTTTCTCTTTCTCTCTCTTTTCTCCCTCTTTTCTTTCTCTTTTCTCTCTCTTTTCTCTCTCTTTTCTCTTTCTCTCTCTTTTCTCTCTCTTTTCTCTCTTTTCTCTCTTTTCTCCCTCTTTTCTCTTTCTCTCTCTTTTCTCTCTTTTTTCCCTCTTTTCTCTCTTTTTCCCCTCTTTTCTCCCTCCTTTCTCTTTTCTCCCTCTTTTCTCTTTCTCTCTCTTTTCTCCCTCTTTTCTCTTTCTCTCTCCTTTCTCTCTTTTCTCCCTCTTTTTTCCCTCTTTTCTCTCTCTTTTCTTCTTCTCTCTATTATATCTCTCTTTTCTTCTTCTTCTCTCTCTTTTTTCCCTTTTTTCCCTCTCTTGTCTCTCTCTTCTCTCTCTTTTCTCTCTCTTTTCTCCCTCAGTTCTCTTTCTCTCTCTTTTCTCTCTCTTTTCTCCCTCTTTTCTCTGTCTCTCTCTTTTCTCCCTCTTTTCTCTGTCTCTCTCTTTTCTCCCTCTTTTCTCTGTCTCCCTCTTTTCTCTTTCGCTCTCTTTTCTCTCTTTTCTCTCTCTTTTCTCCCTCTTTTCTTCTTCTCTCTCTTCTTCTTCTTCTCTTCATTCTACACTCTGCTCTTCTCTGTGAGGGGGAGGGGCTCTGTGTGACCTGTGATCCTGAGCTACTGAAACCTCTTACATAACTGTGTTTGTGTGTTTGTGTGTGTGTGTGTGTGTGTGTGTGTGTGTGCGCTCTGTGTGTGTGTGCGCTCTGTGTGTGTGTGTGTGTGTGTGTGTGTGTGTCTGTGTGTGTGTGTGTGTCTGTGTGTGTGTGTGTGTGTGTGTGTCTGTGTGTGTGCGCTCTGTGTGTGTGTGTGTGTCTGTGTGTGTGTGTGTGTGTGTGTGCTTGTGTCTCTGTGTGTGTTTGTATGTCTGTGTGTGTGTGTGTGTGTGTGTGTGTGTGTGTGTGTGCTTGTGTCTCTGTGTGTGTGTGTCTCTGTGTGTGTCTGTGTGTCTGTTTGTGTGCGACTGTGTTCTGCAGCAGCACCAGCTACACTCTGTATTTCTCGATTCATAAAAACCTCACCACGAGGCTGAGACAAACCATCGTTTTGCTCACGATTCGTCCAGATTTGACTAAATTTGACCTGGTGCTGTGCTTTCATCAAATACACTGAATTTACACACATTTTTGGGATGATTTTCATGCAATTTCAGCTCAATTTGAGTGACAAAGCTTCTTTTGGAGCCTTTGTATGGACCGGTTATCAATTATTTCATCATTAAATTAGTTGACATTGATTTCAGCAATCGATTAAATTTAAATAATAAACTTGTCTCACAATTTTATCTAAATTATAAAGCACATATAGTTGATTTTTATGTCATGACAAATGTTATCTCTGAGTTAAAATGCGTTGTTTTGTTGCAGCTCGGGTTCAAAACTAGGGCTGCAGCTATTGATTATTTTAGTACTCAAGCAATTATTTACTTCGATTAATCGAGTTATCTATTATTGTTTTCAACATTCAACACATTTTTAAATATATTGTCCGATACCAGAACCGACATGTGGCACATAAACTACACAAAACAACAATAAAACAGTTTTAAAAGTTTGAAATACTAGAGGAATCTTCTTTATCAATTGCATAACATTTTCCATTGGTGCTTTAAGTTAAGTTATCCAGATTAGGTTAGATTTTAGATTTCTATAAAGCCTTGGTCACGACTTTGAAAATAAGTGGACTGAAATTAACTTGTGTGCTTAATTGCTCATTAGATTCATGAATAATGCTTCCATAATTAAAAATATAACATGGCCTTGCTGTTGAATACTGTAAAACTTCAAACCAGATTTTGATTTTAAGGGAATAAGTCGATAATGATCTTGATTCCACAAAACAAAAACATATAGAGCCTTTAGAAGTTTGTAAATAAAAACATTATAAATTCAGAACGGAGGCAAAAGTGAAGTGCAACATAATGTGATTTCACTGGAGAAACTGGGATTAACCTCAGAATATCACAAAACATGACAAATGTAGATGATTTAGTGTCAGTAAAAGCCTCAGACACATGTGAGTGACATCAGAGCTGCTTTAAACACATTTATTATTGTATTTTACATCATGTTTTAAGAAATTATGATCAACTCTTTGCATTTTTGATGAAGGAACAATCCAGATTTATGGGTTTTACTGTAAAAATACTCACAGAAATGTTGAGCCCACAATCATTTTTCATTTTATCTAGAGATATATTAGATACTGTTCCATAAATTAGATTCTTTTGAAGCTAAAATACAATTTTAAGGCTAGAAAATTGTATTCTGTCCATCGTTTGTTATAGAAAAGCTAAACCAGGCCTCAAACCAGGACTAAACCAAGACTAAACCAAGACTAAACCAAGACTAAACCAGGACTAAACCAAGACTAAATCAGGGCTAAAACCAGGACTAAACCAAGACTAAACCAAGACTAAACCAGGGCTAAAACCAGGACTAAACCAGGACTAAACCAGGACTAAACCAGGACTAAACCAAGACTAAACCAAGACTAAACCAAGACTAAACCAAGACTAAACCAAGACTAAACCAAGACTAAACCAAGACTAAACCAAGACTAAACCAGGGCTAAACCAGGGCTAAAACCAGGGCTAAAACCAGGACTAAACCAGGACTAAACCAGGACTAAACCAGGTCTAAATCAAGACTAAACCAAGACTAAACCTGGGCTAAACCAAGACTAAAACCAAGACTAAACCAAGACTAAACCAAGACTAAACCAAGACTAAACCAAGACTAAACCAAGACTAAACCAGTTTAAACCAGGACTGTATTTTACATTATGTTTTAGGAAATTATGATAAACTCTTTGCATTTCTGATGAAGGAACAATCCAGATTTATGGGTTTTAATGGAAAAATACTCACAGAAATGTTGAGCCCACAATACATTTTTCATTTTATCTAGAGATATATTAGATACTATTCCATAAATTAGATTCTTTTGAAGCTAAAATACCATTTTAAGGCTCGAAAATTGTATTCGTCCATCATTTGTTATAGAAAAGCAAACAAACTGACCTTTCTACTGTTTTTTTCCAACACAAACTCTTAAAACCAGTAGAATTTAGATCTAATGTGAGAGAATCATTGAAAAGGGTCTATAATTCTATATTTTTTGTTACACGTTCTAAAGCTATTTTTACTACGAATTTGTTTTGTGTATTGGTTTATTTTGTCAAACCTTTTATTAAGTCATGGAAACTTGGAACTGTGACCTTGAAAAGAGCTTGGATGTACCGTTTTACATCAACGCATTCGTCTTGTGTATCATTTTTCAAAGTCATGTTGAAATGATAAATGATTCTCTGCTCGTTGTGCTTTTACCAAATTAACACGACCAAGTTTGACAAAAACAAAACTGAATTTGACTCTTGATTTACGGCATGAAGACGTTGTTTTGGTGAAGGGCTGCTCTTCGGTCGTGGAGCTCCAGAAGGAAAGGGTCACAGTGAAGGTGACTCAGTGTCTGCCTGTCACCAGCAGAGGGCAGCGCAGCAGCACATTCACAGCACAAATCCATAAACGGCCCATTATGAAACCATTATGAAACTCTATTCACATGATAAGACATGTTTATGTAATGTACGAGCTCAGCAAGTCGTTACTACTTTATTCTTCTGTAAAACCAGACTTTCTCCTCCATAAATCAATAAACTAACGATGCCATTCAGTCAGAAAATGAAATGTTGTCCCCTTTTTCCATTAAATATGTCTTAATTGAAAAGAAAAAAAAATACAGAATTGGTTAAGGATCGTTTTTTTAAGAATAGTTTTGCAAAAAATGTGTTAATTTGCTTGCTATAAAGATTATGGAAGTTTTATCATGTTGAGAAGGAACATTTACACAAGCAGTAAAGTCAGAGACTCGATCATTAGATTAGGTTAGTTTGTTTACGTGCTCAAAATAAATCAGATAATCCAAAACAGTTCATCTGATTTTAAAGTAACTGTTTTTGGATTTGGAAGAAAAAGTACAGTCAATTTAAAACAACTCTTTCAATCTTTAACTCTTTTGTTTTTGTCTTTTCTCTTTGTCTTTAATCTGTTTTCTCTTGTTTTTGCATAATTTTCCTCCTTAAAACCTGCTCAGGTGTGAAAAATCTGAAAGAAATCAGATTACTTACATCAGATGGAAGTGTTTACGTGACATTTTAATAATCTGATAACTCCAGAAATCAGATGTTGATCAGATTTCTGGTGTGCGTGTGATAAATATACTGTTTATTAGTTTTATTAGAGCAGTTTGGGTCAGAATCATGGACAGACTTCAGAGTTTATATTTAATTTAGTCGATTCATTGGTCGATAAAAGGTCTTTCTTTATTCGACGACAGCCCTGAGCTCGTATGATGTGAAAATGTACGAGAGGTCAAATCACTTCTACTGCTTTAGTCCAGGGCTTCTCAAACTTTTTCAGTCGCGACCCCCAAACACAAAAAAATAGGCGACACGCAAAGTAATAAAGTAGCCTTATATCTAATGTTAGATTTTATTTTGAGCATATTCACCTTATTCTGCCCCGCCCACTTTTGCCGTTTTTTGCACTTTTGTTGTAAACGCACTTCCGTTTGACCAGAACTCCGTTAAAGCTAATGACGAACGAGGGAAAAGTCTCACCGCTAAAATGTTACATAAAGTAGATTGATTTGTGTAAAATGTTTAATGAACACGAGCAACAACAAGTCACAACGCAACGATTTCCTGAAAACGTCTTTTTAGTCGAGTAGAACTTATTTTCTGTTGAGCTCGTCTGCTCCATGTAAACTACAACGGAGACAAGACGGCGGCGTGTACGGCAACTTCAGGAATAAAGTGAATAAACCTAGAAAAATGACTTTGGTCGGCCGACAAACAGGAATCTACATTCACCTCTTCATTTGAAGGGGGTCAGGCTCTGTTTAACTTGTACTGCATATGTTACTGTACATAATTTGCCTAAACTTAAAGGGCCCATGACAGGTTGGACGACTCATTTGACAAAAATGCAGTTTAGATAAATATGTTTCAAATTGTGTTAAAAAACTTCACAAATTTCAGTGCGGTTTAGCAATTTTTTAGGTTTTTTTGTCTTACTTCCTGGTTGTAAATGATGACATCACACTAGGAAATTACCATAGCAACCATCCTGTACAGTGGGCCAAAACTCCTCAGATGTCACAGATTTGTTTATTTGACAAATAAAAATACATGTTAACACCTTTATTTTGTTGAATTCATGTATAAAGGTTCAAAAAAGTAATTTATTTTGTGTAAATTTTGCGTAACCTTTGTCTCCCTAGTGTGATGTCATCAGTTTGTTTACTTCCTGTAATTTTGAACAGATTTTTCAACTTTTCTCCACAAATGGCTGCTTGATTGGTGTAAAACTATAATTTATATTTACAACAGGTATTAATACACTGAATAAAGTCAAAATTAGAAAATTATGAAAACCTGTCATACGCACTTTAACTAAAAAACTGATCCTTTTAAGGATTATTTAAGTATTATATTGTCCGGTGTTTGTACTGCACTCACATAACAGATATACACTGAACTAAAACAAAATATAATATAAACTAATCAAAAATATAAGCACATCTCTTCTGTTTTTTGCTCACATTTTTCACGAGCTGAACTTAAAGATATAAAACATTTTCTACACACAAAAGACCAATTTCTCTCAGACATTGTTCACAAATCTGTCTAAATCTGTGCGTGTACTTTGTCTAAATTTAACTTTCATGTATTAAAATAGACACGCAGTGCTTTTGTACCATCCCAAAAATGGTAATAAAATCATAATCCAAACCTCACGCTCAAAACACTACACAAACCAACTCCTCTGACGTCGTTTTTCCCGTCTCGTTTCAGATTTATGTTCGGTAAAGGCCACAAACGGAAGCTGGACGAGGATGAAGCGGGGCTGGAAGGCAAAGCGCAGGAGGTGGGAGCGGCGGCCCCGGGCTCGTCGTGTCCGGAGGGTCTGTCCAAGGTCTCGTACACGCTCCAGCGCCAGACCATCTTCAACATCTCCCTCATGAAGCTCTACACGCAGCGTCCGGGCGAGCCCAGCCTCCAGCGCCGCGTCCTCATCAACAACATGCTGCGCCGCATCCAGGACGAGCTCAAGGCGGACGGCAGCCTGCGCCCGCTGCTCCTGCCGCCGTCGCCGCCCCCCGACGACCCGCTGGACGAGGGCTACCGCCAGGCTCCGCCCACGTTCGGGGTCCTGGCCCAGTCGCAGCCCTCCGCCCTCCTCACGCCCCCCCTGTCGCCGCACCCCATGGGATCGCCCGCTTCGCCCAACCCGCCCGCGCTGCCGTCTCTGCCGCCGCAGCACTGCCCCCTGGAGGCGTGTCTCACTCCCGCGTCGCTGCTGGAGGACGATAACATGGAGAGTATGGAAAACGCGACCTTCAGCATCGCGTCGCCGCCCACGCCCCCCGTGTCGCCGCGCCCCGCCCGCTTCCAGTCGACGGAGCCCGACGTGGCGAGTTCGCGGACGATCGCGGCTAACGGTAACGCGCTAACCGTTTCTACCTCGCTGCTTTCCCGAGAGCACCGCGTCAAACCGGAATCGGCCAGCGTCTTGCAAGCAGAACTCCGGTTGCTGGACACTTTACCCGCGCTGCCCCCTGGTGTTGGCGCGTCGTCGGACCCTCCTTCCTCGTCTCCATCCGGTTTCCTTTCAGACTTAGCTTTAGACGACGTCCTTTTCGCCGATATCGACACGTCCATGTACGATTTCGACCCCTGCACGACGACGACGACTGCGTCCTCGGCGACGGTGGCGGCGGCGGTGGGCGGGATCTCCAAAATGGCGCCCGTGGTAACCGCCGACGACCTCATCAAGTCGCTAGCGTCGCCGTACAGTGGCCCCGCGCCGCAAGTTTCGTCCAATCAGCCTTTCAAGATAGATTTAACAGAACTCGATCACATTATGGAGGTCTTGGTTGGATCCTGATTTGTTTTTGTCTGTTTGTTTTTTTTATACAGAAAAAAGACTGGAAATATTTTTGGTGGGAAATTTGGAGTTTTAATTTTTAAGTTTTTATTATTGTGATAAATGCTAATGTCGGAAAATTGTAAGCATCAAAAATGAGATGTCAGTTTGAACTACTCCATGCACTGTGCTGGCCTTTTCAGAAGAAACCGGGACGCAACTCGACACACAACATTCACGCTTGTATTTCTAACTTCATAACGATTTTTATGCGCAGTTTACATTAGAATTTAACTTTAGGCTTTTTTGAGTTCATACTAGACTATAATCTTTCATTGTTTTGCCCATTAATGCTTTAAAATTCACCTAATTGCTGTTCAATTTGGTCTCTACGCACTTTGATTGGCGGGAAATCCAGTCAAATTTACCAATTACTGAACCAAAATTAGAATTATTTGTCTAATATTACAGTTTTGTTGTATTGTAACATAAAATATATTGGTCTGGACAGTAAAAACAGATGATTAAATGTTTATGAATGCAGTTAAGCACAAATTAAATTACTATTCTATGTTTTTCTTCAAGCAAATTGTACAATTCTGAACACAATTATGCAGAATGTAGCTCCACATTTTAGATTTCAGTAAAATATCTCGAATTTATGGCAAAAACGAGCAAGAAAAACGTAAATTTATGATATTTTATCCATGTTGCTCCTTTAACTATCTGGTTTTGTGAAAGAAAAGGTTAACCATTATCAAAACTAATCCAAAAATGTTACAAATTCTATACTTTTTGAGCCTTTAAATTGTTGTTTTCTTGTCAAAAACATACTTGGAGTTGTATTTTTATTTTTACATATGTTTGAGCAATACGAAATGTTCAATTTTTACATGTTTTCCAGCCATTTACAATCTTTTAAGCAGAAAAACAAATGATAAGTGCCCCAAAGTAGATTTAAAAAGTCAAAACAAAGCATAAAATGACCCTTTATACCTTTATAAATAATAATAACTCGTGTCCGGTCGTTCACTCGCCTCAAACTGATCCTTTAAATTGTTGTGAGCTTGCTGTTGAAATGTTTTGTGCAATATGAGACATTTTGTTTTTATGATTTTAGAAATGCAAGCCACAAACACACACTGAACTTACCACATCAAGTGCCTTTAAAATGACCACTTTTACAGTTCCTCTTTTACAGTATTTTACCACCTTTTTCATGTTTTTAATTTATTGCATTGTATTAAAACTAAGAATTTCACATGATCAAATGATATTATTTAATCTCTATCTAATAATATTTTGTAAAGCAGCATCAAGAAGGTTGCACGGGGAGTTGTTTTTTACAGATTTTGCTTTTTGGGGATTGTTTTTGAATTTCCCTGCCTGGGTCGTTTTTACAAAAATAGAACGGTGATGCTGTGAGTTTAGTTGGATGGTTGGTCTGGTTTTGGACCTGGATTGAGCCCGTCTTTGTTGATTTAAGACTCGTTTTGGTCTTGATCTGGTTTATTTCTGGGTTTCGTCACAGTTTTTATGTACGTGAGCAGGGATGTAGACAAGGGGGGGCGAGGGGGTCTTAGTCTGGGTGCCCGTTTTACGTTTTTTTTCTGCCAGCGATGAAATACTGGGAAAATCTTGACTTGTGGCTCAAAAAGATGCGTTCAGGGTCTCAAAACGGGGACAAATGAGAAACTAAAATGTTGTAAAACCAAAAGCGAGCTGCGATTTATTCAAACCGTGTCTGATTTTTTGTAATTGTGGTCGTCCAATCTGATAAATCTGTAAATGAACGCTCCTCAAAGTAACAGCAGAAGAATCCAGCTGTGAACTTTGACATTATATACCCATATTCCTTTGATTTACTTACTTTTGCAAACTGATATTCGCTCAGACAAACTTTGGTCGTGGCCTTGATTGATCGTGCGAACAGTTTTACAATTAAAATTCCACCCCTTTTTTAATTGTGACACCAATAAAGCTTATAAAAAATGTGCAGTGGGAGACAAACAGGCACATTTTTCCTTCTTTGTTTAGATTAAAGGGGGGCCCGTGTGAGAGTGTTCGCTCCGGGCCCCTAAAAATCTAGCAGACGGACCTGTGTACAAGTGTGAACACAGCCGTGGTCCTTAAACATTTTGATGAATAATGTTTTGTAGCCTTTATTTGCTGACATTCATGCAACAACCAGGAATAAATCAGGCAAAAATGTGAAAAAGTGAACATTTTCCTTTTACGTGTTGATATTTGAAGGCTCCTGAAGCTGTTATTTTACTTCCAGCACAGTAATAGCATCGTCACAAAAGTGTATCCTTGATTTTTAAAGGGCCTGGATCCAATTTTTTCCCAATTTCTTTCACGTAATAAACTTAAATCTGTGTTTTCATCATAAAAGCAGCTCTTGGGGTTAAAATTAATCTGCATCTCTATTTAGAGTGTTTTATTCACTGTGAAGAAGGAAGTGCGCTAGTAGCATGCTAATGTTTGCTAGCTTGACTGTAATCTCAGCTCTGGCCTCTGAAACTTGTTAAAAGAAAAACAGAAAAGCTGTTGTGATGAACTTTTAGTGAGTTCTGAACGTGTTAGAAAAGTGAGCTATAACTTTTAGCAATAACCACTGCAAACCGTTTAAAATGAATTAAGTAGCTCTGTTTTTCACAATAAAATTCAGATAAAACGCCTCTAAACAGAACATTTACTGTTTACTTATCACCCAGTATCAAGATTCTAAATTATTAGGAAGCAGGATTTGTATTTTCTTGGTATTAACGTATATAAACAGTGCTTTTAGCCTTCACTATCCCTGTTAGCATGCTATTACTGTGCCGTAAAGTTTAATTATGTGAAAGCAGCAACTGAAACGATCTGTAAGCTAAATTTAGCTACTCTGAAAATGCAAGTTTGGGTTTCTAAACGTTAATGTTTGTCCAAATTCTTGCATCTTACACCGATCCAATCCATAATTCCTCCATTAGCAAACATTACTGTGTGGTCTACTCTTTCAACATTCACTTTCTTCGAGACATTTCATTAGAACGAGCGTCTCTGCGTGTTTACACTGGCTCTGAAAGTCACGACTACTATTTCATGTTGATTTGGACTCGGAGAAAAGCCTTATTTTTGCGGTATTCTTGAACTACAATTAGCAACATGATTGACGCTAAGTGCACGTTAGCTTACAGTGTGACAAAGCGAAAACAAAGCCGGCCGTATTCAGAGTCGCCGTTAAATATACAAATGTGGTTAACCCTCAAATGTAAGTTGTTATTTTCTGTGACACTGGATTGTAAATCATCCGACGGGGCGGTTAAAACTTGATACTTCGACGACGGCAAAGGGCTGAGCAGATTTTAAAGCACAAACGTCGTTAAATTAGAGTTATTAACTTAAAGCGGCAGTTAAAGTGCCTACAGGTCGGACTACTCGTGTAACTAAAATGCAGTTAAGATAAATAGATTTCAAATTTTGTTAAATCTTTACAAATTTTACCTCAGTTTAGCCGTTTTTTTTAGGTTTTTAATTTTACTTCCTGGTTGTAAATGATGACATCACGCAAGGAAATGACCAAGAAACCATCCTGTACAGTGGGCTAAAACTCCTCTAATGTCACAGATTTTTTTTTATTTGACAAAAAAACACATGTGAACACCTTTATTTTGTTGAATCAATGTTTAAAGGGTTAAAAAAGTAGTTTATTTTGTGTAAATTATGCGTAATGATGTCATCAGTTTGTTTACTACCTGTAATTGTCAACATATTTTTCAACTTTTCTCCACAAACGGCGACCTGATTGGTGTAAAACTATAATTTATATTTACAAGAGGTATTAATACACTGAATAAAGTCAAAATAGGAAAATCATAAAAACCTGTCATACGCACTTTAACTTAAATGCATTTTTGTGTCGTTTCTGAGCATTAATTGGAACACATTTGTAATCAATACATTTGGTCTCGTTGGTTCATGGTGTAACGTTTTTAGACACGTTTGTTTCCCCAGATATCGATATCGGATTGAAAATGTTGCCGATTTTTGGCACCAAGTTTCTGTGTGTCATGTTTCATTCTCAGTTTGTCCTCAACGCATCAGACTCGTATTTTTGAACAAATTAATGAGGAAAAAATGGAACTAGAAGAGCAATTAAGCTAAAAAATATGACCGTATGTTTACATAGTCATACAGAAAATGGTTTTATAGCTGAGATAAAGGCATATTTTTGTTGTTTTTTTTTAATACAGTGATCCCTCGTTTATCGCGGCAGTTGCGTTCCAAAAATAACACGCGAAAAGTGAAATCCGTGAAGTAGTCACAGCTTTATTTTTTATTATTTTACAATGCAATACTGAACTATGGAATGAAACCAAAAATCAAAACCTGTTTTAAAGCCCAAAATTTGTTTAAAACAATAATTTTAATATAGTAATACAAGGTTGTAAACATTGTCACTGGTGTATTTCACAGTCTGTGCCTCTTGGTCCTGACTCCGCCCCCTGTAGCCTCTGTTTCTACTGAAGGCGCACGAGTCTTTCTTTAGTTGTTGGCGCTCTTTCTTTTTCTGAGCAAGAAGATTTTATAAACGGATATGCCACCTTGGATTATATTTGAGAACTGCAATGAACGACTCGTCAAAGGGTCCCGTTCTTGTGCCGTGCGCTGAAGTTCAGTGGATGCACTGTAAAAATATCCGTGAAGCAGCGAAGCCGTGAAAGATGAAACGCGATATAGCGAGGGATCACTGTATAAGTGATTTTTTTATTTTTATTTTTAAGTTACTTTAACTTAACATACATTTGTGGAAATCTTAAAGTGCACATGACAGGTTTTTATGATTTTCAAATGTTGATTTAGTTTGGTGGGAAAATACTTTTTTTATAGAGAAATTATAGTTTTACACCAATTAAGCTGCAGTTTGTGAAGAAAAGTTTTGAAAATGTGTTGAAAATTTCAGGAAAAAGCGCAGAGTTCTGAAACAAATTGATGACATCACACTGAGAAAGAAACACAATTTACAACCAACACGTTTTAAACATGAATTCAACAAAATAAAGGCATTTACATGTATTTTAAGTTGTCAAACAATAATTTCTGTGACTCTGGGCCCGGTGTAAAAACATGGTTGCTAGGTAACAGTTACAGCATTGTGTGACATCATGATTAACAACCAGGAAGTAAAATTAAAAACCTAAAAACATCACCGAAAAGGGATAGAAATGGCAATGTTTTTCACAAAATCTTAAATAGAATGAACTTAACTGTGTTTTAGTATGATTTGAGTCCAACCTGTCATAGGCCCTTTAATATCTGTATCGGCAAATATCGGCCGACAACATCCACCGCAAAACAAATACCAATATCGGCTCAAAAGAATCCGTATCATATCATCCATAAAACCTCCCTCCGCTCCTGAACTCACAGCATCACTGCGTATCACTACTTTCGTTCTGTCGATGAAGTTATTTATTGTTTTCTGTTTTGTGTAAATATATTTATTTTATTTTTGAAGTGAATTTCTGGGCTGTAACTAAATGTGTGTGTGTACAGAAAGAGTAGGAATGTCCTCAGATATTTGCAATTGTCTGAAAAGAGGGTGGAAGCCATTTTTATATCCATTGGTAATTATTATTTTATTCTATTATTATTATTATTGTTATGAATTTGTTTTGGTTGATCTTGTTTTAATGTTGTTTTTTATGTTATGTTTCATGGTCCACTAAGGCATATAATTCATGCAGCAATATTATAGACAGTATAAGAAAAGTGGAACTAAAACTAAATGTTGGCGAAAAAGGAGTTCAACCAAAGATTTTAAGCGCAAAGCCGTTGTATGCTAAAGCTAAAGCTAATGGGATAAATCGATGGAACATTATATTCTCGACAAATCTCAAAAGTCATGTCGTATAAAACAATTGTATGCCGATCTCTAACAAATGTATAGCAATATTTAATTCGTATGAGCATTTTCCAATGTAAAGCTAGACAGTTTTGGGTGCAGTTTGCTTATGTAGGTATCGTACAATCTTTTAAAGGTGCATTCTGTAACTTTTCATTAATAATTTATCGACTAAGCGTGATCGTTGTAGTCGTTATCTGGACTATACAAACTCTAAACACCTTTTATAGCAAAGATAGTGGTATTATTAGATCAAAATGTCTAAAAAGTATGTGTAATTTGCATCAAAAATACTCTTTATTTGTGAATATTCTCCATCCAGAAGCCTTCAGTCACCATATTTCAACCAATATTTGGTTAATAATGTACTTTAAAAAGTCATTGTGCAATAAAAAATAATTGATATTGCTATTAATTGTTAATAATTGTTAGTTACCCGCTTGTTATGTTGCTTTGCCTGGACTGTGACATTGTGGCTTTAAATTTATCTTTGTAACGTTTATTTTATTACTCAAAAGATGGATATATAAGCATGCTGTATAGAGATGGATAAGTTTAATGCCATACTGTGGAACATTCTAGGTAAATCAATATCTTAATTGTTACAAGCAGGCGGCATATCTTCTGCCAGCAAAGTTACACAGTGCACCTTTTAAATTGTCTACCATTTATGCAAAACTGTTTTAAAAAACACTTTAAAGGACACAGATTATGCAAAAATGTTCTTTTTTGTGCTTTTAACCGTGTTTTAACATTGTTCCCTCATCGAAAAACATAACTGGAGTTGTATTTAGCTTCATTCACGCTTGTTTGATCCATCCTGTTTACGAGCTCCTCTTCTCTGCTTCTTCTCAAAGCCTCACAAAAACACTCTATTTCAAATTTCCCAGATTTGTGAGGTCATAGTTTGAGATCCGGAGGTGTCCTGTGCTGATTTTCACTTCAAATCACGTTAATTTCATCTGCGCGCTTACATTAGTCTGTCGGGGAAAGCTAGTTTGTTTATTTTCTCACGGTAATTCCCTCTGATGCCTGTAGATGGAGCGCTGACACCAGATGAGGGAACGCCCGACTGATAGCAGTGCATACATCAAGTTCTGAGCACAAAATAAAACGCAAATAAAGCATAAATTGCGTCCTTTGAAGCATAACACGTCTTTCTCAACCTTGTGTTAGCATCGCACGCTAACCGTCCACTTTCCTTGTACTGTCTGTCAAACAAAACAAACTGAAAATGCCCAGTCGTCCAAAGCCTCTTCGGACTCCAATGCCAAATCTCCTGTACATAAATGAACTGTTGGACAAACGAGCTCCTCTTCAGTGTTTTTTGGGTTTGGGTTTGGACCTCAGCTGTGCCTTCGTCTATGCAAACTCACACAAACACACACCGACGCTGTACTGGGATCAACACGCGCCTGTAGAAAAGATATTTATGAGCAGATCTTTAGAGAAAACTGAAACTCGGACGCTGTCTATCCATTTGAACAGTCTTACTTTTGTAGTTTTATAAATATATAAATATCTATACAATAAACTGTCAAATGAGAAGTGATTGTGTCTCGTCTGTTTTGGGGGGAATTCGCAAGTTATTCCTGTTGTGTTTCAGTTTTGGGCATGAAGTGATGGAAGAATTCTATTTTGTGATGTAAAAGTACAGTAAAAGTACTCGGGAGGAAAGTGATTCAAGTAAAAATATCACAACAATTGACCTACTGTAAGTACAACTACAGAAAAAATACTTTTACACTGGAAAAATTACCATCTTAAACAAGATAACAAGTAAATAATTGCTTTAAATAAGTAATATTTATTATATTTTTTGTATTTTGCTATATTTTTTGACTAGTCGACTATAAAAAAAAATCATAGTTGTGATTTCTTTATACATATTTCTTTATTCAGACTACAGCACATACAATAATAAATTTTTATAACAAAGACATTGTTTAGTTTAATCAATTATGCACTTTATTTTACAAATAATTAGTGTATTATTGATTAAACTAAACAATGTTGCTGTCTTATACATACTTATATATACATTATACATCTAGAAGCCTTCATTTATCATATTTCAATATTATTTGGTTAAAAATGTAATCTAAAAGTCTATAAACAATAGAAATTATAGTTTGACAAGTCGACTTCTGAAGTAATTGTTACTGAATTCAGCCCTAATTGAAACTACTTTTTAATTAACAAAATGGTCATTCATATATATATTTTTAGCTCTTAATACGTGAATAAACCCCATTATAGATAGAATAATCTTGACATCAAATATTCGTATATAAAAATAATGTGTGAGACTGCAGTGTGTAATGTCACCACTAGATGCTGCTCAAAACAAAAGCCTACCATCTTTACTTATATAAACTGTCTTTTTCCTCAGGCTTTTCTGCTGCAGTCTTAATATCTGTGAGCGTTATCCATATTTAATCCTCTTTGTAATTCCAGTTTTAAGATAGAAATAAATGTAATTAAAGTACATTTCATGTTCCAGCGCGGCCCTTTAACAAATGAAATATTGTGATTTATTTGCAGTCTTTGTGTCCAGTCGGAGCCAGCGTCGGCCTGTTGTCTCCGGCCGGTTATTTCCAGCTTCATTCAGGACAAACAGCTGCGACTCTGGGTGAGAGGGGGAGGGAGGGAGGCAGGGAGGGAGGGAGGGGGAGGGGCCATGGAGGGAGAGGGGGGAAGGAGGGAGAGAGAGAGAGAAAGAGAGGGAGGGAGAGAGAGAGAGAGCGAAAGAGGTAGAGAGAGAGAAAGAGGGACGAAAGAGAAAGAGGGACAGAAAGAGAGGGAGGGAGAGAGAGGGAGAGAGATGGGGAAAGGAGGGAGAGAGAGAGTAAGAGAGGGAGGGAGAGAGAGTAGGGGAGAAAGAGAGAGGGAGAGAGATGGGGAAAGGAGGGAGAGAAAGAGAAAGAAAGGGGGACAGAAAGAGAGGGAGGGAGAGAGAGTAGGGGAGAAAGAGAGAGGGAGAGAGATGGGGAAAGGAGGGAGAGAAAGAGGGACAGAAAGAGAGGGAGGGAGAGAGTAGCGGAGAAAGAGAAAAAGAGGGAGAAAGAGAGAGGGACAGATGGGGGAAGAAGGGAGAGAAAGAGAGAGGGAGGAAGAGGTAGAGATAGTGAGAGAGAGAAAAAGAGGGAGGGACAGAGATGGGGGAAGGAGGCAGAGAAAGAGAGCGGGAGAGAAAGAGTAGGAGAGAAAAAGAGAAAGAAAGAGAGAGGGAGAAAGAGAGAATGGGGTAGTGAGAGAGGGAGAGAGAGGAAAGAGAGAGAGCATCAGGGGGAGAAAGTAAAAGAGGGAGAGAGAGTTGGAGAGAAAAAGAGGGAGAACAGAGGGAAGGAGAGAGGTACATAGAACGGGATAGTGAGAGAGGGAAAGAGAGACATTGTGGTTGAGAGAGCGAGTGGGGGAGAGAGAAGGGGTGAGAGACGGAGCAAGTAAAAGAGGGAGAAGGAGAGACAGACAGAGAGAGGGCGAGATAGATGTAGGAAAGAGGGAGAGAAAGCGAGAGACAGAGAAAGGGGGGAGCAAGAGAGGGAGGGAGAGCGGGAGAGAAGCACAAAGAGGGGGAGAAAAAGAGGGAGAAAGACAGAAAGCAAGTGAGAGACAGAGACAGAGGGAGGGACAGAAATAGAGAGAATGAGTTGAGAGAGGGAGAAGAAAGAAGGAGAGAGAAAAAAAGAGAAAGAAGGAGAGAGAGAGCAAAGGGGGAGGCATTACAGAGCATAGTTTTGCAAAATTGCCTTTTTTGATCTTTAACCCTGATGTAACAGATACAGGACAGAATCTAATCACTTTTATTCATCCTCAGGGGACATTCTTTTAGTTACGCAACCGACCAGCAGAAGAAAACAGGTTCAAATAAGACATAAATAAGACTAAATAACTCAATAACAAACTAAAAAAGCAGTATCTCAATAGAAGGATACAATAATAGATCTATTTTATCAACTAAACCCCCAGTATTTACAATTTAAATGTAACTTAAAGGGCCTATGACAGGTTTTACTGATTTTCTAATTTTGGCTTTTTTCAGTGTATTAATACCTCTTGTAAATATAAATTATAGTTTTACACAAATCAGGTCGCTATTTGTGGAGAAAAGTTGAAAAATCTATTGAAAATAACAGGAAGTAAACAAACTGATGACATCACACTGGGGAGACAAAGGTTGCGCATAATTTACACAAAAGAAACTACTTTTTTGACACTTTAAACATTGATTCAACAAAATAAAGGTGTTTTCTTTGTCAAGTAAAAAAATCTGTGACATTAAAGGAGTTTTGTTCCACTTTACAGGATGGATTGTTGGTCATTTCCCAGTGTGATGTCATCATTTACAACCAGGAAGTGAAATTAAAAACCTAAAATATAGATAAACTGGGGTAAAATGTGTAAAAATGATAGAAGAATTTGAAATATATTTATTTTAATTGCCTTTTTGTTAAATGAGTAGTTCAACCTGTCAGAGGCACTTTAATATTTTTTTGTTTGTTTGTTTACCGTCTCTCACAACCTATTTACATATTTGCGATCATAATAAAGAGAACTGACAGCTGCTCAATGGTTTATAAAGTGCATTTACAGCAGTTTTTGACGGCGAATTTAAAGGCAGCGATGATTTCTTGTGTCTGTTTCTAACGGCGTGATGGGGGCGTGGTCTGACGTGAGGGAAAACTGCAAAAATACAACTTTGCCTCTTATTTTCTGCAGAATTATGTTCCTTTTAACCAATAACTGATTCTGATCAAGTCACATCTGAGTCTTTAAAGGACACATATTCTGCTACAGTGACTTTTTTGAGCTTTAAACCATGTTCTAACAATGTTCTGTCATCAAAAACACACCTGAAGTAGCATTCAGCTGCTTTCACGCTGTTTTGAGGAATGTTTATTAGAAAATCCTCTCCCTCTGAGCGTCAAACACACTTCCTGCTGAACTCCTTTTATCCGGGATGTATTTTCGGATCATCTACGTCACTTATCTGAGAATATTCCGCTGTTTTTAGTCCTTAAATCATGGCTAAACTCACTTCTGCCTCTAAACACGATATAACTGCTGCAAAATCCACCTTCATAACGTCTTTTCAGGGCTAACTTCACTAAATCGTATATTGCGCTGGCGCCATCTACTGGCTGGATGCTCTCAGTAAGTTTGATTTAATAGTGACCGATAACACAGGCCATAGAATGAATAAGAAACTTTAAAAAAAAACAACATGAGATGGCAAATTTAAAGCACTCAAAAGCACGTTTAAAGGCTAATAATAATATGAAAAATGCAGAATATTTTTCCTTTAGCGTAGGTTGTTGACCTGGCGTTGACCTCAGAAAAGTAAACAGATTGTTCTGTTTATTTTAAAATGCAACAGACAGTGCTAGCATTACAGTAGCATTTTTAGCTCGCAGCAAATGTTCTCATTCTTGGAGAACTTTACAAATTTAGGCCGTTTGATCACTTTATCCTTCTCCACGTCGTGTCTGTATTTGGTTTGTGACTCCGAACACTACGTTTGGTCTTAGCTGTTCAACAGAGGAGGAAAGAGCTGCTGTTCTACACTAGATGAACTGTTCCTCATCTGCCTGGAGGAACTCTCTCTACACTAGATGAACTGTTCCTCATGTGCCTGGAGGAACTCTCTCTACACTAGATGAACTGTTCCTCATGTGCCTGGAGGAACTGTCTCTACACTAGATGAACTGCTCCTCATGTGCCTGGAGGAACTCTCTCTACACTAGATGAACTGTTCCTCGTCTGTCTGGAGGAACTGTCTCTACACTAGATGAACTGTTCCTCATGTGCCTGGAGGAACTGTCTCTACACTAGATGAACTGCTCCTCATGTGCCTGGAGGAACTCTCTCTACACTAGATGAACTGCGCCTCATGTGCCTGGAGGAACTCTCTCTACACTAGATGAACTGCTCCTCATGTGCCTGGAGGAACTCTCTCTACACTAGATGAACTGCGCCTCATGTGCCTGGAGGAACTGTCTCTACACTAGATGAACTGTTCCTCATGTGCCTGGAGGAACTGTCTCTACACTAGATGAACTGCTCCTCATGTGCCTGGAGGAACTCTCTCTACACTAGATGAACTGTTCCTCATGTGCCTGGAGGAACTGTCTCTACACTAGATGAACTGTTCCTCATGTGCCTGGAGGAACTGTCTCTACACTAGATGAACTGCTCCTCATGTGCCTGGAGGAACTCTCTCTACACTAGATGAACTGTTCCTCGTCTGTCTGGAGGAACTGTCTCTACACTAGATGAACTGTTCCTCATGTGCCTGGAGGAACTGTCTCTACACTAGATGAACTGCTCCTCATGTGCCTGGAGGAACTCTCTCTACACTAGATGAACTGCGCCTCATGTGCCTGGAGGAACTCTCTCTACACTAGATGAACTGCTCCTCATGTGCCTGGAGGAACTCTCTCTACACTAGATGAACTGCGCCTCATGTGCCTGGAGGAACTGTCTCTACACTAGATGAACTGTTCCTCATGTGCCTGGAGGAACTGTCTCTACACTAGATGAACTGCTCCTCATGTGCCTGGAGGAACTCTCTCTACACTAGATGAACTGTTCCTCATGTGCCTGGAGGAACTGTCTCTACACTAGATGAACTGTTCCTCATGTGCCTGGAGGAACTGTCTCTACACTAGATGAACTGCTCCTCATGTGCCTGGAGGAACTGTCTCTACACCAGATGAACTGCTCCTCATGTGCCTGGAGGAACTGTCTCTACACTAGATGAACTGCTCCTCATGTGCCTGGAGGAACTCTCTCTACACTAGATGAACTGTTCCTCGTCTGTCTGGAGGAACTGTCTCTACACTAGATGAACTGTTCCTCATGTGCCTGGAGGAACTGTCTCTACACTAGATTAACTGCTCCTCATGTGCCTGGAGGAACTCTCTCTACACTAGATGTACTGCGCCTCATGTGCCTGGAGGAACTGTCTCTACACTAGATGAACTGCTCCTCATGTGCCTGGAGGAACTCTCTCTACACTAGATGAACTGTTCCTCATGTGCCTGGAGGAACTGTCTCTACACTAGATGAACTGTTCCTCATGTGCCTGGAGGAACTGTCTCTACACTAGATGAACTGTTCCTCATGTGCCTGGAGGAACTGTCTCTACACTAGATGAACTGCTCCTCATGTGCCTGGAGGAACTCTCTCTACACTAGATGAACTGTTCCTCGTCTGTCTGGAGGAACTGTCTCTACACTAGATGAACTGTTCCTCATGTGCCTGGAGGAATTGTCTCTACACTACATGAACTGTTCCTCATCTGCCTGGAGGAACTCTCTCTACACTAGATGAACTGTTCCTCATCTGTCTGGAGGAACTCTCTCTACACTAGATGAACTGTTCCTCATCTATCTGGAGGAACTGTCTCTACACTAGATGAACTGTTCCTCATCTGCCAGGAGGAACTGTCTCTACACTAGATGAACTGTTCCTCATCTGCCTGGAGGAACTCTCTCTACACTAGATGATCCACCTTCCTTGCTCCTGGTGGTCCTGTCCGTCTGTGGCAGTAGGATCTCTCCTTCGCTGAGGTTCTACCAGAGGTTTATACTTTTTCCCACAAGGTTTTTGTACTTTTCCTTGACAGTTGAAGGTTGTGGACAGGGGGCGCTCTGGGACAGTTATCCATTTGCTAAACTCTCTTGAACATTATTTATCTAAACTGCCTTCTACTTGTCGCTGTTGTGATTTTGGGGCGTTACAAAAATAAACTGTATTAATCCTATTCATATTTCTGTAGTTTTTTGACTCCTACAATTCATTCATCACTGACTGAACAAAAACACACTTAAAGATATCTATGGGTTTCTTAATGATGAAGAATTAGGACCCGTGTTACAGCAATTAACATTAAAAAAAATATTAATTGTGTTGAAAGTGAAAAGTGCTCAAAATAATGAGCTGAAACCCATCAATAGACTGTCCCAAAACACAAACTTTTCACTCTGTCATACCAATAACAGGCTGCTTTTAACTGTTCTTTTTTCTTTGTAAAGTCGAGTTATTTTTTCTTCAGGGTGAAAGGATGTGCGGGGAACACAGTCTTCTGATCCGGGGACAAAACGTCCTGTGCAGCACGAGGAGACTTCATAAGAGCTGCGCGTGAACCTGAGGAGGAGGAGCTGTGTCACACCGCCATCGTGTGGACCACAGCGGTAAGTGCAGCAAATTGTGTACAGGTTTTTATCATCTCTGTACTTGGCAAACGTTAGACATTAAGTATGATTTTTTTCTGTATAGTTTGCTTATGTCAGTGTCAAAATGTTTCTTGGTGCTTAATTGTTTGTCCATTATTTGTTTATGTGGTTTGTATTTCATTTTTAGTGCACACTCTGAGCTTTCTGCACATATTTCCATTGTGTTTTTCTCTTTAAAAGGCAAATAAACTAGACTCAACCTAAACTAAACCTGAGGACAGTGATGGTACAGTGGTACATCCTGTTGTTGTGTCTTTTTGCAAGACATTCCACATACAAATCAGACGTTATGTCCAATTATGTACATTTATATGGGCAGATAACTATAATACACTGCAAAAAGGGATTATCTAATTTAGTTAAATTTACTTGAATTAAGCAAATTAATCTTAAAAGTCCAATTTTAAGATTTTTTCACTTGACAGGACTACATCAAAATGACATTATTTTGACTTGTTTTAAGTAAACTTGATAAGTAAAATAATCTTATTCCACTGGCAGATAATTTCACTTAAATTAGGGTAAAAAGGTCTTATTTTGAGTTTATTTTTCTTATTTTTTGATAGGCCTTTTTTGCAGTGTAATCACAAGAACTGCACAAGAGAAATCAAAAACATCAATATACATATGTTATTTAATTAATGGATCTTTTTGTGTGTTTGGGAGACAAAGTACAATACATTTTACAATAACGCTTTCTATCATTTACTGCCGTATTTTTGATTTAATGTTTAATGGTAATTTGTGTTATGCACGTTGTCTAGTGCTCTTACTTTGAAAATCCAAAGGTAAGAACTATTGTTCAGGTATTTTTTTTGTTCCGCTCTACGCCTAATTGAGACGCACAAATGAGCTCAGTGAAGCATGGCGTGATGACAGAGGTTGATTTAAGTAATAAATGGAAGTTAATTAGTTTGCTATTTAAGGCATCATTCTACCTCTAAGTGTGGGTCAGCCAGCGAGGTATGTTTGTATTTATTTTGTGTAATTTTTATGTCTTTGTTTTATATTTTTACGTATATGCTAATTGTACTTTATGTTACTTGTTTTAGTTCGACGGTGGCATAAGGTGGCAAGTGTTGCAATAAAGTTTATTTTGAGCCATCAGTAAAAGAACTCTTTATTGACTATGAGGAGGTGGCGTGATACTATCTTTAACATATTCTCTTTCATTTATGTCTTTGACACATTTGTTTGCCCTTTTTTTTTGCATACTTTTCCTTTTCAAAACTTGCTCAGTGTGAACAATCAGAAAGAAATCAAATTACTCACATCAGATGTAACTGTTTTATGACATTTCTATAATCTGAGAACTCCAGAAATCAGAGAATGATTTGATTTTTTGGTGTGCATGGAAAAATACAGTTACGTACAAGTATTAAGTGGTAGTTTTTGCTCTTACTTTTTTTTTCTTTTACGTTTGAGTCGTTTCTTAGGAGTACTTCAGTGATCGGACTCACGGGTGACTGAATAATGTTATGGTTTGAGTTTCCAAAAATTGCTGACCGATCAACAGCTTTGAACCAACCCTATTCAAACATTAAGCTTTAGTTTATGCTCCTCTGTAAATATGGTTTATTTATTAACCTTTTTTTTAACCAGATAAGAACCCAAGTTGAAATCAAAACCTCTTTTTCAAGATTAGATTAGTGCAAAAATGCTGGTATTCATTTACATAAACCTTTTAAAACATACACAAACAAAATGCCAAATTGTTGGGTGTGAAAAGCACAAAAGGTCGTGAGTAACGTTTGTCTTTTGAGACAGAAGTCGGAGAGGCTCACGTCGCCTCTGAGAACATTCCTGGTTGTTCGGTCAAAGTTATCTGGAGTATTTTAATCCCTCTTCAAACGCTGCTCTGGCCTTTTTGTCTCAAAGCTGAAGAAAACAGACTTAAACCACAAAATCTGAATCTGGACTTTATTTTTAAGTCAATCGTGGAGATATTTGTCTTAAACTAACATTGTTGTTACCGTTAGAAAATGAATGAATGAATGAATGAATGAATGAATAACATCGTTGTAATCCCTCATTCGTCCAGGCGTGTTCCATCACAGAAAAGGTTTCAGGGGTTGTCATCCGGATGCTGTTTGAAGATCGAGACTTTTGGGTAGAAGTCGAAACGTCAGCGTCCGGATGACAACCCCTGAAACCTTTCTTAAATTGACATAACAAATATTACTGTATTACAATTAAACCACAGTTAAATCCATAGTTTACTTCCAGTCATCATTCAGAGTGTGTAGTGAGCAAAGTCTGAGCCAAAAAGTCTACTCTACTCTTAATAATCTTTTTTTTTTTAACTCTTTGGTGCATAGGTTACGGCAACGTATTGCTTTCATTTGAATAATACAAGTTTCTGTTTTAACGAGAAAAGTTTCTGTTTTTATGAGAAAAATAAATCATGTTTTAACGAGAAAAGTAATTTCTGTTTTAACGACTAAAATGAATCCTGTTTTTACGAGAAAGGTTTCTGTTTTTCCGGGTTAAATAAGTCTGTTTTTATGAGACAACATATGTTTTATTGAAATCAACGCGATACTATTGGAGACGCGCTCAAACAGAGGTGGAGCTGCGTCTGAACAGGCGCAGATCCTTCAGACGTCGTCACAAAGTTGACGCTGATGACAATACCGTCAAGACTGCTCAGTGACACCAAAATCTCCCAATGTCGTGAGCCTAAATCAAAATAAAAGCGTATCAAACTGGCTAAATCGTACATTTGCGCCTCGGAAGTAGCATCTAGCCAGCTCCGCCTAAACTTACAGCCCGTGAAACACCGTGTTTTGCATAAAACACTTACTTTTCTCGTTACAACAGGATTCATCTTTCTCATAAAAACAGAAACTTTTCTCGTTAAAACAGAAACTTTTCACGTTAAAACAGAAACTTTTCACGTTAAAACAGAAACTTTTATTATTCAAATGAATGCAATACGTTTCCGTAATAGGTAGATTTTAAACGGCTTATTTATGAATTTGGTAACTGCATTTTCACCCAAATTGTGATGAATTACTATAAACATGACCTTGCGAGAGTGTAACAGATATTTATTCACAAAAATGTGCAGAATCCCAAAGTCCAGAGTGAAAACAGCGCCCTCTGAGCCGCAGAGCTGGCCGTGGTGCTGATGTACACGGGTCACATTCTATATGAGGTCGAAAGAAACATTTGTTTGTAACACAATCCTGATTCATACTTGTACAAACATCAGATTTACAATGTATTTGATATATTTTAGGCCTGTTTCGAGAATGTATGACCCGTGTACGAGAAAAGAGGAGAACGTGCATGAATATAATAAGTGGTAAGTAATATAAATGTCTTACAAACAAAATGGACCTGTAAAGCTGAGTTATAACGTAATAAATTATAACTTTTACATGAAACGGTGCCATTAAAAAGAGTTGATTTAAAATAAGAGTGATATTTCTGCACTTTTGTGATTCATTTGACAGATATTCCACATTTATTCACAGCCAGAATCAGATTTACTGCCATTGTCAGTGATCAAACTTCTCAAACATGGGAACTTGTTTTGGCGTAAAGTGCAACATAAAACAATGAATAAAATAGCAAGATAATTCGATAATTTAATTTAACCTCAACAAACAGGTTTAAAGACATGTTTGACACATTTCTGTTGAATTGACATAATATCGTCTGAACATCTTTATCGGGATACACCAAAAAACTATCAAGATATTCATTTTTGTCAATATCTTCCTTACGATATTGTACTTTACAGTTTCACCCAACATTTAATTACAAAACAAGGACAGAGTTGAGGAGGAGAACTGTAAAATAAACCGAACTCTGACACGATTCTGTTTTTGCTGCAGCTCTTGCATCAGTCACTTCTTGTGCACAAAAAGGATGCTCAAGACTCCGGAACAAAGGAAACAACGATGCGAGCGCGAGGAGAGGATGCTGCAGCCTGTTCAGCGCATTTACTCACGCGTAATAATCGTAAATCGCAAGCAAAAACCACAACTGACGCACGAATATTATTATAAAACCCCGTGCCACGTTGCGATACAGAAAAAAAAACACCCTCCCCTCCGTCTCCGGTGAAAGTGTGTCACGGCGCCGGATAAAACCAGGCAATCTCCGCGTCTCTTGCATCATGTGCGTCCACGGAACCGGCGAGTTGTCTGCGCATGCCCGTGCCCTCCGCGCCGCTGTCGTCCCACGCGTTTATTGGCTGCCGCGCTCGATCCCACTCTCCGCTCCGGCTCTGCGCGCCTCTAACGCGTGCAGAACGTGCCAGGGAGAACACACCGCGGCCACCGACCACGGAACCAGACGTAACCGTGCGCGTAAAAAAGGACGAAACATGGAGAAGAAAGTGGAGCTGAACGGCCACGCGCTGCCGGACTCCCCGTCCACGGAGCCGATCTTGGAGAAGGTTTCGTGGAGGCAGAGGCTCGGGGAGTTTTTCCGAAAGAACCTGCTGGTGATCTTGACCGTCTCCGGCGTGCTCGTGGGCGTCGGGCTTGGCATGGCCGTGCGCACGATGGGGCTGACCAAGGCGCAGATGACGTACTTCGCGTTCCCGGGCGAGATGTTGCTGCGCATGCTGAAGATGATCATCCTGCCGCTCGTGGTGTGCAGCCTGGTGTCCGGAGCCGCCAGCCTGGACACGCGCTCGCTGGGGAAGCTGGGGGGCATCGCCGTGGGCTACTTCCTCGTGACCACGCTGATCGCCTCGGGCATCGGGGTGACGCTGGCCTTCATCATCAAACCCGGGGTGGGCGCCGGGGCCCTGAACACCAACCACCTGGAGCTGGAGAGCGTGAGCAGCGACAAGGAGACTGCAGACAGCTTCTTGGACCTGGCCAGGTGAGTGACACGGAGGGGGATAACAGTGTGACACGGAGGGGGGAGAGTGGGTGAATGTCCTGAAGTAAGTTTTCCAAGCAGGGACACTGCGGGTGAAGAGGTGAAACTTTATCATGTCTGAAGGAGCGTGCAAGAAACACAAATGTTCAAATGAAGAAGAGCAATGTTTTGAAAAAGTTACTAAAATTAAAGAGTAAATATAAAAGAATAGTACCCACCTCTGCACGAGACAGTCAATACAGTGATAATGCAATGTTGGTAAACTCCCAAAATAATAACCACACTATAAAAAGACTGGAGGAAAATAAAATAAAAAAGTTTGAAATGACTAGTTAGCCCACTGTAAATTCCTACATGATGAAATTGTCCAAAGGCTACTGTTTAAAGAAAATATTACTCAAGTCAACACCTTTATTACTTCCAATTAAGAAGTGCATTTTATCCCGGGAAACACACACTCAGTTTAGAGCATGTCCTCCACATGTGTTTCTGCCTCTGCTTTTCTCACATGGAGCTGTCATAGCAACTGAAAATGATGCAATCTCTGCAGAACTGACTGAACATTAGGTGTATTTGCATTCACCAAGTACTAAGTCCCTATTATCCCCCAGTCCCCATGTAGTTCCTCTCCCTGTAACCAGAGGAACCACAGTCCGCCCTGCCCCCTTCAGTTATTTAGAATTTCAGTCACTGCTAAACTACTAAATAAGAATTGTATTTTTGAATTAAAGTCTCTTTTGCATCAAAAGATATTTTCCAATAAAGTAAAAGCTGTAAATGTACTTGTGTTAATAAAAGATCCAGATCTGAAAAGTGACTCCAAGACAGGAGCTAAAGAAGTCCCCAAAGTGTGGCTCCAGTTCTTAGTTCACACTCTGTGCAGACGGTGTCAAATGGAGACTGTAACAGGAACTGAAAAAGGTTCCTACAGTGACTAAAGCTAACCAACTAAAATAAGTAGTTTGATCAGGCCGGGCGTGTCATGTCATGTCCTTCAGGAGAATCATCATTTGCTTTTGGGAAAGATGAACGTTTTAATATCAGGATATAATTCTGCTGATGCTGCAGATGATTTTGGTTACAGTCCCTCGAGCACAACCTGCTTCATGTATTTTATGGCACGAGATCTTGTCCCAACCATACTTTCTCTCATCAATGATATTATCTTTTATCCTCTATATATCACAATGAGTTTTGTTTCATACCACGCGTCCCTAAACACTTGAATACAACAGAATCACATACAACACACTTTCTGAAGTCTGTTTCAGTCAAGAGTAAGGCAAGGCAAGTGTATTCGTTGAGCACAATTCATACACAAGACAATTCAAAGTACTTTAAACAACAGAATAACATTACATTAAATTTATAAAACAGATTACGACATACAAAATCATTATAAAAACATACACAGCAAAAAATATATACCCTGCCTGGCTTAAAATGACTTGAATTTACAATTTTTATCTGGATTTGAGAAGATTTGACTCCATGAGATTTAATTTCTTACGTGATGCAGAATATTTCACTGGTTTCAAAGTATTTCTGCCTGATTATGTGATAATTTAGCTTGAAATAAGAAAATAAATGTGCCAGTGGGGTAAGTGAAATAATCTTAACCCACTGGCAGATAATTTGGCTTGAAGTAAGAAAGTAATGTCTTGAAACAAATCAAAAACGGTTTGAAACAAGTGAGATAATCTAGCTCCATCAAATAAATAGTCTAAACTAATCTTAACCAGTCCAAACGTCTGAAATTAAGATTAATATCCTGAGAAAAAGACATTCTAACTCATCTAGAAATACATTTTTGCAGTGTACAAACTCATAATAAAGTCCCGCCCTGCTCGTTGCCTGCACATGCTCCTGCTCCTCTTCTTCTTCTACACTTGTCCATTTTTAAGTTTGACCCCTGCCCCTGGTGCCCTCCCCATGACCCTCTGTTTGCTCACCACTTTAAGACCTTATTTCAGATCACAGTCAGTGTTGGAGGGTTTGGGCTCCTGAGTGGACACATGTCACTTTAAACTAAAGTATTACTGCTACTTTTGGTGCTGTTTAGATAGTGTTGTGTAGAATGCATTAAGACAGATTTAAAAACAGATACAAAACAAGTCAAGGCCAATAACTTATGCACTCATGTCTTTAAACATATTAGTCGAGGTTTAATTATCAGACAAATGTGTAATGTCTGTTAAATGAATCATAAAAGTGCAGAACTATCACTTAATATTCTTAAAATTGTTTCATTTTTATCTTTAATCGGCTCTTTTCGTAGCATTTTCTATTATAAAAGACATACTCAATATTCAAAATGCAAAACAACATTCATCATTTTATCTACATTTCAATATATTGCCTACTTTTTAAGTTTTTTAAGTTTACTACAATTTTAAAAGCCATAAAGCAACTTCTGTGTGTCTCATTTATTTCCAAAAATACTAGTCTTTAACATTAACAAACCCAAATAAAGTTTAAATATGGCGACTGAAGGCTTCTAGATGGAGAATATTTATGGATAAAGTGAATTATTGCCACGATTTTTTCTTGAAAAAATGTCCAGTTTGAGTTAAGAGATTCACAAATGCAGATGTAATTGACTAATTTACCTTTCTGGAGTGTCCTGAGCACCGTCTGCATCAAACAGTAACACAAAACCAGATCCAGACTGTGACACAAACATTATTTGACTCATTATTTACCGTACTCATCATATCATTTACTAAATGATATGATTTGGTCATGTTTTTGTACTAAATGGTATTCCATGGTTGCTTTTAAACCAAAAAACTGTGCCGCGACTCAAAAAAATGTTAAAAAACACTGGATTATTGATAAAAAATAGAAATTGTTAATTATTTTTTTGACATTTTTATTTAATAATGCTGCTGTCTTTGTTATAAAACTCTTTCCGTGTCTGTTTTAGAATCTGTTTAGTCCAGATTAAAATTACAAACATCAAAAAATAGAATTATTTTAACAGGTCCATAAACAATAGCTTGGACAATATTTTTTAGGACTCATTAATTATGTCTTTACATTGTCTTCGCACGAGCAGGAAAAGTTTTGTTATTTTTTTGTTTTACGATAAGATTTGAGCCTTAGATTCTCAAATAAGTGACTAATAAGTAACTTAAGTGTTTCATTCTTTTATTTATTCATTGCATTTCATGTTTTTTAACGATAATGTACATTTAGAAAAGGGTTTATTGGGGTTTTCCTTCTTTGTAACATGGTCATAAAGTAGTTTCAGTATTATTAATCATTTTTGTAGCAATATATCGCACTTTAAATTGAGTTATTGTGACAGTAGTTGCTGCTCTGTCTGACATTAAAGGGGCTGTACCTGTTTTGAAACATGAAAAACAGAACTAGTTGATGTTGAACTCTTCACATCAGTCACATGTATCTCTCACTTTCATAATGCAGTCCCAGCATCATAAATAAGATAAGATAAGATAAGTTAAGAGATCCTTTATTCCTCTCCATGAGTTTAAAGAACTGTAGCAACGGAATCTGTTCCAGGAAACAGAATCTGGGCTGCGCATGTGTCACCTGGATGACTCCTCAAAAGACGTTTTAAATTGTCTAGAAAAGAACAGATTGTTTTATAATGATGTACGAATATTTGAGCAATATTTATTTGCAGATCAAAAAATGAAATAAGGAAGAGTAAGTGAAATTCAAGTTATTTCAAGGCACTTATAAATGAGCTGATAGCGATCTACTTTATAAATGAATAGCAGATCATTTTATTGACGTGCTTCTTTCCTCTATTTAATGTCACAGCAGTTAGTGGTCAGTGGAACAATTGATTCATTCTTCCTTATTTTACTGCTTTTGGCGACATAAATCTATTGCTCATATCTTCATCGTAAATCATTATAAAACAATAACAACAATAAAAACGAATAAACTTGTTCTTTTTGCTCCATTTTGAAACGTCTTTTCAGGACACTGTGCAGCCCAGACCCTGTTTCCTTCACTTTTCACCAGCCTGGGTAAAGCTAACAAACATTAGCATGCTAACTGTGCACTTCCTGCTTCTTGTAGAATAAAACCATGGATGTATTAAAAGAACTGGATAAGACACGCCCCCTCTGTCTGTGTTCCAGATTGATTAGTGGCCGTGCGAGGTACTGCAGCCTCTTGGAACCAGCCTTTTTCTAAAATTGTATTATTGCATTATAATTGCAGACAGTACTGAATTATTATCGGTATTTAAATAAAATAGAAGGAAATGTTCTTTTCTACCGTTTCTAAAATCACCGAAAATACCGTTTTTATGTGAAGTGACGTCACCGCAAACATGTGCGAGTCACGTGAACGAGCGTCGGACGATACAAACAGAAGCTCCTGGAAAAGGCTCGACTAGAGACACCTGTAAGTTGTATTTTATTTCATTTCAGACGCTTCACGTGTGTCTAACATGAAGAACACAATTACAATCACACAAGCTAACGTTAACACAAAAACTTATACCTGTGTGGTCGCTCACGTCGCTCAAAGCATCATGGGGGATTGTGGTCACGTGGTGCCCTAAAGCAAAGTTGGCCGCCTCCGTATCAGGAAGTAAATGCGGAAGTAAGAAACTTTTTTGGGTTCGTGCACCAATGAGCTCAGTCCATAGGGATAAACAGGGCGGCCATTTTGGATTCATCTTCCAGGTTTTATTATAGTTCTATGACTAAAACACTCTATAAATAGACGCAGAGAAATCATTGCGGTCTCATTTTCACCCGAATAGATGCTTTGACAGTATGTATTTGTGCTGGTGCAATACAGATTTGACTTTATTACATGCAAAAACATCTGGTACATGAACTAGTTTTGTTTTCACATTACAAAACAGTAAAAATCCGGCACAGCACCTTTAAGTGAGCCCTCTCCTCCTCACGTTTGGCCCGGGTGCCTCGTCCGTCGCTCGTGTCGGCGGCTGTAGCTCTGCTTTGGGACGGGGGCAGCTGTGGGCAGTGTATTTTCGCTCCGGGACAAACTCAGACGGAGCTTATCTGTGCAGCAGGTGGAGGATCAGCTTCTCGCTCACACAGACACACACTGCTTTATGTTTGTTTGTTGGAAATGTGACTGAGAAGAGCTGCATTGTGGGAACCGTGACCTCCAGAGGGATGGTTCACCGCGACCGTAACAAGATCAGCGAAGCCAGGAGGGCGCTGTTGTCTTTAGCGGCGTGGAAGTCATATTATTTAACGTGTTTTTGTTTTAGTTGTTAAAGCTAGAAGTCCAGTTTCATAACAATAATAATACCTACCATTTATCTAGTGTAGAGAGAGTTCCTCCAGGCAGATGAGAAGCAGTTCATCTAGTTTAGAGAGAGTTCCTCCAAGCAGAGGAGAAGCAGTTCATCTAGTGTAGAGAGAGTTCCTCCAGGCAGATGAGGAACAGTTCATCTAGTGTAGAGTGAGTTCCTCCAGGCAGACGAGGAACAGTTCATCTAGTGTAGAGAGAGTTCCTCCTGGCAGATGAAGAACAGTTCATCTAGTGTAGAGAGAGTTCTTCCGGGCAGATGAGAAGCAGTTCATCTAGTTTAGAGAGAGTTCTTCCAGGCAGATGAGAAGCAGTTCATCTAGTGTAGAGAGAGTTCCTCCAGGCAGATGAGGAACAGTTCATCTAGTGTAGAGAGAGTTCCTCCAGGCAGACGAGGAACAGTTCATCTAGTGTAGAGAGAGTTCCTCCAGGCAGACGAGGAACAGTTCATCTAGTGTAGAGAGAGTTCCTCCAGGCAGACGAGGAACAGTTCATCTAGTGTAGAGAGAGTTCCTCCAGGCAGACGAGGAACAGTTCATCCAGTGTAGAGAGAGTTCCTCCAGGCAGACGAGGAACAGTTCATCCAGTGTAGAGAGAGTTCCTCCAGGCAGATGAAGAACAGTTCATCTAGTGTAGAGAGAGTTCCTCCAGGCAGATGAAGAACAGTTCATCTAGAGTAGAGAGAGTTCCTCCAGGCAGATGAAGAACAGTTCATCTAGAGTAGAGAGAGTTCCTCCAGGCAGATGAAGAACAGTTCATCTAGTGTAGAGAGAGTTCCTCCAGGCAGATGAAGAACAGTTCATCTAGTGTAGAGAGAGTTCCTCCAGGCAGATGAGAAGCAGTTCATCTAGAGTAGAGAGAGTATGGATTTAACTTTCTATTTCCATGGAAACTCCAGAAAGTAACAAACTGTGCCGGTTCATGTTATAAATTCTACACTTAATTAACATTTTTCAAAACAAAATAGATACAAATACGACTTAAATAAAAGTAAAAAATAGCCAATTAAATATACTTTGAGTAAAAAAGTTTTAAAAAACGTATTTCACACAGATTTGAGAACTATTTCAAGAAATGTAGTGGTTTTAAAAAGTGAATGGTTAAAAGTGCATGTTTTAAGTTTTGATAAAGATTTGCTGATTTTTGTGCTAAAATGCCAAACTGTAGGATTCATTCACAGATTTAGACGTAAAGTAGAACCGAGTCACTTCTGTGACAGAGCTTCCCTGCATGTTACTTGTGAAAATACACTGCCAGTAAAAGACGCCAGAGGCTTTTTATTTTCTTTTTGTCTTCCTTTTTATTGAAATAAGGAAGTACAATCACATACAAAAACATTTCATGTCGCTAAATATAAAAAAGAGAACCAGTGTTTCTCAGGAGAGTTGTCTGGGTCGGCGCCAGGAAAGGAGGCCGGTCCGTGTTTAGTCCTGACTGTGGCACCAGCGGGAGGCCGGTCCGTGTTTAGTCCTGACTCTAGGCACCAGCAGGAGGCCGGTCCATGTTTAGTCCTGACTCTGGCACCAGCAGGAGGCCGGTCCATGTTTAGTCCTGACTGTGGCACCAGCAGGAGGCCGGTCCATGTTTAGTCCTGACTCTGGCACCAGCAGGAGGCCGGTCCATGTTTAGTCCTGACTCTAGGCACCAGCAGGAGGCCGGTCCATGTTTAGTCCTGACTCTGGCACCAGCAGGAGGCCGGTCCATGTTTAGTCCTGACTGTGGCACCAGCAGGAGGCCGGTCCATGTTTAGTCCTGACTCTAGGCACCAGCAGGAGGCCGGTCCATGTTTAGTCCTGACTCTGGCACCAGCAGGAGGCCGGTCCATGTTTAGTCCTGACTGTGGCACCAGCGCGAGGCCGGTCCATGTTTAGTCCTGACTCTGGCACCAGCGGAGGCGGTCCATGTTTAGTCCTGACTCTGGCACCAGCAGGAGGCGGTCCTTGTTTAGTCCTGACTCTAGGCACCAGCAGGAGGCCGGTCCATGTTTAGTCCTGACTCTGACACCAGCGGGAGGCGGTCCATGTTTAGTCCTGACTCTGGCACCAGCAGGAGGCGGTCCATGTTTAGTCCTGACTCTAGGCACCAGCAGGAGGCGGTCCATGTTTAGTCCTGACTCTGACACCAGCGGGAGGCCGGTCCATGTTTAGTCCTGACTCTGGCACCAGCAGGAGGCCGGTCCATGTTTAGTCCTGACTCTAGGCACCAGCAGGAG
The DNA here is from genome assembly GCA_019453435.1 of Rhinogobius similis. NCBI lineage: Eukaryota > Metazoa > Chordata > Actinopteri > Gobiiformes > Gobiidae > Rhinogobius > Rhinogobius similis. Next base: position 40,388,459 of record CM033625.1, read on the forward strand.
GCCGGTCCATGTTTAGTCCTGACTCTGACACCAGCGGGAGGCCGGTCCATGTTTAGTCCTGACTCTGGCACCAGCAGGAGGCAGGTCCATGTTAAGACCTGACTCTGGCACCAGCAGGAGGCCGGTCCATGTTTAGTCCTGACTCTGGCACCAGCGAGGCGGTCCATGTTTAGTCTGACTCTGACACCAGCGGGAGGCCGGTCCATGTTTAGTCCTGACTCTGGCACCAGCGCGAGGCCGGTCCATGTTTAGTCCTGACTCTGGCACCCGCAGGAGGCGGTCCGTGTTTAGTCCTGGCTCTGGCACCAGCATGAGGACGGTCCATGTTTAGTCCTGACTCTGACACCAGCGGGAGGCCGGTCCATGTTTAGTCCTGACTCTGACACCAGCAGGAGGCCGGTCCATGTTTAGTCCTGACTCTGGCACCAGCGGGAGGCCGGTCCATGTTTAGTCCTGACTCTGGCACCAGCAGGAGGCCGGTCCATGTTTAGTCCTGACTCTGACACCAGCAGGAGGCCGGTCCATGTTTAGTCCTGACTCTGGCACCAGCGCGAGGCCGGTCCATGTTTAGTCCTGACTCTGGCACCAGCAGGAGGCCGGTCCATGTTTAGTCCTGACTCTGGCACCAGCAGGAGGCCGGTCCATGTTTAGTCCTGACTCTGACACCAGCGGGAGGCCGGTCCATGTTTAGTCCTGACTCTGACACCAGCAGGAGGCCGGTCCATGTTTAGTCCTGACTCTGGCACCAGCAGGAGGCCGGTCCATGTTTAGTCCTGACTCTGACACCAGCAGGAGGCGGTCCATGTTTAGAACTTACTCTGACACCAGCGGGAGGCCGGTCCATGTTTAGTCCTGACTCTGGCACCAGCAGGAGGCCGGTCCATGTTTAGTCCTGACTCTAGGCACCAGCAGGAGGCGGTCCATGTTTAGTCCTGACTCTGGCACCAGCAGGAGGCCGGTCCATGTTTAGTCCTGACTCTAGGCACCAGCAGGAGGCCGGTCCATGTTTAGTCCTGACTCTGGCACCAGCAGGAGGCCGGTCCATGTTTAGTCCTGACTCTGGCACCAGCGCGAGGCCGGTCCATGTTTAGTCCTGACTCTGACACCAGCGGGAGGCGGTCCATGTTTAGTCCTGACTCTGGCACCAGCGGAGGCGGTCCATGTTTAGTCCTGACTGTGGCACCAGCAGGAGGCCGGTCCATGTTTAGTCCTGACTCTGGCACCAGCAGGAGGCCGGTCCATGTTTAGTCCTGACTCTGACACCAGCTGGAGGCCGGTCCATGTTTAGTCCTGACTCTGGCACCAGCAGGAGGCCGGTCCATGTTTAGTCCTGACTCTGACACCAGCGGGAGGCCGGTCCATGTTTAGTCCTGACTCTGGCACCAGCAGGAGGCCGGTCCATGTTTAGTCCTGACTCTAGGCACCAGCAGGAGGCCGGTCCATGTTTAGTCCTGACTCTGGCACCAGCAGGAGGCCGGTCCATGTTTAGTCCTGACTCTAGGCACCAGCAGGAGGCCGGTCCATGTTTAGTCCTGACTCTGGCACCAGCAGGAGGCCGGTCCATGTTTAGTCCTGACTCTGGCACCAGCAGGAGGCCGGTCCATGTTTAGTCCTGACTCTAGGCACCTGCAGGAGGCCGGTCCCTGAGGTCCTCAGAGTCTCAGATGGTTCATGTGGCTCTAACATGTCAGATGTACTTTGGTGTTTGGAGAGACTTGAACACAAGCAGAGCTGCTTTAAAGTCTATTCTCTGAGGCTGAAGCCAGTGCAGAGACTGAAGCACAGACTAATGTGCTCGTACTTCCTGGTTCTTGTCAGGACTCGAGCAGCAGCGTTCTGGATGTACTGCAGCTGTTTTACAAACTTACATAAAACTTACATAAAGCCTGTAAACAAATTCAAGGCACCAAATCAAATCAAATCAAATCAATTAATTTTTATAATGCCCACAATCACAACAACAGTTGCCTCGATGGGCCACAGGTAAAAGCAGTTCAGATAACTGTCCCAGAATGCCCCTGTCCTTTGACCCTCCTTCGCAGCGAGGAAAAACTACAAAAAACCCCATGGGAAAAAGTAGAAACCTCGGGGAGAACCACAGTGAAGGAGAGATCCTACTCCCACGGACGGACAGGCTGCAGATGAACTAGGACTGACGCAATAAATAAAGCCATCACAGGGTCCGTTTGAAGCCTAACCTTAAAAATCTGTGACACAACTTCAAATATTGTCCAGTGGGGAGTGATTTTGAGGCATTTCCAAAAAGTGTGGTACAAAAGCAGCACAAGAAGAGTCCACTCCACTCTAGGAGACACCTTGAAGAGTCTTAGTTTAGATAAACACAGTCTATGAAGAATTTTAAACTGCACTAAACCACGTCTGCTGCATAAATCTTCCTTTTCTCTCTTAAACTGATGTGTTCTTAAATTGTACTACTTTATCACTGCTGTTCACCCACTGAGCTCATGTCTGTGATAATTTAGAGAGGGCCCCATTTTAATAAGGGGCCCCAAAGCTCTGAACATGTACCAGCTCCAAAGATCACCGTAAGTTTAAGATATTTAAGGCGAGACACGCTGCAGGTGAAGAGAAACATCTTAACTTTAGACACATCACTGTGAAACTTTGTCTGTATTTAGTCATAAATGCAACTCGTTCTTGTTGAGTAAAAGATTGTAAAGTTTCTAAAAGTACTTTAAAGGTCCCATATTCTGCTATTTTCCCCTTTACACAGTCTATTCTAAGGGCTTTGTTGATACATTTTTGCGTTGTGTAATATCCATAACATAACAGTTTCCAAAAAACACCCATTTCTTGGACTGGCCCCCCTCCTTGTAAAAGCAAACGGCTCACTCTGAGATCTGACCCCCCCGAACAGAGAGCAGGCCGCCTCCCCCGCCCAACTCGCGCGCCTCCCCCGCCCAACTCGTGCCAAAGCCTACAGTGGAGATGGTGCATGCGCCGTGTGCTCCGGTAAACAGCGATACACAAACACTGAATAAACCTTTTATCCCTCCTGACGGTGCGTCGTGCTGAGTCCTACGTCCTGGATCTGACCTGGAGTTTGACGTGCTCCAGGGCCTCGACGACGGACGTTGCCGTTTGGTAAATAACAAGCTAACTCTTCGATCTGTCGTATCCATCGTGTAATTACTGTGTAGCATTAGCATTAGCTGTTTTTATTCTGCGGCTGTGCGCTTCCTGGAGGCGTGGCTTAAACACCGTGTCATCCTGGTGAAGCGCGTCATCTTAGTGAGGAGCCCCCGTCTGCTGCTCAGCCGAGGGGGACGGAAAAGACAGTTCTCTAGTGAAAACATGAGGGAATCAATCAAAAAAACACTTTGGGCACAACATACGAGGCCCAAATAGCACTGTAGGAAGGTTAAAACCTCTGAAAAGTCAATTTTGCATGTTATGGGACCTTTAGACACGTCACTGTGAAACTTTGTCTGTATTTAGTCAAAAATGTAACTCGTTCTTGTTGAGTAAAAGATTGTAAAAGTACTTTAAGGAGTGAGATTTATGTCTCCCTCTGTCCAAGTGCAGATTGTGTTTTTTGTTTCCAGAGAAGGACCTGAAGGCACAGTACATTAACTTTTAAGCCAAAAATAGACCAAAACAAAAGCATGATTTTTTGAGGATTTTTTTGCTCTTAAAATGTATAAAAACTGTGGGTTTGTATCATTTGTTTAAGTTGTTCCTTTAATAACATCCCACAGCAGGACATAAAGTGTATCTATCTATATTTAAATCGACATAGTATTAAAGTCAGTCTATTTTTGTAGCATCCAAAACCAACAGATTCCTCGATGGGCCACGAAAGCAATTAAATTTAAATAAACAATGTGCAAGAGAATTTAACAACTGGATAACTGTCCCAGAGCGCCCCCTAAAAAACGTATTTCACACAGATTTGAGAACTATTTCAAGAAATGTAGTGGTTTTAAAAAGTTAATGGTTAAAAGTGCATGTTTTAAGTTTTGATAAAGATTTGCTGATTTTTGTGCTAAATATAACCTCTCAAACCAAACGGAAAAACACACAAAAGTGAACGTACATTTTGACTGATTCTCCACTTCCACATTTCTAAAACTGTCACCACGTGTGCTGTGCGTGTCTGAAAGCCGGTGGGAGCGTGAACATCTGAACCTCTGAACATTTGAACATTTGAAGTGGAACGCACCTGTCGCGTAAAAGCGCGGCCTAAAGTGGTCCGAGGCAGGAGTCGCTGAAGCAGAGAGCGGGAAGTGAAGCTCACGAGGTTCAACGAAACCGACACCGAAACCACAAAGACCCTTTAAAATGTGACGTCATCAGAATTTTGGAATGGAGACGACTGGAGGCAAAATCACTGACGTTAGAGCTAAATTCTTCTGGTTTGAAGTGTTTGTGTTGGAAAAAAGCAACACACTTGAATTTCCAGAGTAGAAAGGTCAGTTAGTTTGCTTTTTTATAACAAACGATGGACAAAATACAATTTTCTAGCCTTAAAATTGTATTTCAGCTTCAAAAGAATCTAATTTATGGAACAGTATCTAATATATCTCTAGATCAGGCATGTCCAAACTCAAATGTGGCCCTCAGACCAATTTTTCTTGGTCCTTAGGCTTCCTGGTGAACTGGCCCACATTGTCCTGATAAGTACTATTTACAGCACATTTCAGATTTTCTACAATTCTAACCTAAATAACTAACATTTTGGTGCAATACAGACCTGATATTAAGGCACTGAGACTGAATGTAGATGTGGTGGTGCTTAAAACATCAGATAAAAGCAGCTTTTTTGAACATTTCACGATTGATTTTTGTCCCTCCGCTTGGTCTATATTTCAATATGTGGCCCTCGATGGAAAAAGTTTGGACACCCCTGCTCTAGATAAAATGAAAAATTATTGTGGGCTCAACATTTCTGTGAGTATTTTTCCAGTAAAACCCATAAATCTGGATTGTTCTTCATCAAAAATGCAAAGAGTTGATCATAATTTCCTCAAACATGATGTAAAATACAATAATAAATGTGTTTAAAGCAGCTCTGATATTTTCCAAAACAATACAAATTGTTCATATTTTGTGATATTCTGAGGTTAATCCCAGTTTCTCAGTGAAATCACATCATGTTGCTTCACTTTTTCCTCCATTCTGAATTTAGAACGTTTTTGTTTCCAAACTTTTAAAGGGTCTGTATTTCTATTTCAGTTGCGACTCTTCAAATTGTGATCTGGAGTTAATTGTGATGAACATAATCTCCCCTCGCTGCGAGTCTAAACGCTCTGATTTCCGTTTGTTGTGAACGCGGCGGGAGGAAAAACCATCGCAGCGAGGGGCCCATTAGAACTGTCGAGTGTGATTTAGAAGGAGCCGCTCTCTGATTGGCTGAATGAACTTTGATCGCGAACGGTGCGATGTGATTGGCCGACAGAGGATTAGGAAAATTGAATTAGTCGGGCCCCTGAGCTGGACATGAGACTAATCTGAAGGAGAGGATCGTACTGAGAAACGATGAATGAACTGTGTATTTAAGCAAAACATTGTATTTTGATGTTTGATTGTGAAGAATTTTGATTTATGTTGATCGTTTTAAGTCTCTTTTATCAATTATTAAAGGTTTTTATTTATATTCTTTGAATCCTTAGCCTTGTTTAGTCACATTATGCATTTTAAAACAATATATAGTTAGGTTTAGGGTTTTTTTTGCCAAGATTTCTGGGCGTACAAAAGTTTCTGGATGAACAAAACATCACAAAAACTCCAGGTTTGATTAAGAAACAATATTACAACACGATTATTTAAAGTTGTTTGTCATTTGTGACATTTGTTTTTAATTTAAAACCTGGACCTGGTTTGAACTCGATCTGGTCTTTTGGACTTGGTCTGGACCTGGTTTGGTCTTTGATCCTGGTCTGGACGAAAACAAGGAAAAAAAAGGGGGAAAAAGTGAAATTTGATTTGTTTTAGATTTTTGACTTTTCTATTAGATTTATCTTTTAATCTGACATTTAAACTTTTTCTTTCTTTAACTTTCTTTAGAGAGAGTTCCTCCTGGCAGATGAGGAACAGTTCATCTAGTGTAGAGAGAGTTCCTCCAGGCAGACGAGGAACAGTTCATCTAGTGTAGAGAGAGTTCCTCCAGGCAGACGAGGAACAGTTCATCTAGTGTAGAGAGAGTTCCTCCAGGCAGATGAGGAACAGTTCATCTAGTGTAGAGAGAGTTCCTCCAGGCAGATGAGGAACAGTTCATCTAGTGTAGAGAGAGTTCCTCCAGGCAGATGAGGAACAGTTCATCTAGTGTAGAGAGAGTTCCTCCAGGCAGATGAGGAACAGTTCATCTAGTGTAGAGAGAGTTCCTCCAGGCAGACGAGGAACAGTTCATCTAGTGTAGAGAGAGTTCCTCCAGGCAGACGAGGAACAGTTCATCTAGTGTAGAGAGAGTTCCTCCAGGCAGACGAGGAACAGTTCATCTAGTGTAGAGAGAGTTCCTCCAGGCAGATGAGGAACAGTTCATCTAGTGTAGAGAGAGTTCCTCCAGGCAGATGAGGAACAGTTCATCTAGTGTAGAGAGAGTTCCTCCAGGCAGACAAGGAACAGTTCATCTAGTGTAGAGAGAGTTCCTCCAGGCAGATGAGGAACAGTTCATCTAGTGTAAAGAGAGTTCCTCCAGGCAGACGAGGAACAGTTCATCTAGTGTAGAGAGAGTTCCTCCAGGCAGACGAGGAACAGTTCATCTAGTGTAGAGAGAGTTCCTCCAGGCAGATGAGGAACAGTTCATCTAGTGTAAAGACAGTTCCTCCAGGCAGACGAGGAACAGTTCATCTAGTGTAAAGAGAGTTCCTCCAGGCAGACGAGGAACAGTTCATCTAGTGTAGAGAGAGTTCCTCCAGGCAGATGAGGAACAGTTCATCTAGTGTAGAGAGAGTTCCTCCAGGCAGACAAGGAACAGTTCATCTAGTGTAGAGAGAGTTCCTCCAGGCAGACAAGGAACAGTTCATCTAGTGTAGAGAGAGTTCCTCCAGGCAGACGAGGAACAGTTCATCTAGTGTAGAGAGAGTTCCTCCAGGCAGACGAGGAACAGTTCATCTAGTGTAGAGAGAGTTCCTCCAGGCAGATGAGGAACAGTTCATCTAGTGTAGAGAGAGTTCCTCCAGGCAGATGAGGAACAGTTCATCTAGTGTAGAGAGAGTTCCTCCAGGCAGACAAGGAACAGTTCATCTAGTGTAGAGAGAGTTCCTCCAGGCAGATTTGGAACTTGGTGAAAAAAAAAAGTGAAATTTGATTTGTTTTAGATTTGAGATTTTTCTATTAGATTTATCTTTTAATCTGACATTTAAACTTTTTCTTTCTTTAACAGGAAAACAGTATTTTAGTGAAATGAAACTTGATTTTAAATGTCGTGCCCTTTTCTGATCAGTTTCATTTCACAGAGGATTCAGTTTCACGTTTGGTTTCTGGACTCCTGATGTAAATGAACTGGTTTGGTTTTAGGAGTCGACTCAACGTGAAGAAAATATCTACATTTTTAGTTGGACTCTGATTTTAAAATGCAGAGCAGCAGAGATTACGGCACGTCTGAAGAGATAATAGAACGTCCTCTGGAAAGAACAAAATATACTGTTTATTTAAGACAAGGCAAGTTCATTTGTAGAGCACAAGTCGTACACAAAGCAATTTAAAGTGCTTTACACAACAAGAAAAAACAGCATGAATCAGAAAACAGATAAAAACGTGCAAACTAAACACATAAATGCACTCTTCTCTGTTAAATGACTCTAAAAGACAAGAGTGCAGATTTGATCTTTCAGTCGTTTGCGCAGCTGAACAAAACTGTTTTTAGCCTGATTTAAAGTGCGTGTGACAGGGTTTTAGGATTTTCTAGTTGTGACTTTATTTGGTGGAATAAAACCTGTTGTGAATATGAATTATAGTTTTACACCAGTCGGGTGTCAGTTTGTGAAGAAATGTTGAAAAATCATAGAACTATAATAAAACCTGGAAGATTAATCCAAAATGGCTGCCCTGTTTATCCCTGTGGCCTGAGCTCATTGGCGCATGACCCCAAAAAAGTTTCTTACTTCCGCATTTACTTCCTGATACGGAGGCTGACATCTTTGCTTTAGGGCGCCACGTGACGACAATCCCCCACTTCACATAAAAACGGTAATTTCGGTGATTTTAGAAACTGTCTGTAATTATAATGAGCAATTTTAGAAAAAGGCTGGTTCCAAGAGGCTGCAGTACCTCGCACGGCCACTAATCAATATGGGACACCGACAGAGGGGGCGTGTCTTATCCAGTTCATTTAATACATCCATGTGAAAAACGTGTTGAAATTTACAGGAAGTAGAGCAGAGTTCCAAAACATGATGACATCACACTAGGGAGACTCACCAGGGACAATTTACAACCAAGAAACACATACATCTGATCCTTTAAACATTAATTCCTCAAAATAAAGGCGTTCCTATGGGTTTTTATTTGTCAAATAATAATTTCTGTGACATTTGAGGAGTTTTCACCCAGAGTACGACATGGTTTCTAAGCAACAGTTACAGAATTCCCCAGTGTGATGTCATGATTTACAACCAGGAAGTCAAAATTTAAACCTAAAAAACTGCCAAACTGGAATAAAAACTGTATTGTTTTCAGCAGAATCTTGAATATTATTATCTTAACTGTGTTTTAGTAAAATGAGTACTTCAGCCTGTCATGGGCCCTTTAAACATTGTCCGAGCAGAGGTCTGCCTCAACTCTAAAAGAAATCTTGTGCCTGTAGTTTAGACCTCTGTAAACTGTTTCTAAGGCTGAGTTCATATTCAGTTTTCTCTCAAATGTTGTTTACAGAGTGCACTCTGAGCACAAACCTGTTTTTTAGACGTGTACTCACCTGTTCAGACAATCCTACACCACAGAACTCACTCACTCCAGCACCATCATCCAGTTCTGTTTGTGGGTTTTATTCTGTTGTTTTTATTTCTTGTTGTCGTGTACAGTGTCCTTGGGTGTTTTGAAAGGTACGGCAACGTATTGCATTCATTTGAATAATAAAAGTTTCTGTTTTAACGAGAAAAGTTTCTGTTTTTATGACAATAGTTTCTGTTTTAACGAGAAAAGTTTCTGTTTTTATGAGAAAGATGAATCCTGTTTTAACGAGAAAAGTAATTTATAAGATAAGATAAGAGATCCTTTATTTGTCCCACAATGGGGAAATTCCACTGTTGCAACACACAGTTTAGGACAGGAATGAATGAAATAGGCGCATGCAATAAAAATAGGATAAATAAACATGGTAATAAAAAATACAATATAAAGTATAAAGTATAAGGTATAGAATATAAGGTATTCTGTTTTAACGACTAAAATTTATCCTGTTTTACCGAGAAAAGTTTCTGTTTTTATAAGAAAAATAAATCCTGTTTTTATGAGAAAAGTACGTGTTTTATGAGCAAAACACGGTGTTTCACGGGCTGTAAGTTTAGGCGGAGCTGGCTAGATGCTACTACCGAGGCGCAAATGTACGATTTAGCCAGTTTGATACGCTTTTATTTTGATTTAGGCTCACGACATTGGGAGATTTTGGTGTCACTGAGCAGTCTTGACGGTATTGTCATCAGCGTCAACTTTGTGACGACGTCTGAAGGATCTGCGCCTGTTCAGATGCAGCTCCACCTCTGTTTGAGCGCGTCTCCAATAGTATCGCGTTGATTTCAATAAAACATATGTTGTCTCTGACTTATTTAACCCGGAAAAACAGAAACCTTTCTCGTAAAAACAGGATTCATTTTAGTCTTTAAAACCATAGAACTATAATAAAACCTGGAAGATGAACCCAAAATGGCGCCCTGTTCCTCCCTGTGGACTGAGCTCATTGGTGCATGACCCCAAAAAAATTTCTTACTTCCGCATTTACTTCCTGATACGGAGGCTGACATCTTTGCTTTAGGGCGCCACATGACCACAATCCCCCATGATGCTTTGACCGACGTGAACGACCACACAGTTTTTGTGTTAGCGTTAGCTTGTGTGATTGTAATTGTGTTCTTCATGTTAGACACACGTGAAGCGTCTGAAATGAAATAAAATACAACTTACAGGTGTCTCTAGTCGAGCCTTTTCCTCGAGCTTCTGTTTGTATCGTCCGACGCTCGTTCACGTGACTCGCACATGTTTACTGTGACGTCACTTCATATAAAAACGGTAATTTCTGTGATTTTAGAAACGGTAGAAAAGAACATTTCCTTCTATTTTACTTAAATACTGATAATAATTCAGTACTGTCTGCAATTATAATGTGCAATTATAGAAAAAGGCTGGGCCCAAGAGGCTGCAGTACCTCGCACGACCACTAATCAATCTGGGACCACAGACAGAGGGGGCGTGTCTTATCCAGTTCATTTAATACATCCATGTTTAAAACAGAAATTACTTTTCTCGTTAAAACAGGATTTATTTTTCTCATAAAAACAGAAACTTTTCTCGTTAAAACAGAAACTATTCTCATAAAAACAGAAACTTTTCTCGTTAAAACAGAAACTTTTATTATTCAAATGAATGCAATACGTTTCCGTAGAAAGGCGCTTATAAATAAAATGTATTATTATCAAAAAATCTACAATTAAAGCCTTTTTCCTGGTCATATGGTTGGGCAATCTCCATTAATCCGATTTGTTTTTGTCTTTTCCGTTTAGGAACTTATTCCCGTCCAACTTGGTGGCCGCTGCGTTCCGCTCGGTGAGTTTTGCTCTTGTCTCTCGCACACACTCGGCTGCACTCGCTCAGGCCTCTCTTTCTCCTCTAATGATTGGACTTTTACAATACGCCACCCAACGCCTCTTGTTTCAGTTCCTTGGAAACGGCGCGTTGTCGTGGAGAAACTATTCCATTCTGTCCGACCTGGCAACGCCGCCGTGTCCGACCTGGCAACGCGCTCGGTCGGCTTGGCTTCAGCTCGATCCAGTGCGCTTCTGCCATCAGAGAGGAAAGGAAAATATTTGGGCAGATCAAATTAGAACAGCAGAGAAGTAAATACAGGCAGAGAGGGCTTTATCTGGGCCGATTGATAACTTCCTTTTCTGTTTTTTATTGGGATTAGGTTTGTGAATGCTGAAAAAGTTGTTTTAACTGACAAACAAAAATGTGAAATTTTTTTTAAATTAAGTTTTAATGTTGAACTGTGAAAACAATTTGATGAATTACTCTCCTAAAGATGACATTAAAATATATACGTTTTATTTTAAGTTTCTAATTTATTTTCAGTTTTCAGAATATTCTTTTCATGATCATATTTTTATTTCATTTTCACATTGAATTTTTTTCTAAGACATTTTTTAAAATGAATTTTAAACTTTGAGCTGGACCTGGTTTGGAATTTGGTCCTCGTCCTGGACTTGGTCTGGACCTGGTTTGAATTTGAATTTGGACTTTTATCTCTGGTCTGCACTTGGTTTGGTCTGGTTTGGCCATTGATCCTTGGTCTGGACTTGGTCTAGACCTGATTTGGAATTGGTCTGATCTTTGGTCATGGATTTGACCTGGTCTGGGTTTGGTCTAGACCCAGTTTGGACTTGGTTTGGACCCAGTTTGGATTTGGTTTGTCTGTGATCTCTGGTCTGGACTTGGTCTGACTTGGTCTGGTCCTGGTCTGGACTTGGTTCGGTCTGTGATCTCTAGTTTGGACTTGGTCTGTACTTGGTCTGGACTTGGTTCGGTCTGTGATCTCTGGTTTGGACTTGGTCTGTACTTGGTCTGGACTTGGTTCGGTCTGTGATCTCTGGTTTGGACTTGGTCTGACTTGGTCTGGACCTGGTCTGGACTTGGTTTTGTCTGTGATTTCTGGTTTGGACCTGGTTCGGTCTATGATCTATGGTCTGGACTTGGTCTGGACCCGGTCTGGACCTGGTCTGGACTTGCTCTGGACCTGGTCTGGACTTGGTCTGGACCTGGTCTGGACCCGGTCTGGGCTTGGTCTGGACCTGGTCTGCACCCGGTCTGGACCTGGTCTGGACCTTGTCTGGACCTGGTCTGGACCTGGTCTGGACTTGCTCTGGACCTGGTCTGGACCTGTACTGGACCTGGTCTGGACCTGGTCTGGACCCGGTCTGGACCTGGTCTGGACCTGGTCTGGACCTGGTCTGGACCTGGTCTGGACTTGCTCTGGACCTGGTCTGGACCTGTACTGGACCTGGTCTGGACCTGGTCTGGACTTGCTCTGGACCTGGTCTGGACTCGCTCTGGACCTGGTCTGGGCTTGGTCTGGACCTGGTCTGGACTTGGACTGGACCTGGTCTGGACCTGGTCTGGACTTGGTCTGGACCCGCTCTGGACCTGGTCTGGACCTGGACGTGGCAGATGTACATTTGAACTGATGGCACAAACATGTTGATGAAGCCTTTTCTTA